>JAIGNY010001275.1:665000-715000 GCA_020152595.1 Chiridota heheva | reverse complement strand
AAACAAACAAATAAACAACAAAAGCACACACACACAAAAAAAAACCTATCCAGAATCATTAAAAGCAGAATTCATGAGGTGAGTCTTAAGTTTCTCTTTTAAAACGTTGAAATGCATGGCCTGTCTAATTTCAATGGGTAAACTGTTCGAAGTATGTGGTCCATGTTGTCACTGCGACGGACATGGTTTATGTTGTCACTGCGACGGACATGGTCCATGTTGTCACTGCGACGGACATGGTCCATGTTGTCTCTGCGACGGACATGGTCCATGTTGTCACTGCGACGGACATGGTCCATGTTGTCACTGCGACGTACATTGTTCAGTAGCAGTCTGGTACTGGGTATAGGCCTACAACAAACACCTTTTTTCTATAAGAGGCAATGACTTCACGCAAAGTTCAATCCAAAAGTATTTGCTTTGGTTCGAAAAAGATTTACACCATCTGGAAGTTAGTTATTCTTTTTAAGTGAAAAGAAATTGTCTACTTGTGACGCAACAGTTAACCAAATATAATGAAGGTCAGGTTGACATTATTCGGTGGGAACAGGATTTGCCATTAGACCACTCCCTGGAATATGTGATGAACAAAACAATGTGTGAAATGCTGTGGAGCAAAAAGTTAATTCTGTGCATCTTGATCAAACTATTTGTCTCGAACGGGTAAGGTAATAAGGTTGGTTGTAATCATTCATCATAAATGATACAACACTCAAAAAATATTTTGAAGGTGACTTACCTACGTTCACATTTGATTAACAAAGTCAGCCAAAAAGGCGAATCTATGTGTTTGTTTGTTGAAGCCAAACGGTGCGACACAGAGTGAGCAGAATATTTTTTTTTAATAAATCTGTTGTTCATAAAGAAATTTTGAACTGCTGAAGATCCTTGAGCGTTGTGGCCTTGTGTTGAAGCTCTTTGCTGAGACCAAGGGACTTTTCTCCAGCCTCTTCCTCTCTAGGAAAACCGTCGACACTGTATGGAGGATGCTATGAATGATAAAGATGTTACAGGCTCCTTTAATAACGAAATGTGCAGAAGGACTACTTCATTTCACACGATTGATGTCACGCACTGTACAAGTCTATGAAATGATGCGTAGTATTTGAAGATAGTAGGACGGTTAGCGTGAATATGTTATCTGATGTATGTTTAAAGTTTACAGCACGCATAATGTAAACCTCGTTTAAACAGTTGAGCAATCCGGTTCACGCTCCCGATCGGGAGATCTCCCGATCGGGAGATCTCCCGATCGGGAGATCTCCCGAGAGTCATTTACTCAAGTTTGCATGAAAACAGTGGACTTAAATTTAACCATAGAAGTGTACCTGTCAACAGTTCAGCAGCAGCTTTTTTAAATTGATGATATGACCTGGTCATCATGCACATTATGATAATTCAATCTGCAAGAATCTTCAAGCTTGAAGGAGGCAGAGTATTAAGAAGAAGAAGAAGAAGAAGAGAAGAGAAAGAAGAAGAAGAAGAAGAGAAAGAGGAGAAAACATTAAAGAAATACATGACCTACAGACCTATAATAATAGTAATAATAATAATAATGATAATAATAATAATAATAATAATAATAATAATAATTAACACGCCCGTAGCAGTTTCACGTTATGACGCCATGAGCATTAAAGTGTAAAATGCTTGACAATACGTCTACGATATCAGAATGCTGAAATTAATAGATTTATCCAGCGAGAGGGCCCGTGTGTAATGTATAGGGCGTTCAAATTTAGAGCGTGAGCAGCTATGTATAGCGTTGAATACGTAGGAAATGATTGTTGAAAAAGTTGTGTAAAAAATATGTACTTAGAGTTTGCAAGAGGGGGCGGGGGTGGAGGGGGGGGGGGTCTGGTGGATAACGGACGCCGCTGAAAACTACACAGTTTCAAATCATAAGCGTTTGACTAGAACTCGTCAGTCTGTGAAGATCATTATTGCTTTAACCCAACTTACTATTTTTTTTCCGAGGCACGCTTTGAACATGTTGAAGAAAGAAAAGTTCGTATAGTGTCGCTCTGTACTGCATCTAACAACTCCCCCCTGATCTATCTTATACTTTCAAGTTGATAAACAGATATCATGATTTATAACCTGCAACTGTAGCCTGTAGGCCACTGTGAAGAAGTTTTTTGACTTTCCACGTGCAGGGACTTGCAAGAAATGTTGCTAGGAGGGCGATTAAATGCTCCCTGTGGGTATCGTGCTCGCATGCTCGCAGGTCGTGTCAAATTGCCTTTTGAGCATGCGCAGGGCAACCAATTGAAAGATATATAGGTGTGTTTTAGCTCCTTGGTAATCAGATAATGCCTCAATTAGTCAAGTTGATTGCTTTGATCTTTTGCTATCATGTTTGTAACCGCGTTGAACTGTTAATGTTGTTTTCATATTCCATTTCTCAGTTTGTGTGTGTAGAAACTCTTTGGTGTATATGAGTTTTGGTCTTCTTTAAACTCATCCATGATTTAAATTCTGAACGTCTTTTCGAAACTATAACAAAATGTGGCCAATGTGGCCCTGATATCGGTGCCATTTCACAAAACAAAGCTGGCACCTTCCTGCTTGCTGATATGATAAAAATCGGTTTTCGTCGAATTTTATATATCCCTAGCTAGAAGATCCCTTTGTGATACACTCCAGTTTTCAGGAAATTTATTTTGAAGTATACAGTACAAGTATACTGTACATGTCGGATGCATATCTATTTTGAAAATTGACAAGAATGAATCGTTCTTATAACTTGCAAGTCAATTGAATAGCTCACGAATTGCTAGTTTGTTGCGGAGGTTTTGCTGATCCTCAAATATTGTGAAGTGTTATCTCTCACAAATATTCATGAACGTGCCAGTCCGTAAAATATTCACTTAACACTGTCATAATAAATTTCATGTAATAAATCTTCTTCGCTATTCTAGATTAAATGCAAGTGAACTTGCAACCTTTTCGCTGTTTGGCCAAATACATGATGTATTTTCAAGGAGAAGTTAAAGTCCAATTGATTTAGTGTAAAAAAATCTGTCTGACTTGTTGAAATATGATAATTTAACTTGAACAATTATATGTACTTATTTATATATTAAAACTTATGATTTGTTAATTATTCATATTTTGAAACAATTGCTTTATTTTATTGGTGGAAATTTACACATTGATTTGAAACAATGATCGCGCTTTGTCACTACAGCTCTATGGCTACGGTATACCGTTAAATCTGATGAAATTCTTGAAATATTTCAGTGTAATATGATCACAATTAAGATTGATTCTGGAAGCATATAGACTGACGTTTTCTATCGTCTTAGGATTATATTTTTAACTCCTATGAACTTGTGATTAACTTTGAAAATACCAGTGGCTCTTACGAACCATTGACGGAATATTTCTTTGGTTCCACATGAAAGAGCACAATTCCATAAACACATTGTTGAAAAATCATATTGATATCTTATTCCTACCCAGGGGTGTCGGAAGGATCTCGTGGTAAGGAGGGCGGAAGATCAACTGAGGGCACTTTTTTGACAGTTTGTGAGGCACTTTTTATTAATTCCACTATTCGAAGAAAAGTAGAGCTATTCTACTACCCCCGGCGTCGGCGTCGGCATCGGTGTCGGCGTCGGTGTCGGCGTCGGCGTCGGTGTCGGCGTCGGTGTCGGCGTCGGTGTCGGTGTCGGCGTCGGTGTCGGTGTCGGCGTCGGCGTCGGTTTCGGCGTCGGTGTAACAATGAAACTATTTGTATATATGATATCTCTTAAATTTAAGTGGGAGTGGGGATTTTGTTTTACACAAATGATCATATATGTGAATAGCATTGTCTACACTCAATGGTGAAGTGTAGTGTGCATAGTAAGTAGGTTATTTGCATAACAATTGACTTGCGTACAAAATATTGACCCTGAAATAATAACTTGTTATTTGGTTCAGTGGGCATTGGTACTGTTCAGTTAAGCATGATTGTGGGGTTGTGTCTGCATAATAATTAGCGTATTTGCATAGCAATGAAAATATTTTTATATGCGGTGTCTCTTGAATTAAAGTGGGTATGATGATTTTGCTTAAACAAACGATCATACAGTATATGTGAAGAGCATTGTTCACACTTAACGGTGAGGTATAGTGTTGTGCATTTGCTGCAATATGTTTGACCTGAGATCAATATGGCTTATGTCATTCTGACTTCACATTTCTAGTTTTGTAATGATATTGACATTCCTGACACGAATAGCAATCGAAATGTTTGTCTTGCCATGAATAAAGAAGCAAATAAATGTTTTTTCGCTTCTAAAGAATACTAAATTAAGGGTTTGGAAAATATAAACAATAAGCAGAATGTGGAGTAGAAGATGATATTATGATAAAGTAGCTGAAGGAATTAGGATGAGGTCATGTGGGACAGAGTGGAATTGTATTGGGCAGGGTGCGGTGGGATGTTGGTCAGGATGTGTTGGCATGTTAGACAGGGTGGATGGCATGTACAACAGGGTGGATTGGCATGTGGAGCAGGATGAGTTGGTATGTGGAACAGGGTGGGTTGGCATTTGGAACAGGATGGGTTGGCATGTGGAACAGGGTGGGTTGGCATGTGGAACAGGATGGGTTGGCATGTGGAACAGGGTGGGTTGGTATGTGGAACAGGGTGGGTCGACATGTGGGACAGGGCGGAATGGCATGTGGTGAAATGTCATATGGATTTCAGTTGTGATGGCATGTGGGTCATGCAAGTGGTGGAATGACATGTGTGATTGTATGGAGTATAGACGTGGGATGACATTTGGGACTTGTTGGGATGGAATGTGGGACAGTCTGGAATATGCTTAATTAGCGGTGAGGGGATTTGTATCGTTTTCAATGTGTAGTTTGTCATACATTAAGCAATATTGTTTCGCATAATTTTGCTTTAATGTTATTGTATATTTCTGGGAATGTGTAGGGGCTGGGGGTGGGTACAGGTTGGAAAGGGGTTGAATGGTATTCTTTTGTTGACATTGGCAAGTCAGGACCTCTCCTTTCTTTGTTATTCAATTGATAGAACTAAAAGAGGTGTTGTAGTTATAAAGACTGCTAGGTCTGGAATATGCATTATTAGCGGTTCTCTGAGTTATTTGAGCTCTTTTTTGTTTTAAAATATCTAGAAAAACTCAAAAGATATTTTGAAGCTCGTAGTGTAAATGAAAATGTAAGTGCATCTTTCAAAGCTCAAGTAATTCGAAATCATATAAAAGCTGCTACCCTATTTCTGTATATACTTCCTTTTTTAAACCCATTCTTTCTACTAGCTTTTAATAGTTGAGTATACTGTCCTTTTGACAGTTCTAGTATCAAAAAAGGGGGCACTTTTGTCAGTTTTTGAAGAAGATGAGGCACGTGCCCCCTGGCTCCAGTTCGTACACACATTGTTGGAGAATAGGCGGGATTTGAGGAAGCAAGAGGGCACTTGCCCTACCTCCACTTCCTTCCGAATATATATTTTGTGATCCCCCTACGTGACTTTTGACTTTTCCTCCATGCACTTTCGATAGACAAATTCCGGCTTTGGGTTTGAGACTAGGAAGCCAGGACCAATGTTGGCAAGTGCCCATTAGCCGAATATGTAAAAGGCCTACTTTTAAAAATTACTGCTTAGAAAATTATTGGGGCCATGTCCCCCTCCCACCACGGCCCTCGGTGTCCGGGCCTCTGGGAAATGGCATGCTGTAATTATTTCAAATACACTTTTTACTGCAATGCAACGATTTGTACAACGCGTCGCATAAAGGCGAACAATTCTCTGATCTGACTATATGAGTCTACATCTCATTGGCTTCTCTAACGCGTATAAAAAACTTCACTGCATGGTAAAGACTCAATAACCATGCATGCACTGGTCAGAGTTTTCTGCATATGAATTACAATAATCAGATACTGACAATGATGGAGAGTCAAGAAACAACAAAGTGATTTTCATAAGAATACGGATATCAAGGTTCATTCGGTCATACCGTGACAAATTACCATAAGGATTTGCATATTTTTGAATGGATATCCAAAATTGCGTTAAAACTAGTCATTTTTACCGATTTTATCAGTCTACGTTTTCTTGTTTTTTAATAGATTTGAAAACGAATGTGCTTGTGTTACCTCTATGCACTTCTGCATTGACCTATAACTTTGATATTTTTGAGTGAACCATTTTTCTAAATATGTTGGTACAAATCGTTTTATATTATAAAATGGTTGGGCCAACGATGCGCCCATTTACTACTACATCACTTGATCCTCCTCCTGTGCAGTTTTAAGATTTTATTACGGTTTCCAAATTCCGTGACCCTTGAGCCTGAATTTGATAGTTATTCAATTAGTGACATATGAAATGGATATAAAGTATAAGTGTACAAAATGCTCCATCACGTCGTAAAGTTGTATAAACATGCGAAATGTTAGGTCCATGCGGATCACCTTTAAGTTCTATGCATGGGACCATGGAGCTATGGCTCCGTGATAAGACTCACATTAATACATGAGCTATGGCTCCATGATGAGATTCACATTAAACTTACTGAAGAGTGGAACATTGCAGTATCACCGCAGGGATTGAGTATACAAACGTGTTACATCCCTGCTGTGTCACGGTAACGGAAAGCTGTTATACACAGTGAATAAATGCATTTCTTCAACAAATTGAATTTGTGAAGGACCTAAGCAATTACGTTATTGAATAATAGGATTGAGTGACAAGATAAATATACACTCTGTAGCCTGTCGTGGAATTGGAATAAAATTGTTACGGACACATTGAAATGACCTATGCAGTCAACGAACTGGAGAAATACAATTACTGGTCCACCATTAGAAATGGCTCTGCTTTAAATCAGGAACACTTCGACCGGCAGGGCCGGTTGAAGTAAAAGTTATCTTTTTCTATAATTCCTAAAACCACAAAACTGTGGTCTGTTCAAGACTCCACACAAACTGTTTAATAAACCATGTGCTTGATTTCTACCCAACACAAAGGAGAGGAGCAGCATCTCCCAAGGAGTATGAAATGTCCTTTGAAGCAATGTTATTCTTGTGGAATGATGCGTAAATTTCCAATCTGAAATTTGCACCTGTTTTTAAGCAGTGTCCATACTCATAACTTATTCTAAAGAGTTTTGTTTTAACCCTTACTCCTCGACCAGAGCATTTGACATTACAAGTGTTATTTTAGGGAACTTTTTGGAAAGGGGGCTTCTTCTTAAATTTATCTTCATTTTCTACTTTAAAGTGTATGCTATATGAAAGCTAAGACTTTAAACTTTACGTTGGTTTGCATAATTCTCTGGTCAAATATGCAAATGAGGTCATTAATTCAGATTCTTAGATGTCCTTAAGCTGCTATCTTTGTGATATTCTGCTTTCTTGTGGCTAATTAGAATTAAAAAAAATTGATAGAATGTATTAATTGTTGAAAGAAGGATCTTTCGGTTTATGAGCCAATTTCAGCCATGGGAAGCTTTAGAAATACTTAAATTTATTCAGGATATACTGAAAGTCTTGTAGAAATTTGCTTTCGTTGATTCATATAGGAATTCTCGATGAAAAGGTACTCAATAATGGCTCAGAGCATCAGTAATCATGTTGACGTTGCCAAACTTGGTATCCTTCAGTGACAGTTGGTACCGCATATGAAATGTCAACAAATTTGTTTAAATACAGGTAAATCCTTAAGAGAAATACAATTTCAACTTTTTCCAAGGAAGTACAGGGGATGAGGGTGGGGTGCGGGTTCTAGTTTATTTATATTGGGAGGGGGGACCAGGGGTAATGCCATCCCTTTCGAAATATGGCCCTCTTCCAGGATCCAAATTGCTTCAAAGAAAATAATTTTCCCCTACATGAGACAGCTTGGCACCCACCATGAGATTGCTTGGCCCCCACCATGGGTCTCTTGCCCCAAAACGTGTCTCTTTCCAACAATATGGGACCCTTTCCCCTTAAAATTTAAATTCTACTTTACTGCACCACAACATGGAATCGAGAATTCGCGAAATAGGTGTATGGGCACTGCTGCACTACAAATTAAAGATTGATCTGTAGTTTCATCCAAAATTACTGTAATAAAGACAATTCATGTTAATCATGTCGGATTTTAGTGACCCATTTACTTGTTTATAACCCTTACAAGTAAGTAATCCCAGCTAAATTACACTGTTTTTGCTTAATTTTGAACGGATCGGAACTAACGTTAGCTATGCCTAGCGTTAAGCCTAACGAGTAACGTTAGTAAGCAAGAAGTTTAAAAAATGCACTCGCGATTTTAGAACTTTGAAAAAATCATTTTACCTGGTTCTGATAATCTTTAGGCCTCTTCTGGGTTGGGCCAGGTACTAAAAGATAAAAAAAACCATCACTGGCGATAAGCCTTCTGACATTTCCCAATCCTCATTTTCACTTTGAAACAAGATTCGGGATACACATTCTTCTGTCGTCAAAAAATCCTAAAATAACTCGAGTGACGTAGCTATAAAACGTTTTAGCAAGGATCGGGGGGATGTCATTTATTGCAGCAATCCATGTGAAAGCACATTGTTTTCGCTACAGAATGGTGTTTGGAACTTTTCATTACGATATAGGGATGGATCACACGATTTTTTAACAAAAGGGGTAAAAAATTACCAAAAATCACAAAAGTTTACATATTTTACAAATAATTAGAAAATTATGACCAGGTTTGAGCAAAATTTGATTAAATTTGGACAATATGACTTGTCTACATATAATATATCAAACGAAAATATAGAAATTGATTTTCTAAGGAATTTTTGTAATTTTTTTTAAAATATTTTGTTTTTGGGGACATTTTAAACAAATAGTGAAATTTCTTAATGTTTGGACAAAATTTACCCGAAAAAAGTAAGTATAGACACCCCCCCACCCTCCCCTCTCATCATTTTTTTTAAAAATAATAATAATAATAATAATGATAGATAAATAATAATGATAATGATAATGATAAATAAATAAAATAACAATTTTATGAAAGATCTTTCCGAGATCTTTGCAATGAAACTATTTGCACCACCTATAGGATTTTGGTAAGGTCCCAATTTTATTTTTTTAAAAAGGTAGTTTATTTCTAAGTGGGCTGATCAACAGATCAGGAAAATTGTCTACCAGTTAGAGCATGAGTTGCCATTTTTATGCAACTCCCTGGTTACAATGGGAGTAACAAATGCAAGGTTAGGTTTAAGAACATTATTATGTAAAACCACCTGCAGCACCCAACACTCAAATAAAACGACTGCATAAGTCGGTAGAGGCTGTCGTGTTTACCATCCTTGTCAGATTGTATTGAACAAACAAAAGGGATAACATCAACATTCCATGTGGATTAATGCGATTGTTTTCCACTTAGGCACATAGCTTAAAATGTGTTAAGTGATCCGCAATGTTGACCCCTATAATCACAGAGGTGATGCCATTAACGATAACTTTCATATTATGATAATAGCTGAGACCTTCAAACTGTTCTAAAAAAACTGTTTCTGTTTCAAACAGTGTTTTCTGGACTTCTATCAGCCTTCATGGTTGAAAGTCATTGGGCGTGTATAGAGGCATCAAAAGATGTTTTAAAATCAACTGTAAATCATGAAAATATTGAAGAAAAACCCCATCATATTTTGTTTAAAACTGACATTTTTTTTACAGATTTCAAGTGTTCAAGGAAACCACAGTTGACTTCGACTGTCTGACAACAATTTGTTTTAATATTGGCCTTATCTCCATCAGTTAACATTGAGGAGAGACAATCCACCACTGACTGACTGGCCAACTTAAAATCACACACAAAGATCTTGTTGTTGTGCTAGTAGCCTGATATTAGGTAGTATAACCAGAATGATCAGGTAGTATAACCAGAATGATCATGTAGTATAACCAGAATGATCAGGTACTTTAAGCAGAATGATCAGGTAGTATAACCAGAATGATCAGGTAGTATAGCCAGAATGATCAGGTGTATAAGCAGAATGATCAGGTAGTATAACCAGAATGATCAGGTAGTATAACCAGAATGATCAGGTAGTATAACCAGAATGATCAGGTAGTATAACCAGAATGATCAGGTAGTATAACCAGAATGGTCAGGTAGTATAACCAGAATGATCAGGTAGTATAACCAGAATGATCAGGTAATACAACCAGAATGATCAGTTAGTATAACCAGAATGATCAGGTAGTATAGCCAGAATGATCAGGTAGTATAACCAGAATGATCAGGTAGTATAACCAGAATGATCAGGTAGTATAACCAGAATGATCAGGTAGTATAACCAGAATGATCAGGTAGTAAAACCAGAATGATCAGGTAGTTCAACCAGAATGCCAGATAATAGTTACAGTAAACAATATATCTCAACTAATTCATAAATGTCGTATTTCATTGAACATTTATCGAATATTTTCCTAGTCACAAATTGAAAACGAAATAAGCTTTCTATCGAAAAATAAATACCGGAATTTGATGCTGTTTCACAAAATTATAATTTGTCTTCATCATGGAGTCATGTCAGTGGAAATGTTACGTCTGTAACCTATTGGTGTTACATTTATGTGCGTATTAAAGGTATATGGACAGGTAGAAACCACTTTGCATAAATTGAAACAAACGCCCTTCTCAAACACTCAGCACAAACACTTTCTTACAAAATCGATCCTAAAATGTGAAAAATCTGGCTTATTATTACGTATTTTTTCGTAACGTAAGGACTGATATGATAGTACAATACTAACGCTATGTGAAAGTTACAATGTACCATACAGTAAAACGTACAGCCAGTAATGTAACAAGTGGAGTTCACCAATCCTAAAGAAATAATGGATCGGAACTTGAATCGATATTTCCTCTTTATCCACAAGAAAATGTTCTTAAATAGTTAGCATATCGTTAATTAAGTGAAAATCTGATGTCTGGCTTAATGGATCTGATGTTTTGAAGTAGCCTAGTGACACAGTGACACTGTGGAAGTTATACATTGTATATGCCTCGCTGTATCCTTATTCGTACACCACACGCTTTTTAAATAGTGGAAGTCCAGCCGTTTCTTGGGGCTTAATTGTTCACTTTTTCGCGATTATCTCAGACTGCAGACTGTCAGAAACGAGTGGAATTTTTCGATAGATGTTAATGAAATGTTCAGAATATCAAAAGGAACATATTTTTGTCAAAATCACTGCCTGTCCATATGTGGCGTAACGAGGATTACATTTTTATGGGGCAACAATCCTCTTCAGGGGGCAAGACTACAACTTGAAGTAGAACTTTTCAACCAACATATCGATATATTAATTGCGGGTACCCTAGGAATGTAGAAAGGGTCACTTCTCAGGGGCAAGAACCCCATCTTTTCCTGGTTACATATGGGAAAATCGCACTGGTATATTAAAGGATTAGTTTAGGGGTCAAGCAAGTCTTATCTTATATGAAAGAGGACTTCAAAAGAAACAAAATTGTAAAGAAAGCGTTTAAATATCGTATTCCGTTAAGGAGATATTAAAGTTTAAAGTTTGGTATCATTAGTGTAGAAACGACTGAAATCAGACTAGTTGTGATGTCATAGCCTCAGATTCCTCAAAGTCAAGTCGGTTGAAGTGTCGAATGCAGCACTGCACCATTTTATGACCGAAGAACACTGAATTGAAATATGATAATTATCTTAAACTGTTAAATGAGGCTATAACTTTGCCGGTATAGAACCAAATTCAAAGTTTGTGTATATTGTTATGAGATACATGAGCACTGGGGTTTAAAAATTATGTTCCCTACTTATTAAGGAATCATCATTTTCAATGCCATTGGAAATTAGGGGGCAAGAATATGTAACTATAGGGGATGGGGGTGAGGGAGATTGACTCCCTGGCTACGTCACCGATTAAACTCCTATATATCAGTACTGCAGTATAGGCTATATATTTTTTAAGAACAAATATATCTTGACACACAAGCTACAGCTGACATATATTTTGGCAATAAACAATAAACCTGTTTTATTAGAACTATATTGTTTTTTTAAATACTTGTAGGTATATACATTGAATTTTAAGGTCAAATGTTGTATTTTATTTTGTTTGCATGTTTCTTTCACCAGGTTTACACGATGTGAGGCTGTATATCCTCCATCGATGGAACGCAAGAAAGAAACCCTCTAAAATGCGAAAACACAATTATGTTGCTTATATTTGAAGTTACTGAATTATCATAAAATCTCGTTGATTTACTCATTTTGTATGCATAACTGAATTCGTAATTTCGGACCCTATTGAATCGGAAAGGCACCAGAATGTGCCCGATGTATACAGGTATACAGCTCGGTTCGTACTGCCGATCGGGGGATTCAATAAGCCCTAATCGGGAGACTAAAGCATGTGCACTAACCCCACAGTGATATATGGAAGCCGCCATTTTTATTGTGAAGTTTCAGTCATAGACGCTTATCAGTCGTTTCATTGAAGCTTTGTAACAAAGTTGCTTGTCCATTTTCAATTTCGCGAAAGTAAAACAACTTTGTTACTATCAAGCAGTTATTGCTAAATTATTTTCACAAATCCTTAAGTTATTTCTCATAATTTCAGAAAACCTTGTTAAAGCTCGACTGCTTAACGGTAACACATAATAAGAATATATCATTCTTCAAATTTCTCGAAAACCGCACGGTGAATTTTAAAAACGCACGGTGAAAAGGTAATTCATATGCCATTATATCAAATCGTGCAGAAAAAATTGAACCCTTCGCAGTGGTTGAGTTCCCCGCGCTCAAAGTGTGTCTGATTCTTATGTTATTTCTCATACAAACTTTAAATTTGACCAATCAGAAACGTCGAATTGCATTGTATTTGTTCACACGATAATCGATCATGAAAATGAGGCGATATAGCCTCCACCTACCGTTGGCACCGTATAAAGGCCTATTTAAGAAACATTCTAAAAAAGCAAATACTAAAATAAGTGACTTAAAAAACCGCCCGGCAGCATTTGACACTTAGAAGTGTCAGATTGCCGAGACCGCAGATCCTGAAAAAATGGATAAAATAATATTTTCTCCTCTTTGCTTACGGAGCTAAAAACCTTCCAACACAGCTGCCATGAATGACATGTACGACAGGATTTAGGGGATACACCTCAGTATATCCAGGGAGTTGTGTATATGGTAAAGGGCGTTGTCCTGAGTTGGAAAGTCACAACAAACCAAATCTCTTTTTTGATCAAATCTGCATATGATTTCGAGATAAAGTTAGTAATTTTTCAGTAGTAGCAATTCGATTGCGAAGTTGTTAAAGCAGACAACGACTTGACTTATGACTTATCGAGTCAACACTATTTGATAACCCCAGGCGTTAAGAAATCAGTTGGCGGTGGTTCCCGGCATTTTGAACTTCTAATTGTTTTGAAATATATCTGATGTCGCACTCTGTTGGAACTATGTTTCCACGATTGTATCAAATTTCTGGCCCTCGGGGAAATGTAATACAAAGAAAACAATTTGAAAATCATCTATTCTTTTTCTATTAAAGGCTTGCGCATTCTGAATTTGCCTGATGAAAACGTGATAATAAAACTACATAAACAGTTTTTGGTAAACTCTTCATGATGACCCAATTATTGACCTTTATTTCCTAGAGTGATTGTGATAATAAAGTAAACTTGACGTTACCCGCACAGTTGCTTTTTCATACCATTTCGCATCTAAATGGCAACCCCCTGCTTACAGTCCTGGAGTTATTTCAATAGGTCTGTGGATATTAAGCAAAAATGCTTTAAAATAAACCAGTAATGACACCTGGACACGGTTCGTCTAAAATCAGTTAAAATTTGACTACTTTCTGACTGAACAGTGTTTCGAATTTTCATGCATCAATATGCAAATGTGTCATATTTGTAGAATATTACAAGGCGACTTTGTTATTTCTTATGTAAATCCATTGTTTTTCAATTGTCCATTATGATTATACGAAGGGGTGCCGCAGTTCTGACCGACAGTGTTGGGAGTCTTTACCATTAACTCATTCAAATTCTAGCATGAATAGATCAATTTTGCCATTGTAATGGTATTGTTGATGACGTTTTTTCCCACGATCAGGTTGAAAAAAGTATCTCCTATGTAATTAATAAACTAGTTTTTATTTAACCAACACATCTCTTAGATTTATGTTGAGATTGAGGTAATGCAAACTTCAAGGCTAAGTACCTCCTCACAGCTCTGTTACGAAGACTATCCCCTTTGCTTTTGATTGACAGACATTTTTAGCAGTTTAGTGTGAATGGCTTTTTCTTATTTTCAGTCAGTTGACGTCTAGATTGTTCTCAGCTTTAATGTTTGTTAATCATTGTTTTGCACACCTGGTTCACGGTATATATTTATAAATACGTATAAAATGTATATAATATAACTTCTATCGGTATACAATTTACATATATTATTCATATAGACACACTTATATTAAAGGATTAGTTCAGTGGTCAAGCATGTTTATCTTATTTAAAAGAAGACTTCAAAAGAAACCAAATGGTGAAGTAAGCATTCAAAAATCCTATTCCGTTAAGGAGATAGTTAGGTTTAAAGTTTGGTATCATTTGTGATAGAAACGACTGAAATCACACTACTTGTGATGTCATAGACTCAGATTCCTCAAAGTCTTTATGTAGTTTATCATATTTTGTCCTGCGATTGTGTGGCTGAAAAACCATGAAATATGTCAAAAAAGTAGTAAAACTTAATCTAGGAAGGGTAATACCAAATGAAGAAAGTTTGAGGAAAAATAATTCAAATAGTGAAAAAAGTAAATAGACTTTATTTAAAATACATAAAGACTTTGAGGAATCTGAGGCTGTGACATCACAACTGATCTGATTTCAGTCGTTTTTACAGAAATGATACCAAACTTTAAACTGGAATATCTCCTTAACGGAAAAAGATTTTGCAATGCTTTCTTCACCACTTTGTTTCTTTTAAAGTCCTCTTTCATATAAGATGGACACGCTTCACCACTGAACTAATATTTTAATGTATTAAAATCTGATACTTATAAACTATTGAGAGTGTAGAATCTGTATTTGTATATGCACCCAAAACAACTTGTCTGCATGTTGAATGGTTGACTTTCATATTCTGCTTGTGTCATTGAAACCACCTATCATTTGGGGTAAACATATGCTTTAGATCGCTAGATACCACCAGGCTGCCAGGGATTCGGGTATTACTTACCAGTGAGTATACTTCAATCCTGCGTTGGTGATTTGAAATTGTTATCTTTCAGTTAGTGTAACCATGGAGATACTATTTCCCAAATAGTATCTCCATGGTGTAACCCTGTTATTCATAGAAGTGA
Organism: Chiridota heheva; assembly: GCA_020152595.1. NCBI lineage: Eukaryota > Metazoa > Echinodermata > Holothuroidea > Apodida > Chiridotidae > Chiridota > Chiridota heheva. The sequence continues at coordinate 699,655 of JAIGNY010001275.1, read as the reverse complement.
ATCACAAACCTAGTGTGGTAGAGAGACCCTGGCCCGGAGCCGATTTCTTTTTTCCTAAACAGGATAGCAATGGCACAAATTTCCCCTTGTCTGATTGGCATAAATTCTGAACCCTAACCTAACCCTAGTTTAACTGAAATGAGTGCAATTGCTATCCTGTTTGGGAAAAAATAGTGGCCCGGAGACCTTGAACCACCAAGAAATATTTTGTATGTAGATGACTGTACTCAACAGCTTCAGTCATTAAATGTATGCATATTTAAACCAAGGAACTGTCACCTCCCTACATAAACCATTGGCATTGTTTATTGCAACTCCCTGCTTAAGATTAATCTGTCGAAGACGTCAAAGACGGAAGAACTTTGATTTGATCACTAGTATAGAAGTGCACTGTGGATTGGCAATTCCTTCGTCTTTTTCCTAATAGAAATGCACATCCTCAAACATTGTTTTGAGTCTTGCACATTACATGCAGTATAACGTTTTTAATGTACACTTCGCATATGGCGTTACTTTTCCAGAGCATATGCACATCTTTGTTTCAAATTATAATAATCATTGCCTTCGGGCTGCAGCATGGATTGTACCAGGGAGCTACCATAGATTATACCCATAAGTTGCAATGCACTTGTCAGCTTGTAATAAATTTGTTTAATTTACTTATTGTATATTGTATTTGTTTGATGATGTATTTGTTTTTATGTGACTACTTTTTGGAGCCAGTGAAAAGTGTTCATTTACAGCCAGTGTAAGAAACACTTCGCACAAACTTTTATAACATACAAAATGAAAATTTAACCGAAAGAATTAAAGAATATAAACAAAATATTTGCTAACAACACCTTTTAAATACCAAGTGGCTCCAACCTGAAGCTTCACTATGTCACTGAGTTTGTTGTATGATACTGTATATAACAATAATATTGAAAATCCTTTTTAACATTCATTGTAAAATGTCTGAAAATTTGCAAACATCCGTGAACATCCATAAATATTTTTATTATCTCAGCCTTAAAATATCACGGGTGAAAGAGTGAATTCTTTATGAGCCAAAACTATCTTGAGTTGACCTTTAGCAGAATGTGACATGTTAACCATGAGATCGTTAGGTGACACGCTTTGTTACAGTATAATATTTTACCTTTGCAAATGTTCTCCTATTCACCTGCCTACATTGTTTACTGTCATCTTTAGACATAAGAGTCATTTATCTTTATTTCCCCTCGTTATCTTGTCTGGCTCTCGACCCTGGTAATCCTGCTCTTCACGCTGAGCCGTGTTTACACGGGAAGTTTTATCTGCCTGACCTGTTTAGCAAGCATGCTGTTCAGCCTTCTCTGTGGTTTTATGCATGCGGGGGGCTTCAAACACCTTCAAGAAATGTTGTCATATCTAGCAGTTTACTACGCGGTATTCAATAGATAAAATAAAGATTGAAGAATGTCATAAACATTGTAGTTGGTTTAAACTTGTAAAAACACGGAGAAATGGATGGGGAAAAAAAAGGTTTTCAAACTGATAGGCTATTCAAACTTCATCAGGGCTTCTGGATTTCACGAGAAACCTTTCGTCAAATCTGGATAATGTAGACCTTTTAGATGGCTGTTGCCCACAGACTTTCTGCAGTTAAGAATTGTGACCCCGTAAATGATTGATATACAAAAAAAAACTTAAAAAAGTCCCTTTAACTATCGAAATGACACAAATCATCCGAGTGTCAATTTATCAAAAATAAACTCGCAAACAAATACTAGTCACTTTAGGAGACCCGAGCACCCACCAAATGTCACCGTCGATTTCTTCTCGTAAAAATTGCAATTCATGCAGTGATGTACCCAGACATCCTCCGATTTGCCACCTGTCTTGCACTTGTATACAAAGAATTGCCATCATCTGATCAATCTCAAAGATAGTTAATTTCCGGTGACTTGTTAATCCTTCCAATTATGATTGGCCCAACAAATTTCAACGTACTGATAAATTGTAGATGTCGACAGAATGTCGGAGAATCGAACAGTTGTCTTTAAAAGTTGACCAGCGTTGACGTGAAAGTTCAAGAGTTGTACCTGGCCGTCCATGCACAATTTACCAGTGTAGGTCACTAAACTGCAAGTTGCCCATCCTTCTCGACTCATAAACAGTCCGTTTTGGTCCAGCAGTTAAAAATAACCTGAGCCTGTATATTGTTTATAGGTGAACAGGCGCAATATGTGTCGTTTTATGCTGTTAATGATAAACAATAGTCTGTCAAGAGGCACTGCAGTTTCCATGAAGGCGAATTTTTATCTGTTAAAATAGATGCATAATTCTTGAAAGGTATCATAAACTCCTGCATGATTTATTTTATTTTGTTGATATTCTAATTCTAATTTGTATCATCACCGATACATATTTCATGGTGGGTGGGCCGTCTCAAATAAGATCTTTGAAGCATAACCTGATAACTAAATATCATTGTAAACTGTGACACAATAACTCTTTCATAAGTCCTCATGCAAAGAAATATGTTTATAATTTAATCTGATTCAATTTTGTCAAACCATTATTTTGGTAAAAGATAAATTGATCACTGTAGAGGTAATTACGCTGCACAGTCTGACCAGGGAAGTGCATAATGCAGACCCAGTGGTACAACGGTGAGCTGATCAAAGCAACTAACGGTGATGGAGCCAGAGAAGGAAAATTGTCATCCCAATGACGCATACGGCCCTGGTCTTCCCAAGTATAGGATTTATATGAATTCTGATTTGTTTTTGGTTAAATCATTTTATAGTTTTAATAGTGGCGGAAGCTATTTATTCGTTTGTAATCACTCCGAACTGAACCTTAAATTTAAAGATTCTTATAATGCTCTAGAGGCCGCCATTCAGTGGCATTACCCATATACTATAGTTTACCACACTTCCCATATAGTTATACCAAGGAGATACATCTGCTTGGAGGATATATCTGCTTGGTTTTACTGCGTAGACAAATCGGGAGACTTCCCGTGCTAGATGCTTATACTTTGAAATTCGCCGCTAGTAATCCAGCTTTGTTACTCTAGATATCGATCTCGTGGCCTATTGACGTAAATAATAGCAATCACTGTTTCACTTATTGTCCTTGATGAAAGAAAGATGGTTTCTTGCTGCATTGATTTCTGACCATTGTCAGAAGGAAATTTACCTTTTGAAATCTGTCTCTTTTTGGTTCAACCAATGAGCCATGCAGCAAATGCTTGTTCTTGGTCTTCTGGTGGTCTCGCAAGGTCCTCTTTGTCACCGGTCAGTGGGGTTTTTGACAAGCTTATGCACTTTTCCGATATTCTTTTGAACAGTTTAAAAAGGTATAAACGGCATATCGCTGGGTAAATTGAGCAGAGGTTAGATTCAGTTATAACCTCCTGCGGTCTCGACCACTATAAGCTTCTTGAGACTCCTAGCCTGTTTTACGAGGTATAGAAGCACTAAACTGCTAGAATGCACATTGCAATTGATTGATGGGTGTAATTTTGACATTTAATGTTTATACTCTTTTGATACACTCTTGCTTACATTGTATTTAATTTTGGTAATCGTGCATGGATGATTATCTGTATATCCCAACGGAAACTTTGAGTAATGGTTTTGCAAATTATTTTGAATCAGTATGACAGCTGTAGTAGCGGCAAATTCCTATTAATTCAGAGCAATTAAGCAACAATAAGCAGTAAGTTACATGAAATTGCGATGTAGGTGAATTAGCTCGTTTTATTATAGATCCGAGTGATGACCCAAAGTTTGGTGAAGTCAGAGATATAAGAATAATTCAAAATGCTCTCAGAATTGAGGAGCCAGGGTGTAATTCGTATAATGCAGCAACATATATTGCTGATTATCAGCCTGGGGAGCTTAATGATCTGTCTAGATTCACTCTTATAAGGTACGTTCTATTTGATCAGCATAACGATTAATCGCTCTTCAATATCGTGCTGGCATGACGTCTACAGGACGGACTATGAGCTCTCGTCTCCACGTATGTTGGCCCATCAGTCCAGTCCACGCTCCCGATTGGGAGATCGAGACATGCGCAGTGACCATAACTTAAGTTGTTGCTAAAAAGTTCAGCCGTTAATTTTGTTTTGCTATGTCAAATTCTGTAATTCTAAAGTTTTATCGTACTTTAGAAATGATATTGGAATTAATATTTCTGAATAATTTGAGCTTTTGCTGGTGATTAAAATGTTAAAATCTGCTCTTTAAAAAATAATATTGAAATTAATTTTGAAAGATAAGTTTTAAATTCCTTGGTGAAAGTCAAATTTGCGCTGGAAAAAATGGAGAAAAAAAATTAATCGTTTTGTTACATCAGTAAAATTTGAATATTTCGCATGTATTTTTCCCACCTTTGGATTCAACCTACTTTACCGTTATGTATTTCTTTAGAGAGATTTAAATAGATGCATTGTAGGTTATAATGACAATAATTCTCCCGATTGGGAATCTCCTAATCGGGGGCGTGAACCCCATGGAGCTTTTGGTTAAAGGCCAGTTATCGTGCATTACGGACGATAGAATAGATTTATATCCGTGTGCTTTGATTGGTCGAATAACACATAGATCAGATTACACCTACACAGATGAGGAAATCAGTAATCGTCTTGGATCAAATTAATGTGTGCTGGAATAAAATGTACGCCGGTACAATAAAATCACGACAAATGGCCTTTAATATCTCCGTGGTTGGCCCAACCAAATGAAAATTCCCTCGTTGCCTGGTACTGGTCAGCTGGTTGAACTTGGAGTCCGTTGTTAGCTCAAGAAACTGCAACCAGTAAGAAAAATATTGTTGCCATCGAACATGACAACTACCTGCTTTGTGGATAATCCTCAAATGTATTTTCAATGAAACAATACACTTAAATACGATATGCCCGAGGTGTATGTTGGGCCAATTGAACATGAAAACCGTTCCACAGTGTCCTTGCGAGTTTCTTCATTGCTATTGTTATTGAAGTGAATGACAGCTCAACATTGAAATCCTTTCTTTATAGTTGTTCCTTTTCTCAACTGTTATAATGCCCCGAATTTCCAAACATATAAGTGCACTTATTGTTGGTGGAATACAAGAAACACCAGTAAGCTGTCATTCAAACCTGCTTATCTGGTCGAAGAAGGATATATACGGTGATGTAGGTTTGAGTGTAGGGTTTTCATATTCTGCAAACATGTAGGAACAACATCCTTGAGAGGAATATTCACGTCGTCAAACATGTGATTTTCATGGTCATTTTAGTCAAAGAAATAATCTAGTGAAAAAGCAGATATCTTCTACAAGTAATTGAAGTCACTTCGAGAATAGTGTACAAAGGGCTGGTTACAGACTTTAGTGTGACATTACTTCCCCCTGTATATAAATTGAAAATGTGTAATTTATTAACAATTTGTAACGTTGCCTGGGGTCTAAGTTAATACTGGTTTGGTATACAGGTATACAGGCATGACAATTTGTATTACTTCCGAAATGTGGGCTAAGTTGGTAGAAACGTCAGGTGCTAATTAACAACTTACATACTTAATGGTGAGAGGGTTTCTGAAGAATAATGTTGGAATTATTTTGTACACATTTTATTCCCTGGGGGCATAATCTGAAACAAAAAGCAATTTAACTTTCCAAATGGCAACTCTCTGATTAAAGTTAATGTTGGAAAATAAAACACGACACTGAGAATCTAATCAAGCCCGCCAAACAGGACGTACCTTATGTATCTAAAGAACAGCAGCATCTGGTGTTTTGACCACCCTGCATAATTTTGAAAGCCAGACAAAACTGCTAAACACTGTACACTTTCCCTCAATGTGACATCCAGTATTCAGGTATTATACACTTTATAACACCTATAGGTTATCGTCACTCTTCCAACGCTGGAATTCGGGTTTCTTGGCTTTTCCATAACAAGTTTCCTTGTTCATCTTTTTCTGTCTTGGGTCAGCCTTTCTGTCATTACCACTGTACTAGGGAGTAAATGCATCAAGATTGCATTTCCTCCTTTACGCTGTCTGCCTAACAAATGTAGATTACAAGGAAGTAAATGCTCACTCGTATGATACCACGTCGTCATATTTGAAAAAGTTCATGGAAAAGGCATGCACATATGACTACAATATGTGCTTATATTCATTAATGTCAGCTGACCAGTCATGCCAGTGAAAAGTGAATACCACTGTGAAATGGGTCGTCAAGATAAATCCCATTCAACGTTTTCGAAACTCATACTGTCATAACATACAAAATTCAAATCAGGTCCAAAATTTTACGATGAAACATAAATAGTCTGAAATTATATTCCATCATTTAATTATCATTACATTCATCAATTCTTTCCTGATCTGCTGATAGTTCACACCACTCTGGATTGAACAGTTAAAGGGTTGAACTTTTTTTTATTTATTGAGTGTTGACTTGCTGACTTGTGGCACAGGACTGCAGGAAATAAATACAGAGGTGATTCTTTAACCTATTTTTCACAAAATAACTAATCTTGAGTTTTCTTTCATCGGTTGATTCTCCACAAAAAGTACAATTCTTTAATGATTTTCAATTGCTAGAAAATTAGGTCGTGATTTAAAGGAGATTTACCTCAGTCGGGAGTCCATCGAATCGTGATCTCTTCACCTAATGCTTAACTTTGTGAGTTCATTTAAACAAAAAAGGTTATTTCAATAGAGTTCAGTTATATTTACGTCTATTGTTATGATATTCATACTCTCATCAAGGGGGTATAATAGCTGAATAGTGTATAGGTAAGTGCTTTATCGCACCCATGCATGAAGGTAGAAATGGATGGACCTTTATTATGCACTGTTATACGTTTTTCAGAAAACTATTATTTTCTTCATGAATACAATTAACATGACTGAATGACGACCTTTCATTTTTAGGTGTAAATGTTAAAGGAAAATGCTATTCAAGATATATATCAGTTACCATGATGGTTTCTGCCGGGAAATATTGAAAGTGTAAACTATAGTGTGTTAATCTGCTTCCACAAATTTTCCTTTAGAAAACTTTTATATGATCCTTTTTATATCTTTTCAAATTTCATATGATAGTTTACATGGTTTCATTGTTTGTTTAAGCTCCATTCTGTCACATATATGTACTATCTTTCAGATTTGACATATCCTTGAGATGTATTCTTTCTATTTAAGAAATGTCAGATTCAATCAAATACCTTTTATACAGTCATAAGCCGCAAGGCATGATTTTGGTGGAATTTAGGTTAGCCAAGTGTTTGTAAAATTATAAATAAAGAGGCATGAAAACGGTATGAACAGGTAACTGTACAACCCATTTTAGATTTAGACAATGTAAGGTTTTTTTTGGACATGTTAGGGAAGCTTTACTTTTGAAGTAAAACCTAATCTATTTCTTGGTATTCAAGAATAAAGGATTACCGAAGAGCTGATACTACTCTGCTGATCATTGTGATCCCATGAAAGCCCTCCTTATCTTATACAGTTCTCCTGGGGACAGAAGAATTTGTCCCCATTTTTATATGGGTGTGTCAAAAGTACATTATCCCACGTCCGAGAAAAAAAGTAACATTTAATGGACATAATAACTGATTAATGATCAGTTAATTGTGTGATCGTTCTGTTCATGAGAAGCCATGCAATTTTCAAGATTAGTCATGATTTCAATACTATAGATAGTGATATTAGATAGTGTCATTAGATAGAAATATACTCTAGAAGTATTGAGGTTACCATACTGCCATAAAAGGCTTTATTAGGAAGCCATGCATGATATATTGTGGGTGATGTTGCCTGAATGTCGGACCCCATCGTAGGAAAGAGGATCATATAATTTGGTCCGTCTCTCTCTCAAACTCTTTGAAAGAAAAGGAAATATATCCTGTACCGTACCATATCCAACACAAGTCGTTTCAATGATACTACCGTTGTATAAGCCTATTCATTTAAAATGGCAAAACAATAATTCCACTAAAGACATATTATGCAGTTAGATATGTATGTACCAATTCGATCAGCATTTAATGTAACAGTTTAGAATACTTGGAATTGCAGTAGAAGGATAATATGCATAACGGATTAACAATTTAATATGTTTACATGTTAACGATAGGTATTTGTATGTGTCCATTAAAGCATTCCATAGTTGTTAAGATGTTAAAAACAATGCAGTTCAGAACAGATAGCCTAAGTGAATGGGCACATTAACCTGATTAATCCGTAACTGATGCATGCCCTAATTTGATTTGAATTCCACACAATTGAAAAAAGTCTCAATAATTTTCATTTGGTTTTTTAGTATCAACACCTTATTGCGGATGTACATCATTATAATTCATATAAGCTGAGTTGATGTACATAACTGTGTCAGACAATTAATTTCTAGCCTGAAAAGAAACTAAACGTTTGGTCTAAACTAAAAGGTATACAAATGGAGGCCTCCCCTCAAAAGAATTGCCGAGAATACTATAGAAGTCTCCCCTCAAAAGATTTACAGCTAACACAATAAAGGTTGCTCTTAGTATATTGATGGGACAGGTGGAGGTAGATCCATGGCATCTCTCAAGAATTACCGATAGCACATTGAAGGTCTTGGTTTAACAGTTTAATTGTCCTGGTTTGAATATCAATTAAAAGAAATTCTATCACCCCTACTGCCCCCCTTTTTTTTTTAGGTTTCTGATTGGCTGACATGACTCATTTGCAAATGCAAGCGGCCCGGTTATTACTCAACGAATGGGCTAATTACATATGCAAATTGCAATTTTCCAACACTACTGAATATTCAACGCCTTAACTTGCATAAATGTGCATCTTATTATCCTACAATTATATATTATGCAGGTATGGGGTAAATTTGTCTAAACTTCTATCAAAGTATAAGCTCAATACACTGGGTGCATCTTTGTTTAACAGTCTGAGTCAAGTCAAAACATTTAGAAAAACCGAAAAAATAGGAATTCGACAAATATTTTCCACGCCCCATTTACAACAGTCTCTATTATTTAGCCATTAGCAATATCAACACACAGTGTACATGATACAGAGATATCGAGTGCACGACACATACACTAACACTGTGCATGTAACAACAGCAACTAGGCCTAGCGTTAAGAGTATAAAGATACACACCGCTGTACAAGTGTCAATAGGCAAGAAGGTTCTTAATAAGGTTTGTTTTATTTTGAATACAAACCTCTTCTTATCTGTAATTGCTATAACTTACGGTATTTTGTTGGGTATATCGGGTTGGAATAAAATGGATCCTGAGACAGCCGCGAAGTTCGAAGCTAAGCTCTTCAGTAGTGATATTGCGTTACAGACCCTCAGTTCTAATTCAAGATCTTAAAAAAAAAAAAAAATCACTTGGCGCTATTCTTATATTTCGCAGAAATACTATCGCTATTGCCATCTAAAACTTAGCCCTGGAATTTGTAAGTCGAAATGTTATTGTACATTATCTCAAACATATTGTAATGTGAGTGAATAAACGCTGACAGACTGTCAGAAGCAAGCTGATATCCTTCTTTCTTGAAAAAAATTGTCGTTCTTGGTCGTCGGTGTGAAATCTCATACAGACAGAAACACAGTAATTTGTGATTGGTTGATACGACTGCTTATGAATACACAAATTAGATAGCTTGCCCATATGCTGTATGTGAATGTCTTATTTCATCAAAAATAATAGTTTACCTTTGTCTAAGTTTTTCTCATTTTTTGCCGAATAATTGCAAACCATTTTCATTTTATGGTAAAAGAAATAAATTACTCTTGCTTGCCCATTGTTGGTATTAACCAGCTCGCCCAAATAATTTGAAGAATAATGGCCAACAATGAGCTCGCAATTGCAGTTTATTTCTTAAACTGCTTACTCGAACGATTAGCGGCAACATTATTTCAAAATTACCTCAATATCAACTGATCGAAAACACGGTTGTATTATCATTATAGCATTATTATATTCTCAGGCTCTAATATTCAAATGCGCATGCAGTTTGTGATATATGACTGGGCTCCGTCGTTCCCAAATTCTCCCCCTTTTACTTCCATTTTACAGTTTTATGAGAACACGATGGTAAAGAGTTTGCGATCTTTGCCATGACCCACTCAACCGCTCAATATACATGTGGTTCATATGGTTCATTACGGAGTCCTCTCTGATAAAAATACCAGGCACAGTTGATAAGAATAAATTCGATGATGACGTGCAAGACTCGTAAAATACTGTTCGCAAAATAGACTATATATCGATTTAAACTGTAAAGAGATCGGGGAAGCTTATCTGTTTATCTGTTCATTGTTAGCTTTATTTTTTATTTCATTTACTCTTTCTGCGTACCAGGTTATTTTTCTTAGGTTTTCCATATTCTCCGTATCATAAAGGTTTGTTTTGTCCATATCCATTCCAGTAATGTTCTTAAAGTAGAAACACTTAAAGAATATGTTCAGTAGTATCTTCATGGTCATAAAATTCACAATTTATATTAGGGTAGCTGTTCTTGTAATTAGCTTTAACTTTAGTCATATTCAACAGTTCAACCTTAATTTGATTATAGTAAGGGTCTCCATTGTTTTCAACTCTGTAATATATTTCTGTCTTTCCAAACCATGTTCAATTTAAAATCTGATATAATCACGAAAGGCATCATTGTAACCTGCATGTATAAACGTGTATACTCAACATTAGACAAATTGCAGTGTAAAAACTGCTTGTAAACTGAACTGTTTTCAATAAATGTGTACAATTATTCCATTCAGCCATTATGTTTAAAGTTATGTTAACATATGCCCCATTCTATCATAGCAACGTGGTACCTTTTAGATTCGGCATGTCCTTCAGACATTTTCTTTTAGATATATTTCTTTTCAAGAAATGTCACATTCAATCAAATACCCACACAATTCACTTTGAATTCATAATGAGCCACAAGGTATGCTTTTGGTGGAATGTGGTTTTGTTTGTTGGGGACGTCATGACAGGAATCCGAATGGATATAGAACCATTGCTCCTTCTTTCCTTTATACATGTAAACCGGCAGACTGGAAGAGAAATTGGAATAAAATACCAAAAGACAAACAATATGATTATGACTGGTTATATTTGATGTACTTATGGTGACCTTAACATTGAATATTGTCCAATTACCTGGTTAAAATATCTTTAGCAAAAATTTCATAGATTTTAGTCGAGAATTCAGTGGAAGGCTGTGTAGAAATCAATTGTGTCAACTACAGAAGGTGAACACAATAATGGTATCAATTTTATTTATATTTTGTGTACAAACTCTTTCACAATTTGGGAAGCTATGGTAATCTCTTTTTCTTTTGACAGGTTGGTTAACAAAAGGAACAAAGTATGAATCTGAATTGTTAGAAGGGAAACACTGGTGTTACCACTAAAGACCGTCTATATGAAGTAGCGGCGTTCTGATTAGCGTGTAGTAAATCTATTTGACAAAGTTGTGAGAACAGCTTTTAAGGTAAACCAGTGTTGCATACTTGACTGCTTGAAATTTAAGTTACCACATGGCTGCATGGTACGTGGGTATGGGAATAAATTCAAAAGTAAAATGGTAATTAAACATGAATGTGTTCTATCTCACAACCTGATGTTTCAGCATGTACTGTGTATGGATTTGGTTGGTGGAACGGGGCATATGTGGAAAGTGATAAACGAAAGAATCTTTAACATTTTAATAAATACCGAAAGGGAATTTTGTGCTTTCTTTAAAAAAAAACAGCACACACGTTCTGCATTGCCATCTTACAATTCTGCAGTTCTGCATTGCCATCTTACAATTCTGCAGTTCTGCATTGCCATCTTACAATTCTCCAGTTCTGCATTGCCATCTTACAAGTCTGCAGTTCTGCATTGCCATCTTTCAATTCTCCAGTTCTGCATTGCCATCTTACAATTCTGCAGTTCTGCATTGCCATCTTACAATTCTGCAGTTCTGCATTGCCATCTTACAATTCTCCAGTTCTGCATTGCCATCTTACAATTCTCCAGTTCTGCATTGCCATCTTTCAATTCTCCAGTTCTGCATTGCCATCTTACACTTCTCCAGTTCTGCATTGCCATCTCACAATTCTCCAGTTTTGCATTGCCATCTTACAATTCTCCAAAGGAAGAACAAAGTGGGAACGAAAGAGACATGCAATAACAAAAATCTTCGTTCCAAAAGTCAAGGGGAGTGTTGTGTGGATCATCCCTCTGTGGTGGTCTGGAGATCAGTATGTTGACCAATCGAATTGCCAACTCTCTAATAGAGAGTATACACATAGGCTACAGCACGTTTTTTTTTTTTTCTCTACAAGACAATAAGGGTATTGCTTGAAATCGCCGGGAAAATTTATATGATTACTTCTTACTGTTATATGCATTTCATTCCAAGCACTGTTATGATATTTGGGTCATTGATTAGTGTTTTTTTAATTTTTTTAAAAAGAGTTAAAATTACAACCCTCTGGTGTGTTGGGGTGGGTGGTGATGTCATCTCGTGATATGTAGACTATTAACGCATAGATATACGGACAGAAATATACAATTCTGGTAAAACGTGTACAGCTATTACCCAAGTATAATATAACCTGATAACTCAACATGTGCACCAAGTATTACATAACCTGATAACTCAACATGTGCACCAATTATTGTAACACATCCCCTTTGACTGTTTGACACAACTTAACTCTTTTATGTAATTGGCGTCAGTCACTTATCAGCTTATTTCACCTTAACCGCTGGTCAAGGAGCGTTTTGATATATTTTCAGCAATTCATAAAAACACTCAAATTAGTTGATTACCAAAAAGGATCGTCAAATTCATAATTGCGAAACCCATGAAGTAAAACCCCATGAAATCTGTGGTTTAATTTAGCTTAGCTGTTGCAGCAGATTGTTTTTCACTTGGAAAGATATGACGGAAGTATCTCAAAGATATGTATTGATATTATAATCGGTATCTTTGAACCTTTGTCACCTATCCTGCAAGTTGGAGAATGCCCCAGTTGTCATAGACATTAGAAGAGTAGAAAGGGCACATACTGCAAAGGACCGCATAATTAATATACACCCCTGGGAGATTACAACAATCAGAGAATGCCTCTATCAAAAAGCTTCTGTGATAATGATGTGTTAAACCAGGCAACTTTGGAAGAAAGGAACACGGTACGGTTATTTATTAAAATGAAAAAGATCTGAAGAAAGGGAGAAATAACACATCAGCCGTCATCAATTTCCAGTACATCGTATGACCTGAATGGATTCATAGGGAGTGGCTTTCACAAAGAGTGTCATCACATACATGACAGAGTTCTTGATAGCGTATCAGTCTGTCAAGGTGGTCATACTGTCAAAAGCAGCGTTTAGATCAACATAAAGGCGATGGATAAAAAGAATTGAACCACTTGATCAGTTGAGATCACTAAGTTTTTCTTGTGTAATATATCAAACGGTAGGTGTTAAGCTTGGAGAGCTTGTAGATATTGTTACACACTGAGAGTGTTAACTATAACAACAACACAATTTTCACGCTTGTTTTCTCAAGGACTTGAAAGTTCTTGCTCTATCTGATTTCTAATTTCCAAAAAGCTTTTAAGTTGTTTGCGCTACCAACAGATGACTTGCAATGAGTCATCAGTGACTAGACTGAACTATCATACAATTTGCTTGTTTCAAAAGGATCCTCAAACTTTGATAGCCACTCAGAAAAAATAAATAGATTTACAACATTCAAGGACCGTTTTGCCCATTTTTGAACTTTTAAATCACTTTGAATTAAGAAACAAAACAATGTATTGACGTCACGATTACAGGGTGTAGTGTGTTAATTACGGACCATGTTGCTTATTAAGGACTATTAAAGAAACAAAGCAAAAAACACGTTGATATATTTTCTGTTCTGAAGTTATTTCACTTAAAAGATTGCCCCAATGTGTTGTAAAGTGACCTCGGAGTCCACAGTGTGACGTCATACTAAGAGATCTAAGACATTTTTATGTATTTTTTGAAAATTAATTGCCACTTCCGAATTTATGGGAAACATTTTTTGTTTCACACGCACTTCTTCACGAACATGCAACATGCTTTATTACTCTTCACTTTTACTTGTATTACTTCACACAAACAGATTAATAGAAGAAACAATCGGTTCTTGAGCGCAATGACAGAATGATATTGTATCAAGACCGAACAACAATCTGTACGAGTATTACATCATACCGATGTTTAACAGATGGGATACATGTAGGCTTACATCATCTAGTGGTATATAACGTCACTGTGATTATTACTTCATGACGTTCAAAGAACTTCGCCGCCATTGTCGGAGTTTCTTTGTTAATTCATCCGCATGATGTAGATTTTTAGAAATACCAGAGAAGACCGATTCTAATATTGAATCTGACCGATTCTAATATTAGAAACATGAATATTTTTTGCAGATTTGTATACCTCCATAGTCCTTAATACCGCAAGCTGTTGTACAACGTTTGAATGGTTAATCTTGCCTTTGGCATATGTTGAACCTGCTCGTTAAAGGATCTTTTGACTAATAGGTACTGAGACATACCAGGAATTGTAGACTGGTAGACCTGGGAGACGATTTGCTCTCATGGAACTTTTTTTACCCGTAGAATAACTATGTCGTATTCATAAGAATTTTATTTTAAACATTTTGAAAGATGGCTTGCTTTGCAGTGACGTAACCAGACTTTTACTTACAGTAAGGCCTATTTAGCAGCTTAGAGTTAGCAAATTTCCGACTTATTTTTCATTTCTAGCAAAACCATAAAAAAATCCGAATCCGTGTGTGTTACGCCTAGCTTGTAAACACGATATGTCAAGTAAAGTGCATTGGATCTCATATTTGGTACACATGTAACCCATGGGCCGCAGATGTGTTCTATTAATTTTGGTGATGATGTCATGTATATTAATGAGTAGACGGGGCTCAATGTAAAACTTGAAATGCTCATATTTTAACAACCGCATATCCGTTTTGTTTCATGTTTGGTAATTATTGTTGATAGCTAGTGTCCACATGTTTATGGTATAAACACGTTGATTCTCATTCATAGGCGTAGTGGGCGGGGCTTAATGTAATTTTGATGAATAAAGCTCGTAAACACGAAATCTCCAGAACGACAAAATGTGTTTGTTATATATGGTACACAGATAGGCCATAGTCAGCAGAGGTGCCCTATTGTTTTTGGTTTTGATGTCACGGATATTAATGAGTGGGCGGGGTTTAATGTAAAATCCTGAAATGCTCATATTTTAACAATCACTTGTCTGTTTTGTTTCATATTTGGTAATATAATGTTGTTAGCTAGTGCGCATGTGTTTATTGTATAAAACCGTTGAATTTCATTAATATGCGTAGCGTAGTAGGCGGGGCTTAATATGATTTTGCTGAAAAGAGCTTGCAAACACAATATCTAAATAACGATAAACTTGACTCATTTCGTACACAGCCCATGGTCCGTATATGTGCCATATTAGTTTTGGTGGTGATGTCATGCATTTTAATGAGTAGGGGCTTAATTGTTAGCTAGTATATACATACTTGTGGTATACAAATGTTGAATATCATTAATATACATAGTGGGCGGGACTAAGTATGGTTTTACTGAAAAGAGCTTATAAACAGAGTAACTCAAGGACCATTGGATATAGGTCGTATGTGGTAGGCTACACATGGCTTATTGTTTTTTTGGTGTTTTTTTATTTTGTTGTCTTGCATATTTCTAAGTGGGATGGGGGCTTAATATAAAATATAAAAAAATCTTGAAAAAGCGTTGTCAACAGGTTCTACTTTTTGATGTACATTGTAGGCATGGCTTATGAATATATGCTATTCAGCATATTCCATGATATGCAATGCCACTTAGTATTTAAGTTGAAAATCAACCACGATAAACGAATACATCGGAACCACTAAACATTCTGGTTTTCTGTTTCAACTTAAAGGCCAGTTGTCGTCTCTAACGTACGAGGTAAATAAAATTCAAATCCTGTGTTTTGATTGGTCACTGTGTGTTATTACATTGAAAGGCCAATCAGTATCGTTTTAGAATGAATTGTACGCCGCCACATTTTAATCATTGTAGATGGCCTTTAAAAGGTGAATGCAACGTGAATGACAAAATAAGGAGAATATGTGCAGGTATCTTTAGATCTTTTCAGGTCATATTACTGACAATGAATAAGCAGGCACATGTGTTGCACACCATCAGTTGGGAATGATGCGATGTGTGGTTTGCTTTGTTCATGAATATCAGACAACTTCGACTTACATTTTAGTTTGCTTATTTTCCTAACACTTATGTGAATGATATGTCTGTTCAAATTATCGACAGAGGTATTTTCTAAAGACATAACACGGGAAGTTTTTTTAATTTTTTTATGAAAGATAATTCAACCATTTAATTTACTTTTTGCAAAAAGCATTAATGGTCACCTCGAGCCGCCATGAAAATGAACTCTCAGCTGTACGACAGGTTAAAGCAAACACGTATGTATTACTTCTATCGTGTTTGAGGTTTTGTGTACTATTGACAATTAAACAATACCTAAGCGAAGCAGTGCATTTATTTTCCCACACAAAATACATTTACTATTATTAGGTTTTCGTCGTGTATGATATATAGGGACCAGATCAATTTTGGTTCCGATGCGATAGCATCAGGAACCTATGTGGTCATGATGGCGTATGGGTGTATGTGTATGTGTGTGTGTGTGTGCGTGGGAGGAGGGGGGGGGGGCCTGACGCTGAGCTCGTAAACACGATATCTCAAGAACAGCATCGTGGATTCATATCATATGTGGTACACAGATAACCCATGGTCCGTAGATGTGGTCCTATTGTTTTTGGTGGTGATGTCATGCATATTAACGAATAGGCGGGACTTAATGTAAAATTCTTTAAATGCTCATATTTTAACAACCGCATATCTGTTTTGTTTCATATTTGGTACAGTTTGGTGAAAAACTTGTAAACACGATATCTTGAAAACGGTACAGTGGATTCATATCATATGTAGTACACAGATATCCCATGGTCCGTAGATGTACCCTATTGTGTGTTTGTGTGTGTGTGTGGTGATGGCATGCCCATTAATGAGTAGGCGGAGCTTAATGTAATAATCTTGAAATGATAATATTTTAACAACCGCATGTCTGTTTTGTTTCATATTGGATATAATTATGATGTTAGAATGTTTGTACGTGTTCATGGTGTAAAAACGTTGAATTTCATCAATATGCATACTGGGCGGGGCTTGATGTGATTTTGCTGAAAAGAGTTTGTTAACACTGTATCTCAAGAACGAATTATGGACAGTATCATTATCCAGAGACTAAACTGGTTCCTTGAGACCGAAAGAATCTTCCCCCGCAGCAACGCGGCTTCCGGAAACGTCGCAATACCCTGGACCAGTTAATTACGCTCGACACCGCTTTTCAGGAATCCTTTGCAAAAAGGAACATCCCATTGCCATCTTTTTCGACCTCCAGAAAGCTTTCGACACTACTTGGAAATACGGCATTACCCGCAAAGTTCACAGCATCGGCCTCAGAGGTTGCCTCCCCATCTTTATTCAAAACTTTGTATCACCCAGGCGGTTCCAAGTTCGTATTGGTCACACCCTCTCCAACCCCCTACACCCACGAAGAGGGCATCCCCCATGGCAGCTTCCTCTCTCCCACTCCCTTCAACCTGAGCATTAACGACATCGCGGACAACCTTGACCCCAACATCAAACGTACCCTTTACGTGGACGACTTCACCATCTTCTACTCCTCCCCTAGCTTTCCTCTTGTCGAAAATGGGCTCCAACTTAGCCTCGACCAGCTGCAAGACTGGGGCAACAATAACGGTTTTAAATTCTTCAAACACAAGACAGTCTGCATGCACTTCTGTCATTTCAACAACATCCACCCCATCCCGAACCTCGTGCTCAATGGCAATCGCATCCCTAAAGTTGACCACATTAAGTTCCTGGGTTTAACCCAAGACCCCATGCACGCTCTCCTACAAGCAACACATCACCAACCTGAAATAGAAATGCAACAGCTCCCTCAACATTCTCCAACTCCTCTCTAACACCACTTGGGGTGCGAACTCCCATGCTCTCCTCAAAATCTTCGGGCTCACCATTCGTGCCAAGCTCGACTACAGTAATATTGTCTACTGTGTCGCTCAAAATTCTTACCTCAACACCATCCAAAATGAAGCTCTCAGGCTTTGTCTGGGTGCCTACAAGACCTCCCCAATCACCAGCTTTCTTGTTGAAGCTAACCCCCCCTTCTGCTAAGGTGTAGAAAGCTTAACCTCTCCTACGCTCTTAGAGCCCTCACCAAAACCCAGAACCCTGTTTAGAACCTCATTAGGTACCCCAATTTATCCACCCTCTTTGATAGGACTAAAATCCTATCCCCTACCTTCAGCTTACGCATCAAACCCGACCTCCACCATCTCCGCATCAACCCCGCCACTCTTGACAAATTCTCCTGGCCCACTTTTCTTCCCTGTGCCACCCCCTCCCCTTTAACCACCTGGGCCTCTCCACTCATCACAAAATCCAAACCCACCCCAACCTCTGCATCAACCTCCACTACCAAATTAAAGACCAACTCTCAAACTACACCTCCGTTTATACTGATGGCTCCAAGGAAGGCGACAAGACAGCTGCTGCGGCGATCATCCAAGATATCACCCTCAGTAACTGGCTTCCCAACTACTTGTCCATCTTCTCGGCCGAGGCCAAGGCCATGCTACTCGCCTTCAACTGTATTGAGTACTCTCCGCTCAACCACTTTGCCATCTTCTCCGACTCCAAGGCTGTCCTTACTTCTTTACCTACTCTTAGATGTGATAACCCCACATCCCACCTCCTCCTCCGGAAACTTCTTTTGCCCACCCTCTGCAGGGAAAGTTTTTTTTTTTTTTTGTGTGGATACCCAGCCATGTTGGCATCCTGGCAATGACAGGAATGATGCAGTCGCTAAGCTTGCCCTCAACCTCCCAATACCCCATTTCCAAAAACCCTATCTGACATCAAACCGCTTATCGCTTTTCTTGTTCGTGACCTCTGGCAAATCTCATGGCACTCCCAAATTGATAACAAACTCCACGTCATTCAGCCCACCATTCCGATCAAACCCATCATCCACAATCTCTCCCGTGTCGACAACTTCCACATTACTCGCCTTGGAATAGGTCACACCCACCTCACTCACTCCCACCTCCTTATTGGCTTCCCCACACCTCTGCAAAAATTGACATTGCACCCCTACAGTCCACCACGTTCTCCTTGTTTCCCCCCTATACAAGCATCCCAGAGCTTCCCTCGCTCCCCACAACCTCAATGGACGAGCTATTCCAGAAAAACCCTCCGGAAATTATCTCCTTCCTTCATCATGCTTCCCTCTACAACCATCTGTATCTCTCCTCTCCAGCCCCCTTCTCTCTACTTTTCCCCCTTTTCACCCATGCACTTCCTCTCTTTATCTCAGCTTTCTGGCTATTAGTTCTCGTGTTTCTCTCAGTCTCCCCCTATTTTCTTTTCTAACTACCTCTGGAATGATCTAACCTCTCAGGCACAATTTGACCCTCCCTGTCGTGGTGCCGTTAAGCCCTCATCAAACAAACGAGAACGATAACCTGAATTCATGTCATATTTGGTACACAGATAGCCCATGGTCTGTATATGTGCCTCGTTGTTTTTGGTGGTGATATCATACATAATGATGAATGGGCGGGGCTTAATTTTAAAATCTTGAAATGCTTATATTTTAACAATCACATGTCTGTTTTGTTTCATATTGGTTATAATTATGATGTCGGCTAGTGTGTGCATGTTCATGATATAAAAACGTTGAATTTGATTAATATGCATAGTAGGCGGGGCTTGAAATGACTTTGCTGAAAAGATCTTGTAATCACGATATCTAAAGAATGATAAACTGGATCAAGTCATGTGTACTACACATTTAGCCATGGTCTGTGGATGTTCCTGATTGGTTTTGGTGGTGATACCATGCGTATTAATGAGTATGCGGGGCATAATGTAAATATCTTCAAATATGATACATGAGCAACCGTATGTCTGTTTTGCATCATACTTGCTATGAAAATGTTGTTGATTATTGTACACATGCGAGTGTTGTCAATAGGTATGTCTAATTTATAGATCAGCATCATCTGATCATGCATGGTGGTCGTGGCTTATGACAGTATGAATCAATATCATGAAACAAATATTTCATAATATGCAATGACATGACAGTTAATACAAAACTTGTAAATCAATCAGCATATGAAAAAAGAAAAAAGCGTCGGAACCACAAAACCTTTTGATTCTGGTTGTTATTCAGTGTTTGGTCAGGAATACTAAGAATGAATTGGTTGAATTATTGTTTGATATGGTGAAACTTGCATTGTATTACAGTAAAGGGAATTAAAACTCGCTGATTACATCATGCCATTCTATACTGTACTGAAAATAAAACATTTTGTGAGAACGTTCACATCCACCGAATTGTTTGCTTGTTTAACAGAAATTACACCAATAGCTGTAAGAAACAATCAGAATATTATATAAATTTATAATAATTATTTTGGAGTATATTATTTTGAAGTTATTTAGAAAACAAAACTCGAAGAGTGAACCTTAAATGCCCATTTATTGATATTTATATTTCAAGATACCCATTTCCGCAAAAATTAGCATATCTAAATTCAATTTTCATCTATATCTAAAATTCGGACTCAGTAGATTTAAAAAAGGGTCTGGATAATTTGTGAGTAATCATGACGACTGAATTAGAATAAATTTCATGATCCACAAAATTTCATGATTTTCCAGATTTAGGATTTGAAATCACACACCATTATTAATATGTGTTAAGCTTGCATTGTATAATCGGAAATATTTCTTAATTGCGTCCTCTATAGCTATAAAAAAAAATATATAAAAAAAAAAAAGCCATTGAGGATTTTTTATGAACAGTATATCTCCCGGTCTGATCATCACGACCGATCATCACGACCTCAGGATCAATTGATTATAGTCCGGGAGCCAACAATAATTGTCCTACATAACCCAATAAACTAACAAAATGTTTCTTTATTGAATGAAACCGTGCCGTTGAAACTAGTCCTTTTTCTAGTAGGTATGCAGTACACCTTGAAAATCTGTGTAAAATTACGAAGGTCTTGAAAATGGTTGAAATAAAAATGTCAGTCGCAAAAACGGCTCATCACCAAAACAGCAGCAGCACATTTTCCTCGCTTTTAAAGGAAAATTGCTGAAAATATATATATATATATATATATATATATATATATATATATATATATATATATATATATATATATATATATATATATATATATATATATATATATATATATATATATATATATATATATATGATATACTATAGAGGACAATTAAAGAAACAAATTAGTGTAAAACCATGTTGATATTTGTGAAGGCAATTAATTTTCGAAGAAATACACAAATATTGTCTTGGATTTGCCACTGTTACCAGTTCCTTCTACTTGAAAATTTGAATGATGCTTATTTAGATGCAATACAACAACAAAATACAAATCCTTTAATTTCAGGATAAGATTAATCGGTAATTTACGTGTATATATCTCACTCAACTACAGCTCTTGTCACTAACACCAAACAGCCAAATGGCGTTCTTTTTCTGTTACATGTCCATTACATGTAAACAGGTAAATGTGTTCAGAAATAGAACATGTAATGTCTATGTGTTCACAATTGGACCCTTGGTGTTCAGAAGTGGAACAATTAGTGTTTATTTATTAGAACACCAGTGTTCAAAACAGGGAGTTGCAATCTATTACAATTCCCTGTTCAGAACACCAAGACGCGTTCTAAAATTGTTACAGTTTTGGAGTTCAAATAGTGTTCAATTCTTGAACACTTGAATTTGCAGTGTATAAGGAATAAACTCGCTGTTTATCAAAAAGCTTACAATGTCCCTTGTCTGACCCAAAGGTGTATTTGCTTAGTAGTTATCAGTCAAGTACGTTTAAATGGTTTCGTCACTGAATAACCGAAATCTGAATAGCCTTGAAAGCAAATACTTGACCAAGAAGAAGTGAGTGTCGACCTTTCGGGAAGATCTTCTGTTGTTCAATGTTCAATGTTCAAATATCGGCATTATCCACAACGGAGTTAAGTTCAACGGAGTTATGTTCAACGGAGTTATGTTCAACGGAGTTATGTTCAACGGAGTTATGTTCAGCGGCGCTATAAAGAAAATGCATCTGCATAAAAATGAGTCTTGAGCCTTCCTTTAAAAACATTGACATTGGGAGCAAGTTAATATTAAGTGGCAAGGAATTCCATAAAGCTGGTGCAGCACATATGAATGAGCGACGATTAAAATTTTGAATGTTCCATTTTTTTGTGGTGCAAAGTATCCAGTTAATCCTCTTAAAGAACACTTACTGCTGAAAATGATAAGTTATATATTTTACACTGGTAACGTTTGTATTTGTTTTCTTGTGCAAGCTTATAATCTGCCCATATTAAATATCGAGTCCAAAACCTAAAGTTATTGATACTTGAAAAATATATGTGTACTGTGTGCTTGAAAAACCCCTTCTTTCAATATTCCATTTCAAGTTTTATTTTCTGAAAAAACAATCTTAACTGCTGAAGGAGTAAATTAAGGTGACATGAATTGCTCAAATGCAGTATTTGATTTGTGAATACAAGGAGTAACAACAGAACAGATAATTCTATCCTGCAGTCTTTTGATTTTTTTTTTATTGCAATATACCTTCGCAGTATGATTTCTACTAACGAGATATGCATGGGGGCAACATAAACGCGAGTAATTTTTTTTAAAGAATTTAAAAGCCATGCAAATATTTTAAGTATATACACAAATATGCAAATTTGTGATGTCAGCCGTTTAATCGCTTCCCATCTTTATGTGGAAGCTCTTTAAATAAAGTATCCACAGATCTTAGTCTTGTTCCAAAAAGATTGCAGTTTTCATTGGAAAGGATGTTTCAAAACTTAACCTACACCCATCAACAAATAATTTGGAACAGTGGATAGCTCTTCTAAATTTTATCAGTCGCTCGAATTTGAGGAACAAGATTTGAAGGGTTGCAAATAAATATATGGTTGTATAGATGTATCTTAAACCGGTGGAGTGTTTCAGCTTTGATCATGCTTGCAAATGCTACTGTGAAAACAAAAACGACTTTTTACGAAATTTATGGCACTTGCAGGGATTTTAGCTTGCAAAAATCAAACCCATTCTTGGCCGTCCTATGAATTAACCAACACATGATGAAGTAACTAACGCATAATGACATGAACTATAAACATTCAACAATCCAGCATCAGATGCCCCATGCATTTGATAATAATAATAATAATAATAATAATGATAATAATAATAATAATAATAATAATAATAATAATAATAATAATAATAATAATAATAATAATAATAATAATAATAATAATAATAATAATGATGATGATGATGATGATGATGGTGGTGGTGGTGGTGGTGGTGGTGGTGGTGGTGGTGGTGGTGGTGGTGGTGATGGTGATGGTGATGATGATAATGATACAATTTCCACTGTACTACTTTCTCAGGGGAAAAAACGGTTTAAGCTTGTCACTTATTTGGAACCTTTTCGGGTTCTTCACAGCATTATTTGTAAGAGTTACTTAAAACAAAAGGTTCCAACTTGCCACGTATTTGGAACCTTCTCGGGTTCTTTACAGCATTATTTGTAGGAGTTACTTGAAACAAAAAGGTTCCAACTTGTCACGTATTTGGAACCTTCTCGGGTTCTTCACAGCATTATTTGTAAGAGTTACTTAAAACAAAAAGGTTCCAACTTGTCACGTATTTGGAACCTTCTCGGGTTCTTCTCAGCATTGTTTGCAAGAGTTACTTGAAACAAAAAGGTTCCAACTTGTCACGTATTTGGAACCTTTTCGGGTTCTTCACAGCATTATTTGTAAGAGTTACTTTAAACAAAAGGGTTCCAACTTGTCACGTATTTGGAACCTTCTCGGGTTCTTCACAGCATTATTTGTAAGAGTTACTTAAAACAAAAAGGTTCCAACTTGTCACGTATTTGGAACCTTCTCGGATTCTTCACAGCATCACAGTATCAATCCCAAACCCCGTGTTTAACAGTTACATGTCAATTAACGACTACATACAAACCTCATGGGTTTAAACCATATGGTTTACTCTTAAGTTCATTTGGGGTCAAATCAATTGTAGGCAGCGATGTGTGGGCCCAGATACTAAATGGGTCGTTGACATTTGAATTAAGAACATCTTCAGTGGCCCGGTTGACATGATCATTCGTCGCAGCTTTATTGGCTATTTAGAAGGTATACTTTGAGTATAAGTATATATATATATATATATATATATATATATATATATATATATATATATATATATATATATATATATATATATATATATATATATATATATATACATTTTATATATATCATTTATATATATATATATTTATATATATCATTTATATATATCATTTATATATATATATATATATATATATATATATATATTATATATATATATATATATATATATATATATATATATATATATATATATACATATATATATATATATATATATATATATATATATATATATATATATATATATATATATATATATATATATATATTATATATATATATATATATATATATATATATATATATATATATATATATATATATATATATATATATATATATATATATATATATATATATATATATATATATATATATATATATATATATATATATATATATATATATATATATATATATATATATATATATATATATATATATATATATATATATATATATACAAACTTCTACTGTTCTAACTCTAAGATGCGATAAATCAGTCGAAAAACATTCTAAGCTTCTTATAATAATGCAATCTAAATTAAGCGTAGCATTGACATTACGAGGCAATGTATTGTCATATTAACAGTTGAAACAAGGCAAAAGCAAACAAACGACTTCAAGCTCAAACGAACAGTCCGACAGGTTTTTCTCGACAAGAACAGAAGGAGGCCCACTCTTTTCATTGATTTTGATTTACCTGGACAGGTAGATAATAGATTGGACAATACAATATGTTAAACAAGTTCCATTACTCTTTTTATCAAATGAATGTTCGTTTGATAACGTTTAGTTCCATATAAATCTGTTAATCATCACTATCAGACTATATGTCATCGTATTCAACTCCATCAGTCAATAAGAGTTATCATCACATTACGCTCACATCACCTATATGCCGTATACACCAACAGATTAAGTTCAAATCCTCTCGAGCCAATGAAAGCTCATATAGGTCAGTGCTTATAAATTTCCGGCTTCACAAAAACGGGCACCAATCCATCGCAGGCTAATTCCCAAACCAACCAACAACAAGCTGGTACACCATCAGCCAATTCGAGAGGACAATCAGATAGGATGCGTCTTGCTGAAGAACACAACCTGGTATACCCAGAGTTGGAATCGCACCTACCTCCGGAGTACGATTGACTGAGCTACCACACTTCTATGTGCCCTACATGCATGACATAAGGATGTATATATGATGCACCAAACATAATTAGGAAATATATAAAAATAGGAGCCTGAGCCCTGTGAAGGCCTTTGAAGGGTTCAAACAATGAGCTATAAACACCTCATTAAACAAGAGCCCCTGTATTACTGTTCTGACTGTTTGGCGTAACGTGTGCGTCACTAGTTTAGCCAGAGAGTATCCCTTAATAAAGTGTTTTTCCGTTGCATAGAAATCGCTCATGTATAATTTATACATGATTGAGTAAGATACTTATACCACCTAGATTAAAAACAGTCCGGTTCGTACCCCCGATCGCGAGAACAGTTTTGTTCTCCCGATCGGGGTATCCTTTACAGAAGTATCCCACAATGTATCTATTTAAATTCAAAGTTTGTATAGGAATAACATAAGAATCAGATACATTTCGAGATCGGAGTACTTAACCACTGTGAAGGTTTTAAAATTTTCTTCAGGATTTAAAATATTGGCGTATAAATTATCTTTTCACCGTGCGCTTTTAAAATTCAAGTGATGAATTGTTATTATGTGTTACCGTTAGACCATGTAGACAGTCGCGCTGTAACAAGATTTTCTTAAATTATGAGAAATAACTTGGGGAGTTGTGAAAATTATTTAGCTATAGCTGCGTGATAGTAACGAAATTGTTTTACTTTGGCGAAATTGAACATGAACGAAGCACACTTTGTTACAAACCTTCAATGAAACGACTGATAAGCGTCTATGACTGAAACTTCACAATAAAAATGGTGGCTTCCATATATCACTGTAAGCTCAGTGCGCATGCTTGAGTCTTACGATCGGGGGACTTATTGAGTCTCCCGATCGGCGGTACGATCCGGACTGATAAATGACATTTATTTTGGTTATTTTCGCAGGTGAAATACGACTTTTAAGTTCATCGAACGCAAACGAAGGACTCCTTCAAGTATTAAATGGGAAATTCTGGAACGTTGTATGTTACCAGCAATGGACGCGAGAAAACTCACGCGTGGCATGCCGATCCCTCGGCTACCTCGATGTGCGTCGTGACGCGCGCATGACCACAGGAGGAAGTGACAAACAACTTTATCACAGGTAACAGGTGACTCAAATTCTCTTTCTATCGAAAAATGATAATTTACAATTACTAATAGCAGAATAGACACTTATCACTTATCAGATAATTATACGCACAATGTACCAGCAGAAAAGAAGTATCTTACTCAACCATTTAGCTGTTTAATGGTCACTTCCTATTCATTAATGAGGTTAATTTCCTTTTAAATGGTTGATCCGCAGTCAAGACTCAATCGTTTTTGTCAGAGTGAACTTTAATTCCACTTAATACGAAATAACACAGACACGGTAACTCCAGGCATGCCTGGAACATCACAATAGCATGTTGCCACACAATGGTACACATGAACCAGAAAATGAGAAATCGCCGTACATACCGTATAAGGTGACATCTTGCAACAGATTTGGATAAGGTCCTGTGCAACATTTATTACTCATAAACATAAATATAATTGAGCAAAATACCTCTTTTATGTGTTGTCATTTTAAGGTAACCGTCTACTTTTGTAGCATATCACGGTGAGGCTTTAAAGATCGTTAGCTGCTGTTCAGCAACTTGCCCTTGTCAACTAGTATAATCAATGTAAAATTCAATAAGCGATTCAAAGATTTACCTCAATTTATTTTTTAGTAATATAAGGATAATATTCCAAAACAAAATACGTATTTACTGAAAAGGATGATAGCTTTTAAAAGGATTAACGAAAGGATAGACGAATAACAAAACGGGGAATGTGTTATACAATGTGTCAGGTTAATATGCAATGACTGCAAAAAATTAAAAAAAAGCTAGTTACATTGTGAGCTTGTATATGGAGTTGTTTCGTTTGGTAAAATTGTAAATATACTGTAAAATTTTATTATCACTGAAATTTAAGAAACAGCAAGGCATGAAACGTTACAAGTAGAGCTACTTAAAACTTGTCAGACAAAACTTAACGTAAGGAATATGTGTTTAAAGATTGTTCTCAAATGATAAACTCAGAGATCAAACCGTTCATTTTAGCACTTGACTTTTGATTCGTCTCATGAATGTACTCAACACAATACAAATTGATTCTTTAACAACGTTTACAACTTATGTTAGTTCCTGCATAGATCGGTTTGGATATTTTGTGTAGGTTCACTTTATCATTACAAATGACATCCAGCACTGCCATACAGAAATGTTCAAATAAACAGTCTGGGGGATATTGAGTCGATCAAGGGTTTTGTTTTTAAAAAGCGGCTGGTAAAACTTTTTTTAATTTGGTAGCAAAAGTTACACATTAAATGTAAGAAATAATAAGAATATTTTGGAAATGTATTATGATTATTTTTGAGTACCGTTAACTATTTTATCATAATATTTTTGAGTACCATTAACTATTTTTCATTTCCATACAAAAAATTCGAAGAGACCCTTCAATGCCCATTAAATGATATTTCAAGATACCTATGCATTTCCCCCACCCCCCCCTCCCCCACCCCCTCCCCACATTAGCCTACATAATTTCAATTTTTCTTCAATATCTAAAATTCGTACTGGTAGATTTCAAAAAGGATCTGGATAATTTGTGAGAATAATTATGACGGATAGGACAAATTTCATGATCCCAAAAATTTCTTTTCTTTTATTTATGATTTAAAATTATATACCATTTACAATCTGTGTTAGGCTTACATTGCATAAACGGAAATAATTCTTAATGACGTCCTTTCAAGCTTTGAAAAAAACAACAACTACGGACTGATGAAAATGGTGTTTCTTTTGCAATACATGAACGTCACTTTTCACTGAACTTTGTAATTTATGGTAACTAGATTAACATATTGTTCAGTAGGTCTGAGTTGTAGGTCGATCCATTCATGCCTGAAGGAAAATACTTAAATTTGATGGCCGTATCTTCTTGAATGATAGTTAAATAGCCTATATGTAAGAATGCATTTTGGAGGAAAAAACTTATATTTCATCGGAAGATCAGAGACTATATCGTCAGTCTTCCCAGATATCAATTCGCTAAGGGAGGCTAGGCAGCGGAGAAATAAGTTAACGGAGTTGCGGGCGGTGGTTATACCGGCGGTCCACTGTCAGAACACCCACAAAATGCCCGCCAGTCAGCCAGATAAGTTCAATGGCCATCGTGGCAACCTTAGCGAATGTTTTCGCCCTTTTTTCATTTATACCGAGAGACACAAACATCTGAACATCAGACAGTCGCTGCATACTATGATTTGCTATCTGGGTTGTGCTGTGATCATCCGTGAATCCATGACCTACTAAACTACTTTGTTAATTTTAGCTTTTCGTTATGAGAGCTGGTAATGTTTTAATTGGTTGTTAAGTTATTGTAATTGGTCACAACATCTTATGAAATGTTCTGTTTCTGTTTGTTATTAACCGTGTTGTATTGGTCTAAAATGGCCATGTTGACCTTCACTCTATTTCTCAAACTCGCAGACTTGATTAAGTTCCTTAGCTCTTTGAATATGCATTTCTTGAATTACTATTTGAAGTGAAAAATATATGGCTAGCAATATTTTTAAAAGCAGCTTTAGATAAGATATTTTCTTTTCGTTGTTAATATGGAAATATGTTAATTTGGTGCTGATCATAAAACCGTTTTTCTCTGTTAGCATCTTTACCTTTTTAATCTTTAACAGTTTTGCGGTATTGGATATCACTTGTAGAGGGAAGGAAACAGATTTGGGGAGTTGTAGAAACCGAGAATCTCCCAACCAAACCTGTGATCCGCAACATGTGGTGTGGTTATCTTGTTTACCTAATCCAAAGCCCAAAATAATACCAGGTGAGAATCTAATTTGCATTTCTAATCTTTGAAAGCATAATTGTTGTAACGACTGCTTTTCACTTTTCCTTTTTATGTTTAATTGAATTATTATGTTAAATGCATTGAGACTTTCAAGTGGTTCATGAGCCAATATCGACAAATAATTACATACCTTGAGTCCTGGAATTTCGAAAAACCTTGTACTGTTATATTACCAAAAACGAACGTGAATACTCATTAAGTCTGATGTGTTTTCATATTGTAATTTTTAAGTGACTTATCTTTTACTTTGGTGGACTTATTATTTAATTGTTTCTTCCGATGCCACCCGCAATTTAATGAACAATGTGTGTATGGTAATTACATTTGGTGATAATATAACAACTTTCTGATTGCGTCTGTCCAAGGAGATGCCAAATAACATCTCCCCGGTCTGTCATACATACGGAATGACTTGTCAGATGATAATCCTGAAAAAGTAAAAGCAATAAAGTCGAAGCAGAACAATATCACTTTGGATGACTTTTTGAGTGAACGCCTTACTGGGATCATAAGTAGCTCTTCCATGGATTGCTTAATTCAAGACAGGTGCACCTTATAAAATTGATGTTTTGTGGGCCTGTGGCCTATTGTAAAAATGTATTCGTATCTCTCTGAAATGATAATTCCCCTGTTGCATCATCTTATCTCTGCTTAGGCTATTAGGTAGAATGTCGAAATAAAATTCAAGTGGGGCTGTGATTTCGAACAAACCGCTTAGTAATACACTTTGAAATTCTCCCTCAATAAGTAAAACGTAAAACTATCCCGAAATGCAGAATGACTGTTCGCTTTAAATATTCAGCTCCTCCGTTAAAGAATCTATTATAACGGATTTGATGAATTAATTTACTCTCTCTTCAGATTCATCTTTACCAATGCAACCAGAATTTATAATGGAGACTGTAGAGGTCATGCGCATCACGAGCAATTCCATTTCAATGGATTGGACAGACTGGTACCAACAGTCAAGGTCTCATTTCGAAGAGGATTTCGTAGTTAGGTTCAACATTCTGTACAGAAAAGCAGACGACGAAGACGATCAATTCAGAGTAGGTAATTTCTTGAAGCAAACACGATTTAAATTTGTTTTGATTAAAAGAAATATATATACACTTCAAGTGTATTACTATGATAACGTTTTTCTAAATATTGATATAATCTTTATAGGAATATTCTCACAAATTGTTATAAATGGTCATACCTTGGTAAAAAGGCTGAAAAGCTTCGAGACATGAAACATTCGACTGGACCCAAAATGTTATTTCCCAAAATTTTCTTTCCCATACTTTTTTTAAGTTTTATTAGAATTTTCAGAGTATTCGAAATATGTGGTGTACAAGTAGGAAGGCAATGCAATACCTTGCATTACTTCGCAAGGGGAGTTTCCTTGCATTTCTTACGATTCCGGGTACTCTGAAGTGTCCAAAAGGTACAAAGATATTTGAAGACCCTATGTGGGAGATTTAAAACTGAAATTGTATCAGATATATTTAAGGAATTAAAAAGACGGTCCCTTATATACTTGAATAAGTAAACCCCTTTTAAATCTCTCGAGTGTCTGGTACTGACGCGGGTGTAATTTGATTTGCTCATCATGATTTTTAGCCTATGTGAGTTTTTGTTGAGGCAATTACTAACCTATATCTCCTTTAGCTCTCACAAAACCTTTAACAATTTTTCAACACAATGTGAAACGCTGAGACCTAATCACACAAGCCTAACCAAGATTTTCTTATTCACATTCTCTTTAGATTGGAATGGAAGTACCAAACTACTTCACGTATGGTTCGGTGCAACGTCTTGAAGAAAGCACCATGTACGAGTTCAAGATCGAGGTGGTTCGACTGGGATTTATAACCGAAGAAATTGGACTTATCAGCCCAACTTTCACAGCAGCAACCACATGCAGTGGTATGGATTTGTTTTACATATATCTGTATATTGAGGTCTGCACTTAGTGCTTGACTGCTTCCACACATTTCTTAGAATCGTTGACCTATTTCAATGTTTGCTTTTAAGTTCGCCAAGCAATTGGCATTCATATGAGTTTTATTACTAAATGGTGATCGTATTTCCATTCAATTGATACCAACAGTGTAAGAATTCAAACGATAATGACGATGTATTGGCACTCCCTACACATCGCTACCTACCTACACAGGATTTTTAGGTTTGTTCTGATATCAAATAGTGCAAAATACTCTAAACGGATTTAAATTGCAAAAGAATCATAAATTGACCCTTCGAAGTCCTTTTACAAAATGTGACAGGTGTACATTTTATGACTTTATTGGATTATTTTCTATCTTATTTTGCAATGGTATCAGAAATAAATTTTTTGAAGGGTCATCTTTCGCCCACATTTAAATCACTGAAGATTTGACAATCTTCTCTGTATGAACGTAAAAAGATTGTTGCATTCGATAAGTGGATAGGGAATCTACTTGACACCTTGCCTCATTTGAGGGTGTAGTAATTTCTTAGCTTTCCTGAGCGAAGAGGTTCGTACGCTCACCATCATCATCATCATATATAAATTGCTGAAAGGTTAAGGAATTCTGAAAACTCAAACACATGTATGGACCAAAAGATGTTCCCCAACTTGAGGGGAAATGCTACGAAAATAGAGGTTGCCTATAAGTATATATTTCCCTTCATCTTTTCTTACCGCAGCTGCTTATGTTTGAAATATGTTTGCTATAAATGTAACCACAAAACGCCCATGACCATTTTGCAAGTCAAATGTATTATCTTAAAAGTGTTATAATTGTAGCCTATGTAACCAAAAGTTATTAAATTACGTGTATTTTAGTGGTTAGTTACGTAATATCATATGTGCGTGTACTGCAACATTGTGATATGCCCGTCCGCGCTTCTTTTTTTCTCTGTAGACCAGAATTGCCATTACAGATTTTTTCAGCCAATCATTTACAGAAATGACGATGACGTAATTAGATATGAATATTCATATACAACTTATGACATTTTGTCTGACAAAATAATTTGGGACTTAGTAATTCCATGACTGCGAATGAATAACATTACTTTGCTGGAAAAAACCTGACACTACAGATATGGCACAATTTAAAATGTACTACGAAGCGAATCCTCCTTTGAATATCGAGAAAGTAGTTAACAATATCTCGGTAAGTGGTGTTATGAGTGAAGTTCTAATACTCGCTCCTTGTATGAAAATTAAGACAGAATTTAAAACGTAGTAGTTAAGCGACTTTCCCTTGCATTAACACTTTCCCTTGACACGTGTTGTAGGTACGGAGTTTTTAATAAGTGTGTAAAAATCAAAATAGGGCTTATTCGCAGGGCAGTGATAACATATACCCTAACCTAAAACCTAACCCCAACCCTAACCTTATTTGCAGTGTTGGCTTGAGATACTGTGCGGATATTCGCAGGGCTGCCCTGCGAATAATCACTTCAAAAATCAAAGTTGTATAGCGATAGTTCTCACGTTGTATACGTAGATCTTCAAGCTGCTGTATATGCGTGAGATAATTCGCACTTGTTGTAGGTATGCCTAGGCCTTCATGCCCAAATAGACTTTTGTTTAAGTTGTAGGTGAATTTTTTCCTTTTGAACATTTTTCTCTAAGTCCCGATTTTCCGTTTTGGACGGAGTGCGTAGTCGTAGTGAGTAATCCATGCATACATTACATACTACACAGGCTATAGTATACAGTCCTATGTTATACGACTAATGTTTATATGTATATTTATATTTAATTACGTCATTGTCATTCTTGTATATGATTGGCTGAAAAAATCTGTAATGGCAATTTTGGTCTGCAGAAAAAGAAGACGCTGCCTGTCCGACAGCGATTGCTCAATTATGTTTATAATTGTGAATCGACCATATAGATAAATGTTTATGTGTTAGTATTTTGGTTAGTTTGTGTCTTTTCCACGTTTTACTGCATCTTTTGTTTAGTAGATCTTAGTAGACCATGTTTTACTGCATCCTTTGATTAGTAGATCTTTTGATTAGTATTTGATTAGTATTTCGATCTTGTTAGTATTTTGGTAATTTAGTGTCTTCTCCACGTTTTACTGCATATTTTGATCATATCTTTTGATATGTCCGTCCGACAGCGACTGCTCAAATATGTATATAATTGTGAAACGATCATATAGATAAGTGTTTACATGTTTACTATTTTGGATATTTCGTGTCTTCTCCACGTTTTACTGCATCTTTTGAGCAAAAAGTCATTTTGTTTAGAGATATTTCAACTTAATCTATTTTAAATGTGTTTGGATGAGAGTTAATAACACGCATTTATTAAAAAGAACATCTAGTCTTAAGGTAGATTGAATTTTACGGGTAAAACTTGTTATTTTTTCAAAGGTCCATCCCCAGTCCAATCAGTGAATGCTTCATCAGAACAGCTACCTGGCACAGAGCTTACAGTATCTTGGCAACCAGGAATTGATCCAAAATGTCCGCCCGAGGAATTCATCGTGGATTATGTTACGCTTAGCATCGAACAATGTAAGTTTGAGTTCGAAAATATGGATCTAACACCAGTGGGAACCACAACTGAAAACCTTACGAAGATCAATAACTTACATCCATATTCCACTTATAGCATATCTGTCACAGCGAGTAACCGGTACGGGCGAAGCACAACGAAATCCTATGTAGAAATACAAACGGAGGAGGAAGGTACGTTATTTGGTATCATTCATTTTTATGAAACTCAGCCGTCGTTCGTGGAAATCTAGTGACCCATATATATATATATATATATATATATATATATATATATATATATATATATATATATATATATATATATATATATATATATATATATATATATATATATATATATATATATATATATATGTATATATATATATATATATATATATATATATATATATATATATATATATATATATATGTATATATATATATATATATATATATATATATATGTATGTATGTATATATATATATATATATATATATATATATGTATATATATATATATATATATATATATATATATATATATATATATATATATATATATATATATATATATATATATATATATATATATATATATATATATATATATATATATAT
>JAIGNY010001275.1:490000-660000 GCA_020152595.1 Chiridota heheva | reverse complement strand
GGAACATAAATGTTTCTATTAATGGGAACATTTTGTTACTTGGAAGCCGCCATTTTGTGATATTTTCAATGATCCTTTGCTATCCTAACGTTAATGCCTTATACAATGTTACATATTTCAAATTTGGAATACGTCTGGGAAAAATATCTTTGCGAAGGGAAACTTAAAACTCATGAACATACCTTCATTAGTGTCATGGCTACAACTTTTCCACTCCTATTGAAATGATCACCACACCGTTTTCGAAATATTAGATCAAATAGACAATAGACTGATAGAGCTATAGGCTTTTAAGGCGCAAAACGGCCATTTTGAAAATTCAAATGTTTTTCAACACAATGATTTTTAATATTTCAAGGACATGAGCAAGAAACTATGACATTTTATCGCAACATCTGAACAATATGGCTGCATGACTTCAATATTCTCGTGTTATAAATATTCCTATTAATAGGCATGCTACCGGACTGATGAAGGGGACTTGAAAATGTAACAAAATGGTGAAGAAAATGCTTCAATATGTTGTTCCGCTAGAGAGTTAGGTCTATTCAAGTTTAAAGCTGTGTCTTATCTGCGTAAATGACTGGTGTAGTAAGTCTATTCTGGAAAGTTGGCACACTCATCCTCACATTCATAACACTTAATGTATTTAAAAGAACACCTTTTTTGCTATTTTAATTATTTTTCCTCGGACTTTTTTCAGGTGGTTGATCATAATTCCCCTTACTAGATTCTGCTTTACTACTTTCCGGACGTATCCAATGCTTGTATGCCACAAAATAGCCGGACAATTTATGATAGCATACATAAAGACTTTGAGGAATTTGGGGATATGACGTCACAACTAGTTTGATTTCAGTGTTTCTACTCAGAATATATCAAATCATAAACTTAAATATCTCCGGAACGGAATAAGATTTTTGAATGATTTCTTCACCATTTTGTTTCTTTTGGAGTTCTCTTTCATAAGTCCGGTCCACGCTCCCGAAGGGGAGATCTCCCGATTGGGAGATTTTATGTCAATATAACCCACAATGTAACTTTCCAAATTCAAATCGCTCTAAAGAAATAAATAATGGTTAAATAGGTTTCAGCCCTAAAGGTAGGAAAAATGCATGAGAAATTACAGAACAATAAAATTATTTTCTTCATTTTTACCAGCGCAAATTTGACTTTCACCCGGGAATTTTAACGTACTCTTTAAGAATTAATCTTTAAAAATTAATTCCAATATTTTTTGAAGAGCAGATTTTAACATTCCAGTCACCAGCAAAAGTTCAAATTATACAGAAATATTAATTCAAATAAAGTCCAAAGTATACAACTTTAGAATTACAGAATTTGACAAGCAAAAAAAAAAAAAAAAAAACACAATTAAGGGCGAAACTTATTAGTAACAATTTAAATTATGGTCACTGCGCATGTCCTAATTTCCCAATCGGAAGATCTCCCGATCGGGAGCGTGGACCGGACTGTTTATATACGATGGACATGCTTGACCCCTGAACTAAACTTTAAACCTAAAAATATACAATGATAAAATTGTACTTAAATCATCGTATTCTGTCACTGAAAATAAATTACAAACTAAACAACTGTTTATAATTGTAAAACAAAGCACTTCAAACTGTTATGCATTAGTAATTTCCATTGCTTATAAAAAGTTGTTTAATTTACCATACGCAAAGGAAATAAGTAATTTCGAGCATTACCTGAAGTTAAGATCAGTTTTCCATTGTAATGTGTTATTTTTTATCTTCAAGTATTAAACATCCTGCATCACTATAGGCTGATTAGGCAAAGCTATGTCTTACACGTGATTGATTAGTGATTGCATCTTTCAACACAAAACACTCAAAGCTAATACTAACAATAGCTATTATATATGTTTATGCAATTCAAACAGGAAACGAAATTAAATACACAAATGTCAAAAATAATGATTAAGATCATGATCGAAAGACATTTATAAAAACGTGTGTGTTAAAGATAGTGATTCTTGCGATTTTAAGTTGTTTAAATAGAACAGTAGAATCTAATGATGGATCTAGATCACGACTCGTGAATGGATTACGTTAGCCATGTTGGCAGATTGAATAGATTAGTTCAACATGTGAGTTCAATAGCAATGGGGTACATTAAGGGAAAATCTAATTCTGCCTTTCATAAACAGACTTCCATTATGACGGGTGACGGTCTTAATATCATTTGATTTCGGATGTTTTATAATCGGATGATACTATATGCTTTGTGAATACCACAACAACAGCCCTGTAACTCAAAGCATATGTCAAATTCCCTACTGAAGATCTGACAGTTTGGTATTGTCGTTTTCAGTAGTGGCTGTAATCAGCATCGTATAGTCCATGGATCTATAACACATCACCAGATAGTCCTGGTAGTCGACGGTCGCGAGAAATATTCGTGTTCAAACATTAGTTTATTTTTATTTGTATGTGTACATGATGTGCAGGGGTGTAAGAATTAAGTTTTCGAGGGGGCATGACCTCTTGGGGGGTATGCCGCACTTTCCAAGTCATATGTCCCTCATCCCGATCTGTAGATAGAATAAGTGAGCCCAAAGCAACAAAGTAAAATAAAAAAGGCACTTTATTTTTAGAAAAGAGCACTTTTCCAATGCGGACACATTCCTACCGTACATGGGACAGTAATTGAGGAGCAAAAGGGGCAAATTGGTCATTTTTCGGAAAAGTGGGACACGTGTGTTTGACTGTATCATTTATTCTTATGTCTTAATCGTGATCTCTCAATCTGTGAATTGCCTTTCAGAAACAAATTTAATTATGATATTCGTAAACATTGTAAGCACTAGGCGAAGTGGAATTCTATACATCTTCTAATCCGTATGACATGTATATGATAAAACTGGCACAATTTCCTGCGCTCAGGGATATGATAATTTGAAACAAACATGCATGTACAACTTAAAGTGCTGTTAAAACCAAGCAACAAAACTTACAATTCAAAATATTTGTCAGTTTCTTCTCTTTCCTTTTTTCACTTTGTCCTTATACATCGGGTCATGCTTTCGATGATGTTCCAGGTTTCTAGTTGCCTGAACGGTTGAGAGCCGATTACTTCAAAATGCCTGCCTGCTTTTAGAAGGAGTCATCACAAAAACCTCTTGATGTTTTCCATATAGCCGAATCAAATTATCAAATTGATCAAATTTAAAATATTTACTTTTATACATGCTCTTACTTTGTTATATTGTTACTGACGTGTCTAAATATTTGTGTATTTCTTTGATTCCATGTAGGCATATTTTATGTACTACTTTTGTTTTTGTTTTTTTAGTTCCAAGTGGTCCTCCAACCGAGATCAAAGCCAAATTTGTATCTGGTAAAGATACTTTGAAGGTAACCTGGCGTCCTCCCTTATGTGGAAGCCGTAATGGTGTCATCACTGGCTACACATATATGTTACTAGATGTCCAGACCGACAGAGTCATATCTACTGATGACACAGAAGCAAAGATGATTAACCTTCCTAATATCAATCCATTACGAAAGTACAAAGTTTTGGTGGCAGCCAAAACGAAAGTAGGAATGGGACCATATGGCGCAGCAAGTGTTGCAGGGAGAATCGACATCAAGGATAGTAAGTAGATAAACACAATATAATGAATGATTTTGTCTTGTCTATAGTTGCTCGATTCACATAAGGGACTAGCGGCAATGCTAGTTAGATTGTTCAAT
This sequence comes from Chiridota heheva, assembly GCA_020152595.1. Lineage (NCBI taxonomy): Eukaryota > Metazoa > Echinodermata > Holothuroidea > Apodida > Chiridotidae > Chiridota > Chiridota heheva. The sequence goes on along the minus strand of JAIGNY010001275.1, from coordinate 656,281 downwards.
ACTCTAGTGGAAGAAATGCAAACAGCTTGGATCAACCTTGACTACTAACAGCTTTTTAATTTTCAGGATTAGCAATTCAATAAAAGATGTAAAGTTGAACTGTTATTAGCTAAATAGCTACAGCATTCTAATTCATAGGCTCTAGTCAATGTTTGAATGTTGGAAGTTTTTTAACTGTCATTCATTTAAAAGGAGAATTATAAGTATAAGAAAAGAAGAAGCTAAATTCATCCGAGCCATTAGGCTGCTTATCCTCGGTTTCCATGGCGCAAACGGATGAGAAAACCGTACTCCCCTTGGAGTTGGTACATCCCAGGTTAACTCCCCAGCAGCGCTAGTACTCATTTTACAGCTGAGTGGGTTGGAGCAGGGAGTTGTTAAGAACTTCCTGGTTGGAGCAAGTAAGGTGTCTTGCCCAAGGACACATTACACAGATACAGGCTCGCGGGAGCAATCTAACCTGGTACATTTCGCATACGAGCAAGACTCCATAACCACTGAGAGTCGTCAGTAATCTAAAACTTTTGTTGCTCATTTTACAGCGCCTCTGAAAATTTGTTGATTAAGGATCGCGCTATATAAATATAATGGATTTGGATTTGAAGCTCAAGGCTATTCTACAGAATGCGATGTCCTTACACATACGCTTGCAAGGTGTCACTGACTGTGTTCAACTGTGTACTGACTGTTTGAAATTGCCCTCTTAAAATATTTTAATTGATTACAATCATTTATTTCAAATTTAACATTGGAAAGAAATGTTTTCAAGGATTTGGCCATAGCGTAATGCTGCAATCCCTGCAGCAATTATTTTTAAAATGTATATGATTCTTCTGGTAAATAAAAGGGCAATTTTGACAAACATAATATCTTCAAGCACTTGAAATAGTTTTAAAATCTTACGTTCTGATCATAATGTTGTTGAAAGTTACCTATCTGTTTATGTCTGATGCTTCGTGTTTGTCTCTATTCCTATCCGGAACTTATTTCCTATTCTTATGATCATTTCCGTTGATGTCAGGTTTACTTATAATCTTTTACGAGCTCTATTCCTCTGTGTGTAAAATGACTAAATTCATGTATGAAATAGGATAAGAAGTCTTTATTTAATTGACACATCCCACCTCAGCTCAAGATGATTTCAATGGTGATAGTTTCTTTATCATGCAGTCATGCAGACATAGTGATATGCTGTCATCAGCTGTACACATACTTTAAATTAGAAATAGGATGAACTGCCATTTAGACAGCAGCTGCTGGTAGAGCAAATCACAAAATCTGAAAAGTTCTAGGTTCTCGATTCAGCTGATTATTTTACATTACAAGCATTTGATTTCATAACACGTTATTAATCTTATCAACACATTGGATTCATCTGTTTATGAAATAGTAACGTCCTGGTCCTGAAAACTCTAAACTAGAAGATAATGGTCATTATACTGTGCAGGTAGTTTGGAGTGTCATTATTGTCACAGTTACATCGTAGGCAAATCGCTTGTATTTCGACTACCTCGAAATAAAAATAAAAAATAACTTAAGGAGTTATGACATTTCATGCTTATTCCATCCTTGACAAAACAAAGATTAGAAAAGATGAAATCTTGAATTCGTGAATATATTTGCATGATGTGTGGTCAATGTAAAAGGTAATCGAAGAAATAGGTGCGGGCGACAAATACGGTTTAATGGGGATCATGTACAATTGTTCAGTTCTGCCTCAATGGAATACAAATGAATTAATCAATCAATCAATCAATCAATCAATCAATCAATCAATCAATTATTCGATCATTCAATCAATCAAATAATTGATTAATTAATTAATTTCATAGATAATTCATGCAGTTAAAGGATCTTACCAAATGCTTTTAAGTTTGATTTTCAATCATATAATGGAATATGGGTAGCACGCAGATAATGGTGCATCACAAATCGAAACAGTCTCTTCTCTTAATCAGTTAAATGTAATAAGTAGATTTATTTTGAATGTACCGCAATGTTTTTTTTGTCGACATGGATCCAGGATATTCAATAGCCAGATTTACTGCTCCACAGAAAGTACATATTCATATTCCATTTGGTATTTGCATGACTTTGTCTGGCCGTAGCTCTTTTCAATCTTGTGTGATGTTTGTCAATATCGGTCAATCGAATAAACTTCTTGATACCAATGGGCTGCTCAAACAATCGTTTCCAGTCAGCAGTTTTTAAAACAATTATTATCAATAACTTGATAGTCTCTTTTCTCTATGCGTGATGATGGTATTATTTACTTAACATTCGGTTTGCTAAAAACATGAAGAAATTGTAATATACATATGGTAAATATGTTTCTTACATAATTCAAATGTATATGGTTTTCTTATAAATAGGGTACATCAATCAGTGTTCATTTGCATTCCATTGTTTCGTTACAGTTTGCGGCGAAGGTTCACAATCTGTCAACGTGAGGGTAGCCAGTGGAAAGGACAGTGGTGCGGGATCTGCTCCGTGGATGGCCCAGATATGGCACATACGAAACGGAAAAAATTTCTGCGCGGGAAGTATTTTAGATAAATATTGGATCCTAACAGCTGCTCATTGTTTATTAAGTCGTAACATTACCAAGTATGATATCAGAATACAAGTAGGCGATTATGACACGTTGCTTCCCGAACCACAACAACGAGTGTACGATGTTGATATGGTACAAATTCATACTGGATTCGATACAGAACTATTTGATAACGACATTGCCTTAATCCGTGTCACCGAGCCTATTGAATTCACCCAGTATATTCGCCCAATTTGTCTCCCTACCAAAAAGTTAGCTAGAACGTTGTTGCAAACACCGAGGGCTATAGGAAAAGTCACTGGTTGGGGATTAGACTCGTATAGTCGGAATCCAAGATATCTACAGGCAGTTGAGTTACCCGTCGTAGATAGACGAATTTGTAAAAAATCAACCAATTACAGTTTTACACAGAACATGTTTTGTGCAGGATACGCAGAAGAAAAAAGAGGCGATGCGTGTCTTGGCGACAGTGGAGCCCCTTTCTCCATTAGGCGAAACAGGAAATACTATATCGTTGGAATCGTCAGTTGGGGTGGGCAAGGGTGTGACACAAGAGATAATTACGGTTTTTACACCAGGGTATTTAAATACTTAGCATGGATGAAACATGTACATGGCTCATTGGTGACAACGGACGGTACATGATCAACGAAAAAAGGAAAAATAATTTATTGAAATCCATTGCAGTTGTCTCGCTTAGCCATGCATTCCAGATGTAATATGCCAGTCGCAGGAGGATAAGCAAATTACTGATGGTACCAGTACTGGTGGTACCAATAGGATGTGTTTGCGACGTGTACAAATTAGATACATGCCTTTCGAAATCTAATCGTTTGTTGAGAAAAAGTTCGTTTGAGAAATATTTGATATTTCAGAGCCTCTTTTTCTGAAGATATTTTGATGAAGACAAACAAATGATTACATTTGTGAGCACGTTGGTTGGATTCGTATGCAAGTACAGGTTATCTCGCCCTTGATTGGTGCATGGTTCCATTCTTTAACTTTCTACGTATAACAGTAATTTCATTTATGCCTTAAACAACAAATGCTGCAACATAAGGAACGTGGTATTATTTAGGCATGTCGTATTTGACAGCTTTAAATTTAACAAATGCAATAACGGGAGAAATGTATGCGTGGAGGGATAATAAAACACATTTTGTTTACTCGCAAATTTTGCTGTCGGTCTTCATAAATTATAATTCGATCATTCTTGATAGATTTCTTTATTTCTACTAATTCATCATATCTTTATGTTAGGCCCTAATATCTTTATGATTAATTTTAAGAGTATCGGAATATCTGTGAAAACACTTTTCTGCTGGGAACAATATCGTTAGCAAAAGTACATGATTTAAGTTATGATGCAATTCATCAACAAATTGATGTTGATTATGATGATGACAAGATAAAAGTCATGAGAAGGACATGGTTGATGATGATGAGGACATGGTTAATGATGATGTGATGATGATGATGATGATGATGATGATGATGATGATGATGATGATGATGATGATGATGATGATGATTTTGATAATGATTTTGATAATGATGGTAGTCAAGGGCGGCGGGCCATCACCACCTTGGTCATACTCAGTGGCGTAGCCAGGATTTTCATATGGGATGGGGCGGGGAGGGGTGGGGTGACACAATATCTAGTAGCGTAGTTGAGGTGACATCGAAGGTGTCACTTCCAGCGCAAAGCGCTCGACTTGTTGGCGTGGGGTCCAGGTGCCCACTTAAGGGACCCTGGTGGGGTCCAAGGGGCGAAGCCCCCTGAAGCTTTCGCCAAATTGACACAACGCATAGAAAGAAGGTGTAGTATACAAGTCAAAATTCATGTCAAAGAAAGCTATAATACACCATATACTAAACATAAAGCGCTGGACTTATCGGCGTGGGGTCCAGGGCCCCGCTTTAGGGACCCGCTTTAGGGCCCCTGGTGGAGTTCAGGGGCGAAACCCCGGTAGGGTTCCAGGGGGCGAAGCCTCCGGAAACTCTCGCAAAATTGACATTTTAAGTGAAAAAAGTATGTCACAACGCATAGTAGGGTGTATTATACAAGTCAAAATTCATGTCAACGAGATATACCAAACACAAAATCATGAAAACGCATAATGGATACACCATATACAAAACACAAAATCATGAAAACGCATAATGTGGAAATATGATGTTTTATTGTTTACGTTTGTACATGGTTAGGTTTATCGTCACTCTTTGAAAAATATAGGTTGTCTAAAGAGCTAAAAGAAAGGTTGTTAATAATTTATTACAAACTTGTGTAAATGTTGTCAAACTTTTAAAATGAGCCTGTTCTGTATCACGTGTTCTCCGATACCCAACTCCTCCTCTCTCCCTCTCTCTATCTGTCTCTCCCCTCTGTGTGTGTGTGTTTTGTGTTTTAGTTCATGTATTTAAATACAAAATCGCACAAATGTTTAATATATTAATACCGAAGAACCTTTTTCTGAGAAAGTGCCCTTTTGAAACCTAAAAACATAATAAGCACTTGGAATGTCAAAGCTTGTTGAACCGAGGGCACCAATCTGAACCGACGGGTTACAATCTGAATCGACGGATTAAAATCTGAACTGACGGATTAAAATATTGGGGGAGATCGCCCCCCCCCCCCTCCCACCCTCGTCCCCTTTTGGCTACGCCACTGGTCATACTGATAATTCACAGATTCCACATCACCAACCCAAAAAAGGATAACAATGATGGTTCAACAGTGAAAGTAAGAAACATTATTATTTCAATTGGGACTTCACTTCTAAAGCTTTCATTTTTTTGTATCAAGCTTTGATTCTAGCAAATATATAACTTCAAGAAAGTATTGTATAAACGGGTATTTACCCACGGGTATTTACCTGATTTAAGTATTTGTTGTACAGAGTAAATCTCTTAAGTGTATGTAAAATTCCTGTTTGGATTTAAAGATAATTTTGTTTCTTTTAAGAGGCTGAATGGACTGGACTTTTCTTTAATGACCAGAGGGAGAAAAGAGAGCTTATCGATTTGTTTGTTTCTTTTAAATTAATTTATATACTGTACTATTCAAAGACAAAGTAACGGACACGGTTTGTGTCAAATGATTCTTGTAAGAGAAATGAAGTCGAGTGCGTTTGAAATCTGAGTAGGCGTACTCGGGCAATTCAATAAACAAGAACCCACTGGCCCGCAAGACGCCGACAACACAACCTGGCACAATTGTAACGTCACAAGTCCACAAATATTGAAAGAACTAACGCTTGTTAACCCAGGTTCTCCCGCAGGTGGTCCACCACTCCCCAACGGGTGGTCCAGCTATTGGCGGGCGGGCTGAGGTGGGCGTGGCGGAGCTTGGCTCTACGTTTTTATGAAATTTTCAAAGAGAATGCGAGAGCGTGGTTGTGTTGTGTCGCGCCACATCGAAAGCTGTGACGTAAGAATTTCTAGGGTTGAGATTTTTTTTGTCGGGGGCAATGAACTATTTAAAGATCGAGCTACTCTGATTGCTAATGGATTCCGAATCTGTTGTGTATTTTTTGTCGTGGAAAAATACTTCATTAGGACTTCCCCGACGAATCTCAATACAATGGCCCCGACGGGTGGTCCAGGCTCCCAGACGGGTGGGCAACAGTGGGCAATGGACCCCACTCTTAATGGACTCCACTCTGGAGCCACCACTGTGGTTTACTCATTAATTATCCTGCTTGCTTTTATGGTGCTCACTGAATTGTACTACATCTTTATCTGTTTAGTGAGTGAGTAATTTTCTTAAAGCCAACGTTTTGTTTACATAGTGGGTTTTATTCCTTTCTGTAGTTATTATTGTATACAGTAAATGTATAGTATAAAGATGGTGCATGGCATCATATCGTGTGTTCATATGTTTGTATTAATAATTCCGTTTTTAAATAATTGTCGTTTGTGTCATTAACCCATTAAACATTGTATGAGCTTTCGAATTGAAGGACATGATTCCTTTCATAATGATCATACATAATATCAGCAGAAAGTTCATTTTATGGGTTTATGTGTCTACACTGTCTAATTTTAATTTCAAAATAGTTTTTAAATCATTAGTAGTAGGTTCGTCACCGGAAAAGTCTCATTTTGAACGATAAAATTGACGATATTTATAATTATTTTTATTATTATTAGTATTATTAAATTACATTTCTACAGCACTTATTCTAACAATAGCTCTAAGTGCTTTACAAAATGAAAAAAAAATACATACAATTTAAGAATAATGTAAACATAGATGACATACGACATGGTAAAAAAGATAAAAGGTACTGCCTTTTTCGGAGTAATGTCTTTCTTGTCGGAACAATGTCAATCTCTTCTGTGAAGGGGCTCGTAGATATCTTATCGATTGACGAGAAAGTATATCAAAAATGTCAATAATTGAAATAAAAAGATATTTACTAGCAATCAAATTTCTATAGGAGGTTAAAGGATTATACACACTTGTTATTTCTTTGCCAATTAAAACGATCTTTCCATTTTGAGAAAAACATAATTTGAATTTGGCTAGTCAGAGTGTGACGACTTGATTTCTGCCATCTGTGTGATGTATAAATGGGAAGACATCCCTCATCTTATATAATTTTTGAATATCTTCGGTCATAGAAAAGATCCATGAGGATCATGTGTCACAGATAGATGTCTATTGCGTGCATGAAGAAATCCCACAATTTGGAATCGACTTCTCTTCTTCAAAGAATTTCCCCATTCATATCTCCCAAACACGCGTAACAGTTTGTAAATTATAGGACCTGGAAGTTAAACACGCAGAAAAATGGGCCAGTATTTTTTTGGGGGGATTATCTTGACTATATTCATGTTTTTTGATACATTTTATCTCATGTTGCCTTTATACATTTTCATAGACCTTTAAGGATGTATTATTTGATTGTTCGTTTATGGTAGGCACCAATGTTGAATAGTTGTTTCATAGATTGGATTTGGGGTTTAATTAGCTTCAGGTTTTTATTTGAAAAAGATATTTTATGACCTGCGGTCTAGATTCTTTGATTTTCGCTGTCAGAGTGTGAGCAGAAGTTCTATGATTTCAAGTTAGCAATTTTCTTCTTTCAGTCTTTGAATGATTTGCCAACTAAGGGCCGCGGGGAGAAAAAAGAAATATAATGTTAGTTACAATTTTATATTAAAATCAATTTTGTTTTCAATAATTATCATAAAGATATTTAATATGTGAATTGACATTTGCGTAATTATTAGACCTAGAAATGAAATTTCAAGCTTTTGCAAATTATTATTGAACTTAAGAATTAAGTTCACTAAATATTTATTTTAAAATCGGTGCAATCTTTTATGCAATGCGATTAAAAATCGCATGTTTATGTTTTATATTGGAATGATACTGGATTCATTATGTGTCTTTCTTCTATAAACTGAGTGATCCTTCTCTATGTCTTCCCTCTGTAACTATATTTATTTCATCTTTAGCGATACTTTATTTTGTAATACACATGCGAATTTGTAATAAACTTGTCTACTTTGAGTTTTTTGCTTATATACTTGAACTGAATCCAGAGGCGTAGGAAGTGGGGGCAGGGGCATCTGAGAGGATTTCACCTGTCCAGTTACATGCTTTTTGTCCCGATGGGAGGTAAATTTGAGGGCATATGAAATAACATTTTGAAAATTTTCGTAAAATGTCTTAAAATTGTAGAAATTTTCCCGAAAATAAGTATATTTGCCAGATATTGAAGAAAATTGCCCGGAAAATGAAAAAGCTTTTATCCTCCCGAAAAAGAAAAAAATCCCGAAAATTGAAGAAAACTTCCCCGGGGCCGGAAAATGAAGGAGATTTTCCGAAAATTGAAGGAGATTTCTCGATTAGCAGCAACGTTTCACAAAACTTTAATTTACCAATGCAATTTTCCGCTTAATTGTTACCGTGAAATTTGTGGGGTTCTTACCCTCCAGAAGTCACCCTTCCTACGCCCTGACTGAATCTCGTCTCTTACACCTATGCACGTGCTTGGAACTGTATGGACCTGCCTGTGAGGACAATAAGCCAGCAAGGATCGTACAAACCTTTCAAATAAAGACTTCCTTACCCTGTTAGCCATCTTTTAACAACGGCAGATATACCTGTTAACCATCTTGTAACAGGGAGCAACGGCAGATATACATGTTAACCATCTTCAGTGTAACAGTGAGTAACGGCAGATATACCTGTTAAACATCTTTTAACAGGGAGCAACGACAGACATACCTTGTTTTATCTATATCATCAACACCGCTACCTTTGAAAGCGCAATGCGATTTATTTATTGCCGTAAGGGTTTGGGTTGTTACTATTTAAGTTGCCGCTAATGGGTGGATCGCAATATGTGCCAGCAGCTCCATCTGTCCATGGTCAGTGCAAGGAGGTACCACATTAGAGAGTGGTACCTCCTTGGTAAGTGTAAGGATACAATTTAAGTGATGAAACCATGCTAACACACTTCAGACTAACTCTTAAGGATAAAATGTCGTTACGAGATTACGTATTGTCAATGATGAAATGACATTTTGGTATATTCAGCTTATTGGCCTCACTGGCACTAAATAAAAGATACAAGTTTAATATATCAAAATTTTAGTCTTGGGACACGCACACACAGGCTTGCACACAAAATAATAAATATTAAAGATCTACGTTTTATGTATGCATATCAAATATGCTATAATTTACCATACAGAAATAAAGAGCAGAACTTGATTTTCTAAAACCTTGGAGGCATGGACTTTTTGTTTCAACTTCCGGTGCTGGTGCCACTATATATAAAAATGTGTGTGTGTGTATGTATGTATGCGTGCATTATGTGTGTATGTATGCATGCGTTATGTGTGTATGCGTGCATTATGTGTGTTTGTATGTATATATGTATGTATGTGTGAATATGTGTGTATGTGTGTGTATGTATGTGTGTGTATGTGTAAATATGTATGTATGTATAATATATATATATATATATATATATATATATATATATATATATATATATATATATATATATATATATATATATATATATATATATATATATATATATATATTTAGGCAGGCAGGGATGTGAAATGTCACGATTGGATGTACTGTCTGATCAATCAGTGATTTATCGGAATCATGCCCGACTTGGCTAGAAATTGGGGTCATGCCCTCCTGACTTGGCATGATGCTGACAACATGTATGATTCTTGGGCACAAATTTACTTAGTCGGGCAGAGATGACATATCGAATGTCGGATGTATACTGTTTAAATCAGAGATATGATATCTGAATCAAGCTCGACTCAGTATATAACAATCATGTCCTCCCGACTCGGTATGAACTATGATGCTGATAACATGATTTTTGGGTCACCGCTCTTAATTGGGCAGTTCTGCATGAAATGTTGGAGGTAGGCAGCCTCCAAAAAGGAGCCGTGAAATTTGATGTCAACCGTTCAAAATTTGGGGGACCCAAAAGATCTTGACCAAGATATTTTGCAAAAGTGAGGGGGAATTTGCACCTCGCACATCACGTGGTTCCGCCATCGGCTGATTGGTCGGATATACCGAAAATTTTAGCAAGAAATATCGTTAGACGAAAATTGGCGGAAAAGTATTAGCACAATATGCATGTAACATTTTTCTTTGCTTTCCATGCTTTTGTGACACTTTTCTTTTATCCGAATATATATGGGAATAGGACTATGTCCAATGATATTTTGCCCAAACTTTCTCCATCTTCAGGGAAATTTCTTCTCTTCCTGTTTAGAAATGGTAATACAAATGCTTATCACAGTTGATTTTAACGTTAAATTCAATTTCCTTGTTTTTCACTGTCTATGTCTTGATTAAAAGCCATTCAGGGGCACCACAAACAAGAAATCCGGGGCTCCCCCCTTGGATCCCTAGCAGCCTGGGCTTCGCCCCAGACCCCACGAGTTTGCCCGAATTTTCTCAATTTGCTGGGGAAATTCCATATCTACCTATTTAGAAAAAGCTTACCTTATTATGTTTTATCGTTAGATTTTTCTTGTTTTCATCGAACGTTGTGTTTGATTTTTGACCATCAAAATGAAAATTCTTCAGGGCTTTACCCCTGTACCTAACCAGGGCCCTTAAGCTGGCCACGGGATCCCACGCCGTTACGCATACGCAGTACGTGCGCAGTGTTGCCTTTGGAGCAAAACATTAATTAGAGCATTGTAGTGCTCCTATATTCACACCTCGACTACTGTGTAACCCTCCCCTCCCCCCGCGGCCCTAACCCCAAAACCCTGGTTACGCCACTGCTCAAATCAAAACGTTTATTCACATATTCATTGCGTTTTTTCGTGATAGGTTTCAGTCGGACAAAAAGTCACCGCCCCCTGAGTAAGATGGGCTCGTATGGCCATGGGTGAAGATAAATATTAACATTTGATCTGATAACCATATCTGCTCTTTTAGAAAACGTCTTAAACCTTTTTCATCATTCCATTATTGTAAAAATCAATAGGAAAGGTGATTACTATAAATAATTATTCAAACCAAGCTCTTTGTTAAAACTAATGCGTTTGTAAAATTTCTTATTAAAGTATTTAACATATATATGCAGCTCCAGGACGCATTAAGGATTTTCAAAAGAGGGTTGGGGCATGCGGGGAGGGGGAGAATGGAGAATGCGGGGAGGGGAATGCGGGAGGGGGGGGGGTCCAAAGTCAAGTCGTGAAAATGGTCCTAAATTTGATGGTGTGCGATCTATGCTGCGCATGTGTGGGTCATGAATGGGTGGGATGGGGGTGGGCGATACTATATTTTTTCAAGATAAATGGTTAAATATCGCCCAAATTTGGTGATGACGTTGTTCCTATCGAAATAAAATCTTCATTTTTTGGGCAAATTTATTTGAAATTTTGGGTAATTTTCTTCGATTTTCAGGATCTGCCCTTGTATATACATGTCCCAAATTGAAAGCTAAAATCTGCTTATTGGGATATGGCGCCAGACGATTTTGTAAAAAGCAAAGTGAAAATAAATACCAGTATAATTATAACCAAATCGTCAAGTTGGAATAACACTTGATAATTCAATGCTAGATATCGTGTTAACATGGACTTTAATACATTAAATGTCAACGTTCCTGATTGGTCATACATAAATACCGACAATCAATCAATAACTGCGCAGAAGTGAGTAATATACATACACACAGAAAGCGTAGTCTGACAGTACATACTTAATTAGAAACAATCAACATATCAACTGGATATGACGTGAATATAAGAACATTGCAACTTTACTGAGGCGAGATTCCTTCTTTACTATCCCATTTCAATCTGCGACTTTTTCCGAGTCTGAACCTCGGATGATCAGCTGACCGGGACCTGATCTTTTCTTTATCCTTTTTTGTGATTCTTCAAGTTAGTAAGTAAAAGGGAACAGGATTATTATGACCGTCTGTCTACACTTGACTGAGTAAGCACTTTCTAATTAAAGCAATTTCTTGTCAAGATATGAACAATTTGAATACTTTATTAACCTATCCAGTTTACATAATATTTCATAAACCGCAACTAGGTATTGAATAAGAGGTCATGTCCTGCCCCTTTTCAAATGAGAATTACGGCCCTGGTCCAGGGGAACGTGACCCCACTTCTTCAAAAACTGACCCCTTTAAAAAAAAAAAAGTGCCCTTCAATTTGTCAAAAAAGTGCCCTCACTTGATTTTATACCCGTTGCCCGTAGTTCCTTCCGACACTCCTGTATACGAGACATGATAACCTTGTTACTCCTCTTCACAAATTGATTTACATGATATCGCAGACCTATTTGAGACGTATTTAACCCGGGCGTTGACGTTCTTAAAAACTCCCTGGTTTGACAATAATGCTCTATCAGTCTTGTTCAAGAATTTCCTAGTCACAATCCGAAAATTTGCACTAAAAGTTTTGATCAAAAGTTGTTGCTAATCGAGAAAGTCCTTCATTTTTCGGGACATTTCCTTCATTGAATCACCAAAAGGGGGCTTTCAAAAAATTTGAGTGTTCCACTCTTACTGCAAGTTACGTCAAAATGCAGGACCACCTTTCTTTGATGATACGAAAAGGGTCAAAAACTGCCAAACATAACGGACCACCTCTGACTGACTGATGATACGAAAAGGGTCTGGGTAAGCTCCTCCAACTGTCCAAACATAACGTCGACTTCTGCAGATATTATTTGACGAAAAAGCACGATGCATGTTTGTGTGATGCCCGGTTCGCATACACGATATCTCAAGAATGATCACGATATCTCAAGAATGATTAAGTGGATCCATGTTATAAAATATGTGGTACACAGATACGGTAGCGCATAGACGTGCCTTATTGGTTTTGATATTATGCATATTAATGAGGTGTAAAAATCTTGAAATGCTGATATCTTAACAATCGCATGTCCGTTTTGTTTTATATGTTCATAGTATAAAAATGTTGGAGTCATTAATATGCAGTAGGGCAGGGCTTACTATGATTTTGCCAAAAAGAGCTTACAAACAATATCTCAAGAATGATAAAGTGTAATCCATATATAGGCACCTATCATAATAAAGTTCACACATAGCTCATGGTCTAGAGAAGTGTCCTATTGATTTTGGTAGTGATGTCATGCATAACAAGTACATGAAGCAATATCTTTCCTTAGAGGGAAAAAGTCCATCAATCATTTGCACTTAATGCACATATTACCTCAAGCATATGATACACAGCTTTTTATTAAGTTTGAAAACAAACTTCTCCCACTATGACACCTAACACGGATGAGTGGTTTCAATCACAAAAGTGCCATGATTATTCAGCACTGGCTTTCTGCAATCTTATACACACAAATAAATTGGGCTACTTGGCTGTCATGTAGGCCTTCATGGGAATGGCAGTTAAACAATCATTGTTTCGAGTGCAAACACAATACACTGAACAGGAAGTCATCTTGGTAATTGTCATTCCTGAGTTTTAAGGACAAACTCGGGTGTTGGGTGCGGGTAGGCTTAAAGAGAAACCTTTCGGCATGTAGGCAGATTTAATAAAGAATATAAAATCTTGAAAGGCTCATATTTCAACAACTGCAGCCTCTTCAGATCTGTTTTGCTTCTTATTTAATAGAAATTATAGTATGCTGTTAGCTAGTGTGCTCATGGTATAGAAACTGTGAATTTTATTAATACACATAGTGGGTTGGGCTTAATATGATTTTGCCCAAGAAAAAATTGAATTCATATGTAGTAGACCTGCACAGATAGCCCATGACCTGTAAATCTGCCCTATTGTTTTTGGTGGTGAATCATGCATATTAATGAGTAAGTGAGGTTAATCATTATTGGGAGTACCAGTACAAAGTTTGTATTTTTTGTTTTCAGCAGACTCATTCTGTAATCAAATTTATTAAACATGTAATAACAACTTTAATCCATATTGTGCATCAGAACCTTTTCTGGTTACAAAATGTAATGCACTTAATGTATCAGCCAACTGTGTTTTTTTAAAGAGTTTTAATTTCGAAAGCCTTACAGTAAAAATCAACTTTGTAAAAAGGTGGTTTACAGTGGTGAAAATCCATTTAATAAAAGTGTGAGGTGGATAATTTGTAAGATTTATCCGTTTAGGTGACACTGAAGGTGTTACTGCGAGCGCGCAGCGTTCACTTTTTGGCGTGGGATTCAGGGGCCCTCTTAAGGGCCTCTGGTGGTTTTCCTATAATTTAATCAGAGCATCACTAATGTAGACACTCAACCCTCTAAATTTTGAGTAAAGTTTTTTAGTGTCCAGCCTGCGGTGGTAATTTGTCAATGAAAGAGAAAGATGGCATGATGAAGGTTATTGATGATGTCAAGTCCCAGTCCTTTGAAATAGATGTGCCATGTTTTCATTGAGCTAAGAAGATATTGTTTGTAGTTGAGAGCTTTTTAATATAGTTTTTCATATTTCTGTCCTAAATTTCAGTTACTGAAAATCATCAAACTGACCAGTTTCTCCTGCTATACTTTGATTGCCCTAGGATATCTGACGAGATCAAGTTGAAAACTTTTTGTCGTATTTAACTGCTCCCAATGATATAACAATGGTGGAGATTTGCAAAACAATAAGTTAACAACTTAGAATAAAGAGATTGATAGGTTTATGATTGTTGTCAGTGCCACAAAATTTATATAGAATTTCCAATATATATTGACTATTTTCATGTTTTGTAGCGTATTTTCTTCCAGTAAAGCGCAAGTCTAATTAAGCACAAGCTAACTATCCATATAGATATTTAATTTTCCTTAAAGTTGCACTTGCAATTGGAACAAGAATAAGTATCATAACTGAAAACAATATCTATTAGGATAAGGAATTTCCAAATAGTATGTTTCAATAAGCAATGGATGGTATATGATGTAGTGGCCTGCTGGTCTATTTATGCATGATGATCCTAGTTTGATCAAAAAGCTGATTAATTACCTGATGTCTGTTCATGCATAATGGGCAGTTTGATTATAAAAGAAAATGCCTGAGGGGAGCTTGTGCTTCCTGAGGGTGTAACATGATACCATGGAGTATCTCCAAAAACATGAACAAATTGCATCTTTAAATAGCCATAACTACAAACTTACAATGATTTACACCTAACAGGGATTAGAATTGATGATAACATCTTCTATAAGCCAACATTTCAAGACTAGAAGTGCAAAAACAAAAAAGATTAAACAGTTTAAAGGATGAAAAGTGAATTTCATGTTCAATTTTATAACCTTAAGCCAACACTCTGTGCTGGTTGAGCTAAAAATTTGAGCAAATTGACATCTTTGGTACAATGATAATTGTTCTCAATCATGAGACTTTGCCACAGCTTTGTTATGAGAAAATGAATTCTGCTCATCATCGTTTGCAAATAGTTTTTGGATCAGGGTCTCATTTACATGTTTATCACTACAACAATCAAACATCCAGCTGGTGGAGTAGACCATTCACATAACCAAGATCTGCCTCAAGTCCCGAGAAATATGCATGTGCTGTGTTATGATCTGGTGCAACCAGCTGTGCGGGATGGGGCAGTGATGTACAAGAGAGATCAGGGAAGGACTAGGTTAAAATGTAAAAGGCAGCCCAGGGAAAACAAAAGGTACTTGACTTTGAGGGTCGGGTAATCTATCGGCAACCTCAAGTTTGCTACAGATAGGTCCGTCATAGTGTAGACCCACAAATACATACAAGAGAAATAACAAGGCAGCAATGTCCAAGTAAATGTTTACTTTCTAATCTCATTCATTTATCAAGCCACAGGATTAACATTTTCAGCAACAGCAATAGCAGTAAATACAAACAATGTTCAATAAAACCATACAGTAAAAGTAAACCCTCAGAGGTGAGCATTTCCATATGAAATCTTTTATTAGCACTTCAAGGAGTATTCCCATGGAATTTCATTTGAATACATTTCATAGTGGACAATAAAAGAAACAAGATTGGTGAAAACACCAATATCTTATTCCTACACAAAGTTATAGAATTTTAAACATTTTTCTTGTCAGCATAAAGGAGATTGTTGGTCTGAATCTAAGTCATCATTATGATGTCATCACAGCACTTCTGTACTATTCTTTATGAATTTCTTTAAAAATTAATTTTGTATTTTCTAAATGATTAGGAACATTTTTTTTCTTCAAAAATTATTGATAGTGAAAAATACAATTTACAGTGTTTTTCAATCTGTTCTTGTACTTATATTGGACTATAAAAAATTGGTGAATATTTTCAAAGAAATACATAAAGATTAGTACAGGAAGTGCTGTGATGACATCATAATGATGACTTAGACTTGGAACAATAGTCATTTTCATGTGGGGAAGAAAACTCAAAGTTCAATAACTTCTTCTAGGAATGAGATACAAACATGGTTTTTCACCAATCTGTTTCTTAAATTTCATGGAAATATTTCTTTACAAAATGGATAACCAAAGTTCAGTGATCAGCAATTTCTATTTTGTTTGACAGGATAAACACACATAACTGTGAGAAACAATCAATATTAATTTTGTCTTGAAAATGCCTGATGTAGAAAGACTGCAGTGGAAGAGGGAAGTCACACCCTCAGCTTCTTAATACTTTTTTCTTTAATGTATTTTACACAAATCAAAGTTATTAAATGAAAAAAAAATTGTGGCTCACTAGATTCTGCTTATGGTATCCTGACTATGTTATATTTGTAAGTCACAAAATATATATCGACTAAGTTTTCAACGAATTAAGAGTGATGTGATTTCATTTCTAGATATGACTTTACATAATTCTGCACAAATCTGATTGAACTTGAAACTTGAATATAGCCCAGACGGTATAAGGTGATACCATTTTGTCCCTTTTAAGCCCTTTCATTTAGGATGAACATTCTTGACTAACCAAACTTATCCTTTAATCTACATCACTTCAGCAATGATTTCTGCCTCGAATGTTTTAATTCAGTTGCTTCTTACACTTCCCAGGAATCAACAATGATGCCGTTACCTTCTGATAAGGAGCTTTGGCATACTGCTAAGCCAGTTGACGGAGGTAATTCAGGGCAGCACCCCTTCGCCCAATACCATATTTCCCTTAGACCAATAATCTAGTCCTGAGACATTTTGTATTTTGTCTCTTACCTCATAAATCTAGGTATTAGTTAATCACTTTACCTATATGATTAACTTTTCACAGTAGATTTCTAAATAAATAACATAATATTTTATAGTTACTATCTGAAATGCTCCTTTTGATTACTATGATAACCCTAAAACAAAATGAACAAGAATAATAAAAAAAAAGTAACATTCCATTTGAATTACGTGATATTATGGCAAGGAACAACCCAAAGAGTAATCACAACCCAAGTATGTCAAGCTGAAATACCTGTTTTACAGCCTTTTGTCTCCATTTTTGTAGTAATTTGAAATAATCATTTAAATTAACCAATTAACATACTGCATTTCCATCGAACATACACTTCTAAAATGCTGACAGTCTCTCTGATTTTACCTTTGAAATTCTTTTTCATGAGTACCTCAGGGTTTTTTGTCATTCCCTGAAGCCTGCGTTCCCTCTATCTTCTTTTTTTCATCTCGTATTCGTCCAAGCTCCCCTACCTCAGGAACAAAATCAGGGATTTCCTGCAAATTAATATAACAAATTAAAAATTGTGAATGAAAATTTCCTCACACATTTGTCAGTTGAAGTGCCTATGTGTGATTCTAAAATATATGGATAGAAAGGGGCAATATTAGCTCAACTGAAATCCACTCAAAATAATGTGCATATGAAAACATCCTGCTATAATCACTTCAAACATGACCATTTTATGCTCTTTTTAAATTCTAAGGTCTAAACATTTCAATTTGTAATTTATTACATTCATTTTTTATTTTCAATCTTCATTCCATTTTTTTAATCGTTGGCAGTACACTAAAAGCTGTACATGTTTTACTCTTAGTAATACCCCTAGTCAACACCTAGCAGTCACTTTGCTGCAATGACTGAAATTTAGGAAAGAAATACATGGTTTTATGCTGTCATCACATTCATACTGTACATCACAAATAAAAGTTTTCATGTAAGCTGAAGCATAGTCCCTTTTCAATCTTTGATCACATGTAAAGTTGACTACATATACTGTTTTTAAAATTAAAAAATCCTTCGTTCAGAATTTTAAATATTAACCAGACATCGCAAACGATACAAATTCCCTCGCCGCTAATAACATGATTTCCAGCTTCTGTCACTATCCCACTCTCTGTTCCACATGCCATACCTTACCACTTCCCTCCCTACAGAAAATCATACATGGAAATTCAGATGCCACTCCA
Organism: Chiridota heheva; assembly: GCA_020152595.1. Classification (NCBI taxonomy): domain Eukaryota; kingdom Metazoa; phylum Echinodermata; class Holothuroidea; order Apodida; family Chiridotidae; genus Chiridota; species Chiridota heheva. The sequence goes on along the minus strand of JAIGNY010001275.1, from coordinate 637,894 downwards.
CCACATGACCCATATGTCATCACACCTGCAATCAAGATGACATCCCACCATATAAATTGTCATCCTGTCCCATATACCATGCTACCCTGTCCCACATGCCATCCATCCCTGTCCCACATGCAATCCCTCCTTGTACCAAGTTCCATGCCACCCTGTCCCACAGGCCATTCCATGCTATCCCACCTGAAATCCACATGACTTTCATAACATGCCATCCTGTCCAGCCATGCCACCCTGTCCCATATGTCATCCCACCATGTCCCCATGCCATTCTACTGCATTCAATACCCCATCCCAGCCTGCTATAAATGCCATGACACTACCTTGTTTCACATGCCATACCATCCTGCCCCACATGCCATCCCACCCTGTCCTACATGTCATGACATCCTGTCCCACATTCCTTGGCACCCTGTTCCAGATGCAAACCTGTCCGACATGCCACCCTGTCTCACATGCCATCCCAACCTATCCCACATGCCATCTCACCAGTGTTCACATTAAGGTGTGAAATTGCGAGATTCCTACACATATCACCAAATTCCTGCTAAAAAATAATTTAAGTAGGGAAGAAAAGGAATAAGGGAAGAGGGGGAATCCATGAGAAAACAAAATCTATAAAATACCAAATTTTCCCCCAAAAGGTTAAGTTTAACATTTTCCAGCCATAGTTTGGCATTTGCGGTAGTATCCTGGGGTCTTTTTTGGTATTTCTGTTATTTCTCAACAAAAAAACCCTCCTCCTCCCCCTTCAAGTTTTTTTAAATAATAATAATAAATAAATATATTATAATAATAATAATAACAACAATAATAATAATAACTACACAAGGGGGAACCCCCTCAAACAAAACAATTTTCAACCTTAGTGTGAACACTGCATCTCAGCCTGTCCCATATTTCATCCCATCATATCCCCATGCAATCCCACCTTCATCTCCATTCCTACATCTACATTCATTATGAAATCTTTCACCCGACATTCTTTCCTCCCATCCCCTCACTTAAAACTATTACCCCAACATGCCCCATTCACCTACCATCCCCCTTCACCTGCCATCCTCCATTAATCTACCATCCTCCATTCACCTACCATCCCCCTTCACCTGCCATCCTCCATTAATCTACCATTCTCCATTCACCTACCATCCTCCATTCACCTACCATCCTCCATTCCCAAACATGCCCCAGTCACTTTCCATTCCCGTTTCACCTACTACCCCACCCCAATTTTTGCTATCCACCCATCTACCAAATATACTCTTAACCAACCAACCTTCATTCCAACCTTCACTATAACCTCCTTGATGTACCACTTCAGAATGAAATATCAGTACAGATTAATTTGCAGATTATCATAAGTCTATTACTGTATGTGTCCACTCTATACAAGCAAATACAGTTTGTTTTTTGCTATTCATTTGCAAGACACTTATAAATTCCAATCAGTTGTCAGTTATATTATTCAACTGTTTTTCATTCCAGAACAAATCCTTTAATTGCTGCTATTCAAGTCTGGAATGCATTTGTACTCCTTTAGATGAATTTCTTTTCACAAAAATAGTTGCAATTCCTTTCCAAGGGCAGCAATCTTTTGTTTCATAGTACCTGAACAATGCACAAGGCCGGACAGACAATAGAGGTGGACGGATGTAAGGACGAACGGACGGACAAATGGTAAAGATGCTATGTTCCCTCTTCACCAAATTTGTTGGCAAGGAAATAATGAATAAAATGAAAATAATATAAAAAGTCATCTACAGAAAACTTTTGTTGGTGTCACAACACTGTCCATAGACTTTTAGTTGGTTTGGTTTGTTTAATGGCACCGCAACAGTCAGAGTCAAATGTACCAAGTCACAGATGCTTAGAAAATGTTTTGTACTCTTTCCCCATACATTCAACTTCACATTCTAACTACTGCACACTGTACAAAACCATTTTTCATACAAGGTGTACTTCTAGCCTGAACCAGACCCCTACTTGTATATTTCAGAGGGGAACTGCACCATTTTTATTCACCCTGCTCCTCTTTCTGAATTTTTTTTACACAATAACCTGAGTTTGAGAATTGTTTCACCTTCCTGTCTCTTACAGTATGGTGTTTGCAGTTCCCAATACACAAGGAGGCAGGGACATTACATTATATGTTGTATTGATCTTATTTACAATTGATGTGCCAGTGACTGTGTTGCATGCCCCTTGCACATGGTAAGTGCTCTTCATAGTCACTGGCACACTGCTCCTCTCTGGATCAAGCTAGGGGTTTGTGAACATTATAAATCAATGAAAATTGTGCATTTCAAATTGAATAACTAATTTCACCTGCAAATTTTAAAATGGTCCCTGTTTTGAAAAGTTAAGAATAAACAAGGGCTTGTATCCAGCTCTAAATGGTATTGCATTTATTGACATAACAGATCCTGTAAAGGGTAATATATTAAAAGGGGTATGAAAATGATTCCTAAAACTTCACATCTTCTCAAACAAGTACCATACCTCATCCTATTGAATATGACTGTGCTTATTATTCTAAACAAGCATAAGAGATCAAAAAGTTGGTAACACAACAATGAATGTACAATACTTCATGAATTGATATTATTTATCAACGTTATAACTCAAAAATAGATCACTTACTACAGTATTAGTAGATTGTCACAAATTTTAAATAAACACTACAACATACCACTTCTGGTTTATAGTACATGTGAACCGCTTGAGATCCGACAAATGTGCTGAACACTGCGGCAACAGTAAACTTAAAGTATGGTAGCCAATCTACTCCAGCAGGCATTTTTCCTTTAAGTCTCTTTGATAAAAATCAGACCCTTTTTTATATTTGCATAAAATATTTCTCAATTTGATAGGATAAAAGCTGTTATCTAGAATTATTCTTCTGCAAGTTTCTCTGCATGTCTTCTCTCTGCCTCTTTTCTCCTGAACACATCATCTGTGATGTAAAAACAAGAGAAAATATCTGTAAATCCTTCAACTAGTGACTGTATAAAATAAGTTCATTAATGTGTTGTTAGACCCAAGTGGCTAGAGATGTCACACTAAATCTCCTTCTTAAATAGACTAATACAGTGGGATTATATCAACATAGTTCATGTAATTTTTATCAAATTTGAGGGTAGTGTTTTTAGCTCAACCAACACAGAGTGCTGGGTTGAGGTTATAAAATCATACAGGTTTCTCACTTTTCATCCTTTAAAATGTTTCACCTCCTAAGTTTGAACAGTTTTGGTCTTCAAATTGTGGCCTATGTGAGGCGTATTCATGCATAAAAAGGCTTGTATTTTATTTTTCTAAGAGTAAATCAATGTAATTTTTTAGTGTAGCTAAAACTAGACAGTATGCTCAACTATTCAAAGCTAGTATTGAGAATGGGCTGATAAAGGGATGTACAGAAATAGGGTAGCAGGGGCAGATGATTTCAAATTACTTGAGCTTTGAAAGATGCACTTACATTTTCATTTGCACTACAAGCTTCAAAATATTTGTGTCAAGCAAAGTCAAGCAGCATGAAATATGTACAATAACATTAAAGCAAAATTATGCGAAACAATATTATCGTATGACAAACTAGACATTGGAAATGATACAAATTCCCTCACCGCTAATAATGCATATTCCAGACTGTCCCACATTCCATCTTAACCTGTACCAAATGTCATCCCACATCTATACTCTATGCAATTACACTTGAAAATCAGATACTGTATGTCATTCCACCACTTGCATGACCCACATGCCATCACAACTGAAATCCAGATGACATCCCACTACATGCCATTCTGCCTGTCCCACATGTCGACCCACCCTGTTCTACATGCCAATCCACCCTGTCTAACATGCCAACACATCCTGACCACCATCCCACAGCACACTGCCCTACATACAATTCCACCCTGTCCCACATGACCTCATCCTAATTCCTTCAGCTACTTTATCATCATGTCATCGTCTACTCCACATTCTGCTTATTGTTTATATTTCCCAAACCCCTAATTTAACTTTCTTTAGAAGCAAGAAAACTTTTATTTGCTTCTTTGTTCATGGCAAGACAAACATTTTGATTGCTATTCATGTCATGAATGTCAATATCATAACAAAACTAGAAATGTGAAGTTAGTAAGTCATAAGCCATACATTTTTAATCTTAGGTCAAACATATTGCAGTAAATGGACACTATACTTCACCATTAAGTGTGAACAATGCTCTTCACATATACTGTATGATCATTTGATTAAGCAAAATCATCATACCCACTTAAATTGGTGAAAAATTGATCAATTTACATTATTTTAAATCTTTAAGCCTTGCTGTAAAAAATAATAGGAATTTCATACAAATTTTGTGACAGAAATATAAAGAACAAACAATTTCTTCACAAAAAAAAAAAAGGCTGATTATTTCAAAGGACTGGGGACTTGACATCAATAACCTTCATCATGCTATCTTTCTCTCATATTGACAACAAATCACCACCTCTGGACAATCAAAACTCTACTCAAAATTTAAAGAGTTGAGCTTCTGCATAAGTGATGCTCTGGTTTCTATTTTCATGACATTTACTGGATCTTTTAGTATGTCAAGTAATGCTGCCTGAACCAGTATTCATAGATTTATTCAAAAAATATGTTTTTGAGAAAAGTTGAAGAAAAAAAACAGCTTGATTCATTTCTATACTTGTTTATCATTTTGTTAAGTTTCTGATGTTTTTAGGAATAATGTATAGTTCAGATTCCTGGAGTCTGAAGGTGGGTTTTACAATTGCAGCAGTTCTAGAGTGCAAAGGAAAAATCTTAAAATTTGGTTGAGTTTTGCATTTTTCTTGAAAATTATTATCTCTGGTCATACAATTCACAGCTAAAATATGAGCAAAAAAGGGAAATTGAAGCTACTCTGAAGCTACAGTTTGTTAGATTTAACCAGAACCAACAGGTTTTGTTGTTCCAATGTTTTTTTCATATGCTGACTGAGTTCCAAGATTTTTACATTAATTCTTGAGATATCGTGTTTACGAGCTCAGCGTCACACACATACAAATGCGATCGCATTGAAACCAAAAACAGCTGTTTTGTTTGAGACTTAAACACATAACACATACAAAATTAATCAATAACAATCAGCTTATATTTCACCCCAAATTTCAGATTCATGATCAATGATAAAATGTAAAATAACTAGACTTAAATTATTTTTGCTATATTTGACAAACTTGACCTCCATTCTCAGTCGTACCCTTATCTAAATTCTAACAAAGCCACAAGTTTCCTGCTGTTAGTGTTACTATTAAAAATAAGGCACAATTGCAGAATACCCCACGTTACTGAAGGTTATCACTATAGCAATGCGACACCAGAAGTAAAATACCAGTGTAGTCCCGTTCTCTCAAGCAGACTTCCAAAACCTATTTTTTCAGTGTAGCCAAGTAGCCCTTCACTATTCAATTGTCAAAATCCGCACCGTAGCCTACTAATCTTGAGTAGGCCTATACATCGTTTAAGCAAAGCCGAAAGGTTTTCAATTCTGATGCTTTTTTGCTTTCATAAGCTGATTGATTTGCAAAATTTGTAGTAACTGTCATGTCAATGCATAGGCCTATCATGAAATATTAGTTCCATGACATTTATTCTTAAGCCACACCCACCATGCAGATCAATACAAATTGTTGACAACATTAGCATTTGCAAAACAACTAACAACATTATCATAGCAAGTATGATGCAAAAACGGTTCCTAGTTTATTGTTCCAAGAACTTGTCAGTAAGCCCAGCCTACTCATTAATAGTCATGACATCACTCCCAGTCATTAGATCATATGTACAGGAAATCACCCCTGAATGCCCTGATATAGAATAAATTTGATATATCGTTTATGAGATGCAGTATGTTTACATCATTTAGGACATTAAGCCATGCCCACCATGCATATCAATGACATCTGCTGATAACATAAACATGTATGCAATAACCAACAAAATTATCATGTCCATATGACACTAAACGGACATACAGTTGCTCATTTTAACTTTTTACAAAATTTCCACTTTAAGTCCTGCCCACTGATTAATATGCATCATATCACCACCAAAAACAAATGGGCACAACTATGGACCATGGGCTATCTGTGTACGAAATATGACCCCGCCCACTATGCATATTAATAAATTCAACATTTTTATACAATGAACATATACACACCACCTAACATTATAATTGTACCAAATATCAAACAAAACAGACATGCGATTGTTAAAATGTGAGCATTTCCATTTTTTTACATAAAGCCCCGCCTTCTCATTAATATGCATGTTACCACCATCAAAAACACTAGGGCACATCTACGGACCATGGACTATCTGTGTACCACATGTGACATTAAGCCAGTGTACTGTTCTTGAGATATCACGTTTATGAGCTGGGTGTCACAAACACACACACATACCCAATCAGTCCTTTTTGGTTCCGATGCGATAGCAAGGTTCCGATGGGATAGCATCAGGAACCTATTCGGTCATGATGCCATGTATGGGCGAACTGCATCAAATCGAGGATATGTGAATCTACATACACATTAATTCGAGGAGTTTTTTTTTGTGTGAATCTTAATTTGAGGATATCCTCTAATTGAATTTTGAGATAATTTCACAAAAAACAGTTTTTTTTTTTTTTTTTCTTTTCAAAAAGGAACCAAACGTAATAAGAGTGTGCAACAGGGAGCCTTTTATCTGTATGCATGACAAACATACATGTATATGTTTACACTTCTATATTATTAGAAATGCAGAACAATTATGCATGCATGATCATGATATACACTTCATTCATTGGAAACAGTCAATCTTAAACTGCCCAAGCCATGCTCATCATTTAAAAGGTCATTAAAAAAAAAAAAAAAAAAAAGTTCTGTTGAAATTGTAATTACAAAAATATCGTAATTGTAATTAAAGCAATATTGCCTTTTTTCAGCTAGAAGTATGAAATGTTTCCAAGATTTAGGTCAAATTGGTGCAAAAATAGTTTTTTTAAATATTTGGAACCCATTCTTTAGAAAACGAGACAATTTGACAGGTTTTTCATGATTTTTTAATGTCATAAAGTAGAAAAAGCGCATCTGACTTCTGCATCCCGATTGCCAATTTGAATGGAATTCACAAATGAGATTTTTACCTGATTTATGTATTCTGACAAACTTGAAAATCGATTGATGCTACATGTACGACCTCAGAGGTCTTCAGATATATAAATCATATTTCATTTTTGACAATCTTGAAATTTGCAAGAAAAAACAGAAAATGACAAAAAAGCATTTTCATATTTATAGGAATGCATCCAATTAAGGATATGATGGCTATCTTCCAATTGCTGCAAGAGCTGTTTGATGTGTATCTATGCCTCAAATAGAGAATATCCTCTAATCACTGGTCCAGCATTTAAGTGTGTATTTATGCCTTAAGAGGACATCCTCATTTGCTGCATGAACATTTTGATGTGTATCTATGCCTCAAATAGAGAATATCCTCGAATTACTGTACCAGCATTTAAGTGTGTATTTATGCCTCAATTAGAAAACATTAACTATTTGCTGCTCAGATACTTTCAAAATATTAAAATCAATAACCCTAATTAGATATAAGTTTAGGTGGTGCTAGACCACTATACACCTCACACACAACCTCCTCTAACATCCAAAATATTATTTTGTGGTTTCTGTTAAAAAAATTCAAAATTCAATTAAGAGGATATTCTCAAATTAAGATTCACAAAAAGAATCTCCTCTCATTAATGTGTGTGTAGATTCACATACCCTTAAATTGATGCTAATGCAAGTACACCCATACATACATAAATACACACACATACCATCATGACCACATAGGTTCCTAATGCTATCGCATCGGAACCAAAAAGGACTGATTTGTCATTTATAAATGTTTTTCGTAGCTATCAACGATTAAAACAACCTTTCAACGGATTTTGCGTAACACTCAAATGGCCTATTTTTTTCCAGCCCACACCTCTTGCGACCATTTGCAAAGCAATCATCGGCGACGACAGATGTGCAAAAATTGTTCCGAAAAAGCTGGGAATTTCAGCATACAGGTGGGTAGTGATTTTCTAAAATAAGAAATTGGGGAGAAAAAAATTCAACCGTGACTATTGGGAGTTTTAAGCGGGATCTTAAGTACATGTACGCCGGAGCATTTTTGAATGAATTTCCAATGGAAATGGTGGGTACTGCATACTGTGCCTATCGTTAATGACCCGTATACTTGGTGTTTGGCCTATAACTGAAATCTGGAACCACCTACCCAACCAGAGTTGTCAACGTACCAAGTCATTTGACTCTAACACTCTTTCTTCCCTCAGTCACACACTAAACGATTGGAATGCTTTACCGCCAGACATTGTACATGCACCAAGTCTCAACTGTTTCAAAGCTAAACTTACTAACCCTTGTATTGTTAAGTAGTTTTCTTTTACTCATACTTTTTACGCTCGGTTGGCGTTCATGTCCTCTTGAAGGATTTTTGCCGACTTAACCGATTCAGATTAGGGACTAGGCCCTAGAGTTAAAGTTGGTCAAATATCAGCTTGAACATGAACACTGTAATGATTTAAAGTTCTCAGGATTAAAAGCCCTAACTAACGTTAGACAATTAGAAGTAGGCCTATGGCCTAGAAGTAACAAAGACAGAGAGCTTGATACAGAGGCTTCAAACCTAACACAGTACAACAAACCCAGTACAGTAGGCTAGTAGTAGAATACCTGTGGGCTAGGCTGTAAGAAAAATACTATTGACCCAGTGTAGCCCTCTTTGCATTCTTGCCATCTTGGAAACCAAGAACGCAGGGTATTCTGCATTGTTCCAAAAATAATCAAGACTCAATGCATGGCTTACAAAATGTTTCACGACCTGGTGCGATTCTGGCGTTGATCATCACCCATTCAAGAGATGCACCAACAACAAAAAACAATGGTAGAAATCGGTAGATTCCAAAGGTCCTTTCCCCCGGCCAACTTTTCAACAATCGCTGAAGCCTGGTGCTGTACATTTACACACTGCTGGCAATTGAAGTAGGAGTTAAAAAGTCTTAACAGTGCCAACCTGTTCTGGTTTAAAATTTTGTACCGCGCAATCATCCAGCGCACTGAAATTATCCTGATCAGTGAAATATCGTCACGGCATAGGCCTACACCGAATTTCTAACTTCAGTGTAATATTAATAACGTTGAAAGTAGGAAGATTAGGCTCGGGAGGCTTGTATTGAAAAGTGACATGCTTACCGCAGCCCGTACCTTCACGTCAGGTTATTAGACTGTTTATCTTGCGCAATTCTTTGATGTTGGAATTGACACTCCAGTCGTTTACTTCATCAGTCGTTTTCTTCAGTAATCAATCATGCAATTATTCATATTATTCTATATACACAACGTTCATTGGTTCCTGAGGTTTTGTTTGTTAGAAAACCACCAATGGGCAATCGGAACACACACGTCTTCATCTTTTCATCAAAGGCATTTAAAAATGGCGTCGTAGATCGAACAAAGAGAGACCTGGAAAAGATATGGTAAAATTATCAGATTCCGAAGGAAAACGAGAACCCAAACAGAAACATTGAAAGGTGGAGTGTATGTTAAATATATAAAAGATTATTTTACCTGTTTTTTTTGTATTGGTGTATGATTTGTTGCCGTTTTAATGTGTTGCTGAATTGGGTAGGGTAAAAAAAAAAAAAAAAATGTAATGTTAGGCTACGATTTCTTAACGTTAAGATTTCTGCCAAAGTTGCTTTAAACACTGTAGGCCTAACGTTACAGTAACGTTAGGCTAACTTTAAAGTTTAAGTTTGAATACGGCAAGCGTTCATAACGTTTGTGTAGCATAAATTTTGTATTTAATCTAGCAATTACAATATCATCAACATTATATTGGCCCTAAAGCTAGCTGCTTTGGGTTGTGCGCATTAAACTTTAGTTTACAGTATGTGGTCCAGTTGAGTGAAAAGACCAGTTCCAACTTCCATTCCAAAAAAACGTTAAAAAATTGATAGCAAAATTACCAATACCACCGAAAATTGGTAAAATGTATTGCTTTCCATCTATAGCAAACATTTCATTGAACTCTAAGAAATTGTAATGTTATTTGTGAGGGTGATTTTTCTAGACATTCTCGAGGTCAGAGTCGACATAACCATGTGCGAGCTCAGTACGGTATTGCTAAGTTGGAGGGCAAACGTTATCATTACAGTCAATTTTTTTTTTTAATTTATAAATATTGTATTGCCTCAGCCAGTCAGCAAAAATCAATCCCATCATATATGTTGGAAACTATTATTTAATACACAACATATTTGAAGAAAAATAAATTCTGTCCAGTATTTGTTGAAAAATGACCAAAAATATGTTTTTCTTCCTTCGACTGCAATGGTAACTGAGTGTTTGTTTTCCCCTTTTGAGTGAAGTTTGAGATCGTCAAAATGCATTGTTACATCACCGTGCACCACAACATTCCTGGATGTCCGACCTCAAGAATACTGCCGTGTTACCTGTTTATCCTCAACTACTCAGAAACTTAAAAATTATCAATTATTTGTTCTTTGCTAATAGTTTTTTTTTATAACAGGAAGAACTGCAAATATGTTTTCTGTCTACCAGTGTGATTTTGATCAGAGGTTGCGTTATAATTTTTTGCCTGGCGTATTTGCTTACGACAAGCCCTTGAAGGTTGGCTTATTTTGTCAATTTGCCATCGTATGTACAGGGCATTGCGTAATGTACAGGGCATTGCGTAATGTACAGGGCATTGCGTAATGTACAGGGCAGGGCATTGCGTAATGTACAGGGCATTGCGCGCTAGCGAAGCATGCAAGTAATTGTTATTAACACAACACACTTGTGTAGGCCTGCCTTGCTCAAGTGAATGAAAATTGCGCTTAAAATACCAAAACATTACAAAATTGGACTATTATTAACATGAAAAATATTACGAAAAAGCTCATACCCAATCCTTGTATAATGTTGATTGAGTCATGAATTTTGGGTTAACAATCCAAAAATAAACTAGAAAATACTTTTGTTTTTTGTATCCAAACTTTCATGAGGTTTTAGTGAACTTTGACCAATTGTCAGCAATGATATACTATTCAGATCTTGAACAGGCCTACTTATTTACAGTATAGTAACTTGACTTGCAGACTGTGATTACTTCACAGATACACGATCAAAACAATACAGGAGGAAACTTAAATCCTATCTAATTATATCGTTGACAATTGACAAACAACATCAAAACTTTCACATACACTGTACGGTGTATGTACAACATGCATAGGGTCTATGTACTAGCCTATATGTGTTTATAGCAGCTTTACGGGCATGTTGAATCATTCGGCAGTTAGTTTCGTAGTTGTGTCATTTTTATTTTACTCATGAGTAATTCAAAATCATTTTTGTGTGAAATAAAACTTTGAATCACATCAGAGAGGTAAGATGTTCATGATTTTAGTTATATTAATGAAAAACTCTAGGGTAAAATTCAACATGCTTCATCTAAATCTTACGAAGCAGGTACAAGCTGTGTCGTAAGAAATTTCAGCCTTGGCGTAAAATATGACAAATTTGTCATTAACGCGATCTCTGATTTTGATATTGTGTCAAGATTTTATTGCAAGTTTAATAATTTTAGTCATGGGACTAGTTCCAATAAAGATTTTAGTTCCAAAATGTGTAAAATGGAATGTTATGTCATGCTCACAGAGAATGGTAGAATTTGTTGTTAAATACACCATTATTTGCCTTAAGACATTAAGTGCAAATTGACTTTCTTGTGAAATACATGTTAACCTTACCTACGAAGCCTACAATTTATGCAAAAATATTGGTGATCAAATGAATTTTGGTACTCTTTTGATTAAAATTGAAAGAAAATAACATAAAATGCCTTGAATATACAAAAATTGTACTTGGAAAATGTAATTGCAAATTGTTCTGTAATCTTAAAAACTAAAAATATGACACTATTAAAGAATTATTAAATACAAAACACATTTTTTCTTGGAACTGGTCCACATACTTGTGACTGTGAAGGACTACCGTAACTTAATAGCCTTATTAGTAGTACCATCGGTCTGATGCCAGCCCACATTGGAAAGTTTGTTTTCTCCGTGCCGAAGATTTACGCCAGAATTTTTGTTTGAGAACCTAGTTGTTCATATCACTGTAATTTTGATGTATTTCTTTATAAACTTGTGAGAAAAGTACACCAAAATTTGTCAAACTGGTGAAGCTCCACTCCGAAGATCTTCGGCGTAACATCTTTCCAGACTGGATGTTAGCCGTGTTAGTATGGCTGCCGTTATGCACTTGTCAATTGTGTGACTCGCCCCTACACCCCCAGACAAGGTGAGTCATTGCACCAAAGTGGGTGGACAAATTATGTACATTGACGCACCCCTCAGTTACTTAGGTGACTGATTTTTTGTGAAATGACTTACCCCAAATCAATCACCTCTTTACAAAGTCAATGGGTCTGAAGTAAATTAACCCACCCCAGAGTCACTCTGGTGACTGACAATTTGGTAAAATAATGCACATGTGAGTCACTATTCGTATGTCAATGACTCCCCTTTGACTGGCATTGCTGCAGGTAGTAAGGGTGAGTCTAGTAGACATGATCACTAATACATAACCTCTTCTACAGTGCAGTGGTCACAAAAGACAATGAAAATTAACGCTGATGTCCTGAACTGCCTATTGTCACCATATAGACATAAAGCTGAACAACTTTTTTCAACTTACGTTTTGGTAGATTTTCGGAATTCCTTGTGAAAAAGGGTAAAATTTGTCAATTTTCTGGAAGAAATATAGTGTCTTATGCACAGGATGTTAGTATTGCAACTAATGTTGCAAATGCACGTGTATAACTTTAAAAAGAACGGGCCAAAATGGGCACAGATACAACAAAAAAGCACACTGCCCGTTCGTTACAAGACGCGACAATTGCATTGTTGCACACTATTATAATTATTCAAAATTAACTACCTCACCACCCTTGTTCTTTTGTTAATATTGATACATACAAATTGTATGTACCAAAATAAGTAACACACACGTAGGATGCACATCGGTGCATTCATATGCTCAAGATTACACAGGCGATGCAGATACACACTCAAATTATGTCAATCATTTCTTTACGCAAGCGTCATATCTTCTTATTTGTTGGGGAAAATGCTTATGTGCATATCACATTTTTGTCAAGATGCTTGCAGAAAATCTGTTGCAACTTTATTTTTGAACAAAAAATGTGTATCTTTTCAGAAAAGTGATTGAGTTATTACAATATCATAAGGTGTAAAACTTTGAAAGTTTCTGGTGCTGATTTTCATGATAAAATATGGAAATCTTCATACCGAAAATTAAATTGCCCACAATTCCTGGACAACTTTTTTTGAAAACACACGTTGAAGCCCAGTGACTTTGCTTAAGCGTGTAGAATTGTTATGTATGTAATCATTCATACTCTAAATCAGAGATTCAGAGCGAATGAGTTGAGAGTATGAAGATTTATATAAGGGTGAGTTATACAACTGACAAGTGCATTAGTGATGGCTGGCCGTTCGAGGGTACTACAAAAGCATAAATCCTACTGTGCTGTTTGAAATGCTGTTTTAAAAACAGGAAAATCTCAGTTTTAGCATTAAGATCTTTATGCTCTTGTCAGTTGTATAACATAACATAACAAGATGACAGACTAAGAATGGTTAGTCACCACATAAAAACCCAAACTAACATCACCACCACCCCCCTCACCCAAATAAAAATCAAAATCAAAGACTTCCAGAGTTTGTAAAGAATTTTTTAATGTTGACTTTGAAATTGTGAACAGAATTGGAGCTAACTACCCACTCAGGCAAACATTTCCACTCATTAACAACTCTTTGCGAAAAGCTGAAATGCAGAATATTTATCTGTGAGAAGTCTTTGTTCAACTTCAAACCGTTACCACACGTCACATGAGGATTACAGAAAAAATGCAAGAAATTACAGGAAGTCGAAGCATCACTACCAGATAGAAATTTGAAAACTTGAATCATATTGCCACATACTCTTCTCAACTCAAGCGTAGTCAAAGCAAGAATTCACAACTTAGATTCATAAGAGAGATTCTTATTTCGGGAGTAAGTCTGGTGGCTCTTTTCTAAACCTGCTCCAAAATGAACTTATCCTTCTCATAAAAGGGACTTCAAGCCTGAATAGCATGCTCAAGGTGAGGCCTGACTAGCTGCTTATACAAATTAAGAACAAAGCTCCTTCCCAAGAAAACAAAATTTTCTTCTAATCAAACCAAGCATCCTATTTGCTCTTGCAGCTGCTAAAGCACACTATTTATATGGCTTTAGATTACTAGTACTGACAACACTGATATCCCTCGCTTGATCAACACAACCAAGATTTGAACCATTCATGCAGTAATCAAAAGCCAAATTGCTCGACCAAAATAAAAAAACTTTGCATTTATCAACATTGAATGACATCTGCCATATTTGGGACCAAGAAACAAACTTATCCAAATCAGTTTGCAACAGTGAAGAATCCCTAGCATTATCAACAATCCTGTACAGCTTAGTGTCATCTGCAAATCCTGGAAGCAAGGGAAACATCAATATCATTAATGAAGATTAAAAATTTGGAAAAATCAACATCCTTAATGGATACTGAAAAGTGCACACTAAGATAATCCACAACATCATCAGCAAGGGGCTCCTTAGTAAAAACAGACACAAAAGTAGTCATTCCAAACTTCAGCCATATCCTTAACATTATTGATAGTAACACCATCATTACCCTGAAGGGGACCAATAACCTCCTTGGTTTTTGCTTTGAGCGAACATAAGAGTGAAATGACTCTGGAATAATCTTAAGCTCTTTGGACAAACGTTTTCAAAAAGTACTTAAGTATCTTTTATCAAACCCTTTGTGAACTTTTCATGATCTTTATACAGAGCAAAGAGGTTTAATCAAATAACAAATTATCCTGAAGTGCAGCAAAGTCGGCATTCTTAAAATCTAAGACCAGTTTATTAGCAAGAGAAAGCTTTGTGAAAAAATACAGATCATATTTCTAACCATACTTTCTTCACTACTGAAAATCAAATCAAGACAATTACTACCATGTGTGGGAAACAACACATGCTGGGTGAAAAAGCAGTCGGATAGAACTTTCAGGAAATCTTTGCCATGTGGACCCACTAGTACAAAGATTCCAATCAATGGCTGGAAAATTAAAGTCCCCAAAAACAATAACCCTCCTAGAATTAACTTTCCTAAAGCAGTGAAGCAATTTCTGATTGTTCTCAATCTATATACAACAACCACTGAACTACCAACATTGCCATCAACATCGCCATCAACAATAAGCTCACACCATAGGCAATTCAAAAAACCAAAAGAAAACTGAGTAGTCCTATTTATGCATTTAAAACTGTCATTTACAAACAATAGAACACCACCTCCTCTACCATTGAGAGTATCTAATCTGTCTTGTTTGAAAACTGAGTAACTTTGAATATGTATCTCTGAATCACTAATTTCACTATAAATCCAACTCTCAGTAATACCAATTATATCAGGTCCACTAATTGAAACTTCAGCTTTTATTATTGTGGTCATTTGCATAAAGTTTCTACAGTATATGAACTGACAAGACTTATTTACTTGGTATGCTCAGTCAGGGAGTGTGACAGGATGTGACTGCATACAGACGTAGGGAGGGATATCATATGGGACATGGACGGGAGCCATGCGCGACATAAGATAGAATGTATACCATGTGGTATGCACCAAGGAATGTTTATTTGACTCCACGTTTTTTTCTTATTCAATAAGCCATTTGCATATAAGTTGTTATATTGACTGACAGACTTGCATACATAGTGTGCTCAATCAGGGACTGACAGCTAGGACGAGACTTCTTATGAAGCCTATGCATGTGTGACATAGGGTAGGAGGCTATGTGGGACATATTGTGGATTGCCATGTGGGACATATGATGGAATGCCATGTAGGAGATATGGTGGAATGCCATGTGGGACAAAGGATGTGATGTCATATCCCATTTTTGGTTCCGAGGCAATAGCATCAGGAACCTATGCAGTCATGATAGCGTTTGTGTGTGTGTATGCTTGTGACGGCCAACTTGTAAACGGTGCAGTGGATTAACGTCATATGTGGCACACAGATATCCCATGGTCTGTAGATGTGTCCTATTGTTTTTCATGGTAATGTTATGCATATTAATGAGTAGGCAGCGCTTCATGTAAAAATCTTGAAATGTTTATTGTTTAACAATTACATGTCTGTTTTGTTTCATATTTGGGCTAATTATGATGTTAGCTAATGTTTACATGTTCATGATGTAAAAATGTTGAATTTCAATAATATGCATAATGGGCGGAGCTTAATATGATTTTCCTGAAAAGAGCTTGTAAACACGGTATCTCAAGAACGGTTATCTGGATTCATGTCATATGTGGTACACATAAGCCCATGGTCTATAGATGTGCCCTATTGTTTTTGATGATGATGTCATGCAGGGTTTGAATAAGTATGCAGGGTTTTAAGTGAAAATCTTGAAATGTTCATTGTTTAACAACCACATGTTTGTATTGTTTCATGTTTGGTATAATTATGATGTTTGCTAGTGTGTTCATGATGTAAAAAAGTTGAATTTCATTAATATACAGTACATAGTGGGCGAGGCTTAATATGATTTTGCTGAAAAGAGCTTGTGAACACGGTATTTTAAGAACAGTAAACTGTAGTATTGTATTATATGGTACACAGATATTTTGCAAATCAATCAGCTTATGAAAAAGCATTGGAACCACAAAATCTTTTGGTTGTGGTTAAATCAATCTTGTACATGTACGCTACTCAATTTTGAATGTTTTTGCCCATTGTGAATAGAGCATCGCGTGATCACTCATGAAAAGGTTTTGTATGCTCCCATTTAATTGTGTATACTTGCACGATATGAGTACACGAATACAGAGTTGGTCATTTTATACGTGGTGGACTAGCAGTACTAGTGGAAAGAAAATAATTTTCGAACAACTTTTCAAAAAAAATGATACTTCGCATCGGTTTTATGACTTTTCAGTTGATTTAGGTAACATCATAGTATTGTCTAACAATATTTTGAACAGTATGTACAATTTTAAACCATTTCAATGAATTTTTTGAAATTTTGAGAAACGTAAATTGGAGCACTATTCTCTTCAACTTGGCAATTTTAAATTTCCATTGGATTGCATAGGTCTGCTGCCTAGCAACAGGTCTGAGAATAGTTCTTTTTATGCAGATACAATGAAATTTCAAACATCAGTGGAACTGTTCTTTTCACAAGCATGTGGCATCAATGATCAATAACTTGACTTCTGCTCAAAAGAAGTGCATGTTGTCAAACAAGGAAAAGAATTTCTTCCAGAAAGAAAAAGCTTTTCACAGGGCCAGCAATTGATAGCACAATGAATTTTGAATACACATATGCAAGGCTGCTTGCTTATTGGATGCTACATCATGTACATACAACTGACATACATATTTGCTTGCACATTGAGGCCACACTTGAAATACCAACCATAGGGGTCATTATGAGGCTGCATAGAAAAAACTTTCAAATTTTGTTGAATTTTCATTCTTATTTAAAAACTCTTGCATCCTGGGTCAAGAAACTCTTAAAAATTACAACATAAATTTATTAACAATCCATTCCTTGCCAAAAATATTCAAAAACTTTTCTCCTTGGGTGCAAAATCAGGGGGAAATTGAGACACTTTTGAGGCCTTAAAAATGAGATTCCTGTTGTTTTTGATTACCAAAATTAAGCTAAATCACACTATTAACTTCTGATCATCAGGATTATAAAATTTAGGGTGAAAAAATATTGTGACTGTTATCTGTAGCAATTAATAGCTAGATATCTCAGTGATTTTGATAGAGGCTGCAAACAAACGGCTGTTTGAAGTCTAACAAGGCTTTCAAAATATCTTCAAATTATCTTGACAATTTAGAAGCTAATCTCCATTGAGGAACCTTTATCATTTAATCGCCATGCATGTGTATTGCTATTCGCACAATTAGGCACACACAGTACAGTGCCATGGTGCGCACAGTTTCGCCTTTGCGTATATCTCTCGCTCTGTTCTGTGGTTACATGTAAGAACAGGCAGTGAAACAGACAGACAGAAAGTGTAAACACTGAAGAGATTGTCCATCATACTCAAGTTAAGTGTAGGCAATGAAGAGATTGTTGATGCAATGTTGGAGAAAAATTTGTTGTTCTGAATTCGGCATACTGCGAGACATACATGTAATATATAACCCTGTTTTGACTTCAGTTTTCAAGGAATCAAATTCAAGGAGATTTTGTATTGACTCACTAAAGCATCGACTTACAAAATGTGTTGCGTCTTTCGACCCCCCCTCCCCTTCCCCTCAGGGACAGGGCTGTGCAGAGCTGGTAATAGGTCCGGGCCTGATGGGAAATGTAGGCCCTATTTCAAACCACTCATGTATTTTTGTTATGAGTACTAAATGTATATGATTTATAGTAATATTTTGTGTTAAAGGATCCCCTTGACTCTAGTTTCAATATCAAGTCTTTACCAAATGTTTGCCCTGAAGTTGCCTCTTCCAAAGGAAGTAGCCCCCTGAAATTCATAGGCCCATGCCAACTGGTGGGCCCCCTGCCTTCCCCCTCCCGTCTGATCTGGCCTGGGTAAGGATTTGACCCGACACCCAGTGGGATCTTAAGAACTATGCCCAGAAAATAGTTTGCAATTGGCATGGAATTGATTTTTATATAAAAATGAATTTATGGAAGAAAGAAAACAATCTTTTTGAATATTTCTCCCATTGACTTAACACGTATGAAAATGTGAAAAAAAATATTTGTCCGACCTACAAAATGTGTTGTGTCTTTCAACCCCCTTCATAGGCTAGTGGGTAGGGATTTGACCCCGCCACCCTGTGGAGATCTTAGAACTACAGTATGTAATATATGGTACACAGATATCCTGTGGTCCGTGGATGTGTCCTATTGTTTTGGTAGTGATATTATGCATATTAATGAGTAGGCGGGGCTTAATGTAAACATGTTCGTATTTTAACAACCGTATGTCTGTTTTGTTTCATATTTGGTGTAATTATGATGTTTGCTAGTGTGTACATGTTCATGATGTAACCACCATACCGTACTCTGTGAACCATACATCAGATTTATGCTCTATCAGGTACACAGATGGGTCTTTACAGATGTTCTAATGTTGTGGTAGTGAATATAAATGAGTAGGTGGGGTTTACTGACAAACTCTTGTAATTTGATAAATGAGCAATTTTTGTTAATTATTGTACAAATTGCTAATGTTGCCAACATTTTTATTGATCATGGTGGGTGTTGTTTATTAATAAATATCCTGGAACAAATATTTCATAATTGCAATGACATGACAGTAAGTACAAATTTTGCAAATCTGCCTATGGAAAAGAAGTATCGGAACAATAAAACCTTTTGGTTGTGGTTAGAATTACTGCTTATTGAATTATTGGGGGCCATGCCCCTCCCCCTCCCACTACTGCTCTCGGTATTGGGCCCCTGGTGAATGACATGCTTTAATTGTCTCAAATAAATACTAAATGCATGTTACAACTTCTATGTTGTACTCTATGTACTATGTAGGATTTGTGAGAGTGGATTTCTATTTGTGGACAAGTTTTAATAATGACCTAAAATAATTTCATATAACTTTTAAAAAGGCACCTCCTGCCCCGTCAGCCTTCAACCTTCAAAAGGGCACCTCTAGCCCCCACCCGCCCCCAACTTTCAAAAGGGTACAATGGTACAAAAATTGTTGAATTGCATATATATGCATTGTGGGCGGGGCTTAATATGATTTTGTTGAAAAGAGCTTGTAAGCACGGTATCTAAAGATCGGTAAAGTTGATTCATATCATATTTGGTACACAAATAGCCCATGATCTGTAGATGTGCCCTATTGTTTTTTGTTTTTGGTGGTGATGTCATGCATCTTAATAAGTAGGCGGGGCTCAATGTAAAAATCTTAAAATGCACATATTTTAACAATCACATGTCTGATTTGTTTCATATTTAGTATAATTATGTTGTTAGCTAGTGTGTATGTGTTCATTGTATAAAACAGTTGAGTTGCATTAATATGCGTAGTAGGCAGGGCTTAATATGGTTTGCTAAAAAGAGCTTGTAGACATGGTATATCTCAAAAGGGATAAACTGGATTCACGTCATGTGCTGTACACAGATAACCCATGATAGATGTGCCCTATTGTTTTTGGTGGTGATGTCATGCATATTAATTAGCAGGCGGGGCTTAATGTAAAAATCTTAAAATTCTCATATTTTAGCAATCGCATGTCTGTTTTGTTTCACATTTTGTAGAATTATGATAGCTAGTTTGTACATTTTTTTATATAAAAAAATATTTTAAAAAAACTTGGAATTTTATTAATATGCATAGTGGGTGTGGCTTAATACACACTGAAAACAAGTCATTGTGACTTAAGTGTGCTTCCCTTTGCATGCCTAAAAATGAAACACAAAATTAATATGAATTTGCTGAAAAAAGCTTTTGAACACGATATCTCAAGAACGATTCATGTCATGTCAATATTTTATGATTTGCAATGACATAACAGTTACACAAAATCAATTAGCATGAAAAAAAGCATCGGAACCACAATATTTTGGTTCTGGTTCATTTTTAATGACCCTCCCCTTCCCTTACCTCATAATATTGCACAACATTGATCTTAGAAGTGTTGAAAAAAATTGGAAAATGTTTGCGGAACTGGCTCTAGCCTACAATCAAACCACTACAAAAAACCATCCCAAAAATAATCAAGGAATGTCACAATTTCTTATTTTGAGGTTGTTTTCATCTAAACTATTGTTTACCATAATTAAGTGAATGCAGCTTTAGTAGGTACAGTACATTATGTTCATGCTGTATTTTATTCATTCTTATTTTAGGTGTGTCTTGAAGTCTTTCCAGATATTGAAGTCCCAGTTAGTGCCGTAGGCATAGTTGATAAAGCTGTGAAGAAACATGGATCCTTACCAGGCATCTTATCAGCCCACAGGGTAAGCTAGATAAAATCATGTTAATACAAATTTGACAGCTTTTTGAAATATTCAGGTTCATTTTGATAGAATATGAAAGTTTGTGATGTCCATCAAGTGAAAACAGAAGCTATTGTTACTTTCCAATCCTCTGCCAATATATTTTGATGGAGTGCAGCTGACTTCAACTAATACAGTAAGTGATTATATTGAATCACCAATTGTTGAAAGACTTTGAACTTGAGTTCTATATGACAGGATTACAAGCTTTAGTCTGAAGGAGGTTTTGGCTTTAATATGGTATTCTATAATTGGAATACTTAACTTTAAATATCATAAAAATTGTATACATGCTATCAGGTAGAAATAAATAGATATTCGTTACCTCGGTTCCTCTACAGAATATTCATTAAAAAAGATTTAAGTCTGATGTCCATAAAAACAATTTTTTATTGTATAAATGTTAATAGGTTTTTTGTTTTTTAAATTGTGCATAGCATATCTTTAGTTAATTACTGAGCAATTTAGGATTTGAAGCTTGAAACTGCAACAAAACATTCACAATTTGAAAGCTCTTTAAGGATTAAATAACTTCACCACCTCCAGAAATTTCAACATGATTTTGTGTACAAAAGTTAATATCTGTATTGCATAGCCTTTACCCAAAGTGCAATCTACACTAGAATTCTTGGTCTACTAACTTTTATCACCAACAGCTGTCTTTCTTACTAACAGGATTAGCTCAGTGGCTCTTCACCCTATATAAACAACAAGAAAGTAAATGGTGAAGAAATTGTTCAAAAATTGTATTCTGTTAAAGATATTGCAAGTTTATGGACATATATCTGAATCAGACTAATTGAGACATTACATGGCCTACATTCTTAAAAGTATTTTGAAGCTAGATTGCCTTATTTTTGGTATGCGATCCATGTATTGAACATATTTGTTGGAGTGTACTTAACTAAAGTCTAGTGAGATTACTGCCAGTTGCCAAATTTTAAAAAGATACAGTATTTTCCATTATCAATTTTTAATACAGTACATTACAGTAGCAATGCTCTAGAAAATAAGATTGTAACATCAGTCATCTATCAGTCAGTATTTCCTGAACATCTTAAAGAGGGACTCTGATCTCAAGAAAATTGCTTGACCATTACCAATAAATCTGATCATACTAATAACGTCACTTCCATGGCGGTAATTAATTGGCTTGTCGTTGCATGGTTATTGTGTATACATTTTCACCAATCAGAAACGCTGGAATGCATTATATTTCTGATCTGCACGGTAGGTGTGGTAACGAGATATCTGGCCTTTAAGTTAAAGAGGGAGGCTCGTCTCAGTAAAAATGGGGATGCTATATTTTGACGTCACTGCCGGTTGTGGAGGCAAGATCCGATTCTCTGTCTGTTTGTACCACACACTACAGCCAGACACTAGCATGTATGTTGTGTGTGCAGAATTACATACACAGCACATTACGTTAGTGACGAGAAACTTATTTGTTTTTTTTCAATGCTTTTTTGTCAGAAAGCGAAAGTGAAATTTTAGTATTATAATACTACAATGATATTCACCAAATGAAAATTACTGAGAAAAAAAAAGAAGAAGATGTAAGCAAAAGTCAAAATAAACGATGTTACCGGGGCTCGAACTCACTACATGATTTGAAAAAAATGTTATGTGCGATCGCCGCAACTGTCTGGGCTATCTCGTGGGTGACCTTGAATGCGTTTTAAATAACTATATACCTTGCTATACGAGACAACGAATCGCGCAGCAAAATTTCAACCAATCAAAAAATTTGAAAGGAATTCTAAATATTGTGCACATATTACGATATCGCCTCTTTAAGATAATTGAACAATAAAAGAAGATTCTACATGTTACATTTCAGTGTTGTTGATGCTGTCCCACATTAAAAACATATCACTTTAATTTATTCTTCTTGCAGGTACCCAATGGGAAGCATGCCCATGATCAAACCTGAACCCATGGATTATCCACCTCCTTATCCCATGAATTACATGAATTCAGGTTATCCCATGGTTCCATATACCCCACAGCAAGAACCGCCCCCACCCAAGGTGAAGAAGCGTAAGAGTAAGCAAGATAAAGTAACAGATCACTTCAAGGAGAAGAAGCCAAGAAAGAAGATAGACCGGTTCAAGGGCATGTCAGAGGAAGAGGTTGCAAAGAGGACTCTACCAGATCACTTGCAGGATAACTTAGATATTGTTATTGTGAGTAGGAATGATTTAAATCTCCTTCATCGGAATATTTAGATTCACAGTACTTCCATTTTTGTCTTGTTTTTCATATTTTCAGGAACTTAACACAAATCAATCCATCTCTGAATATAAAGTGTATTGATAATTGCCTCATTGCAAGCCCACAGTGTTGATTGCTTCAATGGGCACCTAATGTGTTTGGATGAATGTAAATAAAAGTCTGGCAATTAATTAATTTCTTGCTAACTGGTATTTAGTCTAATTGAAAATGTTTCCTAGTTAAAAGATTGAAGAATTTTTTTTGATAATAACAGTATTAGAAGGAAAGAAACACAAAAGCAAAACCCATTCCTGTTGACAATGAGCTCTAAATATTCCACGTATAAATACAATTTGAAAGTAAGCTTGGATGATATATTTCGATATATCGATATATTTTGATATTGACCCATATTGATATGGTTGATATTGAGTTCAAGGGTCATATCGATATATCAATATAATGTTTTTACAATTATTATCACGCTAAACATGGACTACTTTAAAAGGTAAACATGACTATCAAACGTCCAAATATTTTCATTAAACAGTCACAAAAAGTTGATAAATTTTGTACATATCAAAATTACATATCATGTACATCTGCCTAAAAATCATGCAGATATGCCCACTTTCCTCCTTGCTATGAAAACACATTTTATATACCAGCTGCACTTATGGTTCAGAAATAATTGGTTTTGTAAACAATTTATCCTAGCAATATTTATATTTACCGTGCTTTAGTGACATCAAAGGTCAGTGGTGGTCAATTGTTTTTTTACTGAACCGCCAAAAATGGCCAAATACGGCGGTTGGGGAATAAAGGAGATGTACACAACATGTACAGACAGTATTTTGTTTATATCAAAATTACAACATGTTGACAAAACTAAATATTTATAATAATAATAATAATACATTTATATAGACAGTATTTTGTTTATATCAAAATTAAACAAATGACAGTCAATTGATTTTCTTAAACAAAACTCTGAGAATCAAAACTAAATTTTGGGGCCATTTTATTTTATATAAAAGTTACAATAAAATCAACACTTTCTGTATTTTTGGACATTTTGAATTAAACAATGTGGCAAAATACCCTAAAATCACTTCACCGACAAAAATAACTTGACTCCCGACTATACAGAAGTAGCAAGGCATTGCACAATACCCTACTTGATACTTGATGGTGTTCCGGTGTTAAGCAAGTTAGGACAACAAAACTTAAAGATTTGAAACATCCATGTCTAATTCTTCAAAAGGGCTACCGGATCATTAACAGACATTAACCCTTACTCTACCATGCAGCGATATTATTGCCGTTTTGGGTGCCCCGTCTTCGACTCCGCCTCCCAGGCGCACTTTAAAAAAAGTGCTGGTGGAGTAAGGGTTAATCAACCGTGACAAGTGTGCCAACTCAAAAATATATGCAGCATGGTCCCGTCCAGTGGGCCGCACACTGGGTTACTGATTCGGAACAAGCCCGACTTTGCTGCTCGGAAGACAGAGGACTCTTCAATAATCAGCCTGTGCTTAACCCTTACTCTACCATGCGGTGATATTATTGCTGTTTTGGGTGCCCTGTCTTTGACTTCGCCTCCCAGGCACACTTTTAAAAAAAGTGCAGGTTGATTAAGGGTTAATTGACACTTTGTAGTAGAAATCACTGACAAAACTACGATTTTTCTCAGTATTTTCTTCATTCAGAAAGTCTAAAAATTGGCAGTGAAAGATCACTGATTAGATACACTACGTACACTGTACGCACAACCACTGTACTGTGTATACATTATGATAATTTTCTCAGATGAGCACACTTGTGCAAACATAGAACAGACTAGAAATTGCACAGTCCATTTTGTTTATTGACTTCTGAATGTCCAGAAGTCTTTAAAAAACAACCAAAACAATTACTTTTCAGTCGGACTTTTATGACATATACAGTAAGTGAGATTTGAAATTTAAAGAAGAATTTTGGCTGTTTTCTGTTGCATAAAGCCTAGTACCAGCTCCAACAAATATTTTTTAAGATCTCATGCTGAGGCCAAAACTTTTTCAATGTTTCTGTGCTTGATTTTTTTAGAAATAAATCATGTAAAGTACATTTTTGTGTGCATAATGGGTGTTTATTTGAAGATTTATGTATATTTTGCAGTGATTTATGTTAATTTTAAACAAGTTTCACTTTTACTTTGTACTTTTTTTGTGCTGAGATCAAGTACCTTGTACATAATAGTAGCTATGACTCAGGTATGAAGTCATATAATTTGCATTTCGATAATATTGATATTTTTCAGACGGTATATCAATATTGCCCAAGCTTATTTGAAACTTAGATATTTTCATTTGATTGTGATTGTTGCTATCCAAATGGTGGTATTTAATCTTCAAGCAGTCCTGCTAGAGACAGAGTGTACTTTTCATAGTTTTAATGTTTCCCCACTCTTCCACATTTTTGGTTCCGATGCGATAGCATCAGGAACCTATGCGGTCATGATGGAGTGTGTGTATATTAGTGATGCCCAACTCATAAGCTGAATATCTGAAGAACGTTACACTGGATTCATGTCATATTTGGTACACAGATAGCCCGTTGTCTGTAAATACATACCCTATTGATTTTGGTGGTGATATCATGCATATTAATGAGCAGAATTGGCTTAATTTTAAATATCTTGAAGTGCTCATATTTTAACAATCCCATGTCTTGTTTTCCTTGGTATACATGTAATTAGGATGTTACAGTAGCTGGTGTGTACAGGTTCATGGTATAGAAACGATGAATTACATTAATATGCGAGGTGGGTGGGGTTTAATAGGATTTTGCTGAAAAAAGCTTGTAAACATGATATTCCAAAAACCATACACAGGGTTCATGTCGTATGTGGTAGATAGCCCATGGTCCTTAGATGTGCCCTATTTTTTTTTGGTGTTCATGTCGTGCATATCAAGTAGTAGGCAGGACTTGATGTTAAAATCTTTAAATGTTTATATTCAGATATCCACATGTCTGTTTTGTTTCATATTTAGTGTAAATATGATGTTAGCTAGTATCTACATGTTCATGGTACAAAAATGTTTAATTTCATTAATATGCTTAGTGGGCAGGGCTTAACATGATTTTGTTGAAAAGAACTTGTAAACATGATATTTCAAGAACTTATACATGGGTTTTAATTCATAAGTGGTACACAAATAGCCCTATTATTTTTGGTGGCGACGTCATGCATATTAATGAGTAGGCAGGGCTTAGTGTAAAATCTTTCAGCTATTTATATACTCCCAACCATATATGTGAATTTCAAAATTTGACATGTAACTTCTTTACGGTCTCTTGTAATGCCCAATGTTTTTATGGTTATAACTACATATTTCTATACTTATAGCACAAAATATGACGAAACTATTTCAATTGATATCCTAATAACTTAGCTGTCGATTTGTTAAATCACCAGAAGTAATGTGATTTAAGAGTTATCTGTCATTGTTTATCACTGTCATTGTTTATTACTGTATTTGGAATGTAACCTTCAGACAGTAACATAAGGCTATCAAGTTCATTCATCCATAGTTAGGTGGCTTGAGGCAAGTCTGCTCTGTCTTACACAGAACAATGGACACAGATTGTTTTGTTTATCTCTTAAGGAAGTTGAGAAAAGTGTATGTACTAAAACTGATTGGTTTGTTGGCAAGGAATTTGTGGAAGAAAATGTGTGTTAAAGTGATATTATTAGTTTCTTTTTGTGTGTGCCGGTGGGGATTTGTATTATTATTACTTTGATTTGTATACCCCTGTTTGAAGGTGAATCAGTCCACCATGTTGAGATCTAATCACAATATGTTTTTTTTTATTTTTGACATTATGTCATTTGCATATGCATCTTTATGTTGATGGAGATAATATTAGCGTTGTGTGTATCTGCCAAAAATTGTGGGATGACCTTTAAACATTATTGGTCACTACATATGGAGACGATTGAAAGAATTACAACAGCATCTGAACCACATAACTTTTTGGTTTCTGGTCATCTATAGTGCCTCTCTTAAATCCACACGACCTCTAGATTCATCCATCCTGCCCAACTTTTAATCCACTCTGCCCCTCTTGTCATCAACCCAGACCCCGTTCATCTATTAACCTTCTTTCCTTAAGCTTGCTCATTGATTCTTCCACCCACACCTTTTTTCATTCACTCTGCACATCGTTATGTATATCCAAATACTTTTGAAGAAGTCTACAATAGAGCTGTGACCGTCAAGCGTTTACACGCTACACGCTTGCAAATCTTGTAAACGTTTACTAAATACTTCATTGCCAGTAATTAATTTTCATAGTGTCTTGCAGTTAAAAATCAATATGATCATTCATGATCACACACATTCGGCTGGCAAATTTCCAATCAATGACTTTTTACAAACTGTAAACCCGATTAGCATAATCCTTTTTAAATGTGCGAATCACAAATACGCAGTAATCACCAATGAATGGGGGATATTATGCACTTTGATTGAGCCGAAAACTGAGTAATCTAACTTGTAAAATGCGCCGCTAATGTGCAGCAGTAAATTGAAACTAACAATAGGCCTAACGTTAGGCCATAAGGCTTTAAATCCCACGCAATCAAGGCCCATTTTACAAGTTGTTAAATGGACCAAAAAACACTTGAAAAATACTTGAATCGTGACAATCAGTACATTTACATGCAAGTATTATCTGATGAGTCAAATACATTTTGCAAGAAAGAAAAAATATTGCATAATAAACAAACAGAAAGAGGTTTTCACAGAGCTGAAATTCTGCATGCGTCGCAAAGATGGCGGCCATTTTTCGAGAGGACTGATATTTTAGAACTTCCTGGTGGTGGTGGCGTAGTTTTGAAATGTTTTACGGCGAGGTATATTATAGGCCTATGCAAGATTTTCACAGAAGAACCTTGAAAGCCGTAGCGAATAAGACAAAAAAGTTATGCGATGTTGAGTTTAAATGACATTGAAAGAAAGTTATCAGTTTTTTCTAAACTGAATTTCCATGCATATTTTTCATAAAAATGATGATTTATACTGTACAAATAAGCTTTTTACGATTTGGAAAACAAAACTCAGCATCTATTTGGGCAATGGAGTCAGTACTTTTGCCATACTGCTTGCGCGATTTTTTTTACTTCGCCTTGTAGTTTTGGAGCAATTTTGGTGTATTTAGAAAATTATGGTACTAAACGCGTGTACACGATACATGCTTGCTTTTTTGGGCATGTACACTTTTACTAAAATCCCTAAACATTTACAGCTCTGGTCTATAATCATATCTACTTTACGCAGTTCCCTAGCTTGAAAAAATGTTTCCGATTAAAGTATAATCCACTTCAATCCTGTCAAGGTATTACCTGGAAGTTTTATTCAATGGCCTCCATATTTTGAGTTAAATGCTCTTAAGAAGCTGGAAAACTATGCTACAGGGACAATGACATTGAACTCCTTTCCATGGAATCAAGCTGGTGTCTGGCTATGGATATTTATGATTAATCTTTATGTATTTTAATTTATAGAAATCCAAAATGTATTATTTTGTTGCTTGAGAAGAGATTTTCTACCCCTTTATTGCTCGTAAACAGTGTTTATCCTCTGTTGGTGTTACTTTGATGCAACATTTGATGTTTTATACACCACAGATTGGCATTAATCCGGGCCTGATGGCAGCTTTTAAAGGTCACCATTATGCTGGACCAGGAAATCATTTCTGTAAGATTTTTTGCCTTAATTAGGGTGATTTTTTTATTGGGGTGAAAAATTTCTCTATTTTTGTTCTAAACTAAAGTATAAATTTTCATTATTTTCTAACTGAAATGTTGTGCTTTCCAATTCTGTGCATTATGTTACATAATTTACAAACTCAGTTCATGTAATAGTATTGTTAATTTCTGACTAAAAGATAGGTACATAAAATTAAAACTCATTACACTGTAATCTCAAGTGGGCATCTTTGAAGACTGCTTGTTAATGCATCTTTGGAAAGACAATCTATGATAGTAAAACATTCATCTTGGTGGTTGCTCCTGATACTGATAGATTGGATTTCACAATGAGCAAAAATTGAAAAGTCAACAAGCCTCCCCACTTTGTCTCTGATCAAACAACAAAGAACAAACAGTGACTCATAGCAAGTTGCTTTTCATATTGAGATAACACAAAAACTGTGAATGGCAAGCTTTAAGTTGTGCAAAAAAATATATCTTTTCATTCTTTTGTATTTTTCTATACATTTATCCATATCCCATATCCTGTATGCTATAATGTTGTATGTGGCTTAGGCCTGGAGAAACGATCACATTGATAATTGTGTTATTAATTATTCATGTTAAAGTAGAAATGTCTAGAGTGTAAGTTGGTTTTGAGTATTTGCCATCCGCGGCTGTAACTCATCATACACAGCTGTTATGAAGCTTGATGTGAACAGTAAAATTTGTGTATTCTGAAATTATATTTAGGATTCAATATGTTTTAAATATCTTATAGTAGAAGTAATTTTTCGCCTATTCGAGAGAATTAATGGAAGGCTTTGAATGCCTTTCTTTGGAGGTGTATTGACAGGCAAACATTTTCACTCAGATGAAAGAATATTAGATTCCGAGCAGAACAGTCTTTCGATGCTCACAATAGCACTTGCATTGTGTAAAGTTGTTCAGCATGTGCAAAATTGATGATGTATGTAAAGGAATACAACTTTAAATTTTAATGTACTTCTTTATATTTCTTTCCCAGATTTCAAATATCAACGGTTGTCAAATTATGTTCTACTGCTAAGTTTGGGTCAAGGATATGAAAATATCTAATTTTTTGTTCACTATAGCCAATTTCTCCTATTCAAAATATTTGGGGGAAGGACAGCTAACATAAGCAATTTTCTAGTTGAGGTCACAGGTTATTGCACAATTTATGCTAAGTAATTATGTAATTTTTCAAATACCGTAAGACAAGCAATTTTTATCTGATGTTGATGGGATTTTTTGCTTCTTTGGATGGCTTATAATTTATTTTAAAATGGGATTTTAAGCTCATGTTGTTGCTACCTATCCATAGACCTTTATTTATTCCGTAAAAAAATAGATTTGAAAACTTTCTTAAAATCTGAAAAATTTGCAATCTTTTATGATGACCCATATAACAGCTATTTCCTTTATGCTGTTTATTTGTTTTCCTTGATAACCTTGCCTATCTTGTTTGGCAATTTGTAAATAATGTATTATTACATTCTTTCTTGTAGGGAAATGTCTCTATCTCTCTGGAATGTCATCTGAACCGCTGACAGCAATGGATGACTTTAAGCTCTTGGACATGGGTATCGGCTTCACAAATATGGTGAACAGAACAACAAGGGGTAGTGCTGATTTGACAAGGTTCGTCTTGTCTTACAAACATTTGGCACAAAGGGTCGAATGCTACTGTATATGGGATGGGATATAATTTGAAATAAGGGGAAATTTTCATTTCCAATTAAATTATTTGTTCCACTTCTTTAATATTATACAATAATACAATAAAAACAATGGATATTCAATGCTGTGAAGGCCATAGCAAGCATATAAAAGCTTTTACAAATGGTTCCCCATATGATGGTTTATTTGAAATTAAAACATAATAAACATTGATTTAGCAGATTGTGTGTATAACAAATTTAAGTAATATGAAAAACATTAAAACTGTTTAACCCTTTGTTTCCCACACAGCCGTGACACGATCGATCAGACATGCACTTTTCAAAAAATCATTTTACTCCTGTCAAATTGGCCCACAGCAGTGATTCTTATATCATTTCGAAGAGCTTGAATAGGTCTTTCAGAAAATGTAACTTTTTAATGGGAGTTATTTTGAAGATTTTTGAAAAAAGATGGGTTGAAATAGAGAAAATAATACAAATTGCCCAAAATGTATCAAAAAAAACGATTTTGTTTTCTAAAGCCTACTTTGCCATACCAGACCTTGCTTTTGCCTGAAAACCCATGAGGAACTTACAAAAGACATCAATGCATCCAATCCCGGTAATATTTGACTGCCCCTATCATCAATATCTATTCTATTATGATTTTTAGCTTTTTTGAGACCAACATTTGGCAAACATTGTAGCAATCTATAAAAGAATGAATATCAGTAAAATTATTTTGAACTGACTGTCTAAAGTACACAGTTATTGATGTCATCATATTGCTTCTTATTTGCTTATTTCAATTTTCAGAAAAGAAATCAAAGAAGGTGCCAAAGTAATGATTGAAAAGATTAAGAAATACAAGCCTCTCATTGCTTGCTTTAATGGGAAAGGCATCTATGAGATCTTCAGTGGTAAGAAAGACTTTGAAGTGGGACGCCAACCTGAAACCATTCCTGGTACAAACACGGTAGGTTGAAATAAACAAATGAATGATCAATCATCTGATATTATGGATTCTGTATATTTTTTTTTACCTTTTGGGGGTTTATCTCCACTTCACTTTCAAGGTAACAGGAGTCACTGTCCTTTCTAACAACATGAGATCTTGAATAATTAGTTTACTTAGAGAAATATTAGCTAGATTATCTGAAAATGGCAACAAATCATACCAAAATTAGTTTAAAATTTCACATTTCTTCAATTTTCAGACCCAATATTCAAGGAGGTATATAGTATGTCATCAGTTTTTTTTTTCTCTCCTGTTTGTTAAAGGAGACAAAAGTCTGATATAATCTTTATTTCATATGATAGACAATTGAAATCTAAACCAACTACCTAAAACAGTAAGTCAAAATCTTATTCCCTATCAAGTTAGTCTTGTTTGAAGTCGAGTTTCTTTAGAAATCCTTATTGAAGGCTGGAATTTCTTTAAAAAATGTAATACAAATTTTAGAGACACTTAGAAAGTTTACAGACTCATTTCCTAAAAAGTATTCAAACCATTTGATATTTTCTTAGCAGACAACTGTAAGATGATATACTTTTCCAATATTCTTCAGTGATCCTTAAGTGTTTCTCATAACACTTGAAGGTTTAAAGTCCTTAAAATTCTTTAAAATATTTTTGCATTAACTGCTGTTTCAGGGATGATTATTAAACTCCACCTTTATTATTCTGCTCATTTGCATAAAGTTGCTACAGTTTATGAACTGACAAGACTTTTAAACTTAGTATTCTCAGTCAGGGAGTGTTGCAAGATGTGACTGCATATAAACATAGGGAGGAATGCCATGTGTGACATTAGTGGCAGCCACGTGAGACAGGATGGGATGTATACCATGTGGTATGCACCAAGAGCTATATTAGGCATGATTATTTGACTGCCTTTATTAAGTTTATGAATTACATTAAAACTAGACTTTCATACTTAGTATGCTCAATCAGAGACTGATAGCTAGGATGAGACTGCTTATGGAGTCTATGGATATAGGGTGGGATGCAATGTGGGACATAAGATAAGATGTTATATGGGACATAGGGTGGGATGCCATTGGAAAATCAGATGGCATATCATATTGGACATTGGGGAGAGCCATGTGGGATATAAGGTGGGATGCCATGTGTGACACAGGGTGGGAAACCAAGTGTGACATTGGGTGGGAAGTTTGTGGGACATCAAATGGTATGCAAGTGGAATATGAGGTGGAGTGCCATGTTGGATATCGGATGGCATATCATGTGGCATATATGGTGAGAGCCATGTGTTGTTACATAAGGTGGGATGCCATGTGTGATATCCGGTAGGAGGCCATGTGTGACATGGGATATGATGCCATGTGGGATGTAATTGGGACATGGAGAGGGATACTATCTGGAACATATTGTGAGATCAATGTGGGACAACGGGTGGTTTGCCATGTGGGACATCTGATGCGGGACATTTGGTGGGATTAAGCTTGCATGGTCTACCGGTTTCGGTTTTGCGAAACCGCGGATTTGGTCTGATTCATGTTTTATATTTTTTAAAGTACTGTTAAAAACAAATCGCTGTAGAAAAAAGTAAAATTCAAACGATCGTAAAAATTGGTTTTATTTCAATAAAAAGAGAGTTCATGCTTTGTGCAAACATATATTTTGTAGCTTTTTTTGTTATATTTGTGAAAATATGTGATATTTATGCAGATTTAATCAATAAATACATTGGAGAATGTTTGGAAAAATATATTTATTGTGTACCTGTAATCACAGCTTTGATGATATGTCTTTACTTCTTCTTTCCCAAACCACAATAAGTATACCTTCATTTCCCTTTTATTTGAAGTTATGCATCGTTCTCTCCCAAACCTTTTGTCTTTTAAAATACTTTGGCATCCATTAGAAATCCAGATAGAAATAAAGCAAAGTAGTACGAGACCATTCATTGACAACCAACCCCACCCTTCTTAACTACCTGCACTTTATATTTCACTAGTACAAGCAGGAATATCCCTAGCCTTGGTAGAAGTTACAACATATTATTGGGCATAGGAATCCGCTTAATGGCCCCTGGATACAAACGAAAGTTTTGAATGCATGACCCTAGGCCTGGATTCAAGTGTTGTCATAATAACATGATTAATGAATGGGTTTTCTGCTGGGAAAAAGGCGTTGCTATAATTAGCTGTAGCATGGTTTAGAGGAGGTTGAATTGATAAATGCGTGATCGTTATGCCATGGAATAACAATGAACTGTAAAACGAAGATAAATTATCCCCGTGCTATCACTATCAACCAAACAAAGCTGATATGAAGCATCAGCCCTATAGGCCTAATGGTTTAGATGGATTGAACTTTTTAACTAGCTTTTTCATATCCTGGTTGCCCACTGATCTAATTGATTCAGAAATCATGAAACATTGATCAGTCATAACGCCGACATGATATCTTTATCACATTTTTCCTTTTCAGGTTATTTTCGTTATGCCTTCCTCAAGTGCTCGCTGTTCACAGTTCCCAAGGGCACAGGACAAAGTCCATTTTTATGTATCTCTTAAAAAACTCAGGGATGAACTTAAGGGGATACCCCCTGCACCAGAGCCATCTGCTCCACTCCCTGCCATCTCAAACAGCCAAAGTATGCCTCCAGTGGCAACCAATCAGTCCCAACCCTCTGTGCCTGCAGAATCACAACCTTCTTCCATTACACTGGTAAAAATCAAACAGGAGAAAGTGGATGAGGACAGGTCGTCTGCACTTAGTAATTGCCAAAGTATTACATCCATTCGTGATGGATCATTACAAACTGTCAAAGTGGAATCTCCTCCCCCAGAAAAGGACTACATTACATTACAACCGATGAACCCAATGAGCAGTGGTTCGTTTATGTCCAATTCCATAGCAGGCTTCTCTGGGGATTTCCAGGTGAAGCAGGAACCGGTCGGAAACCCAGAATTCCAGTGTTCCCAAAACAACTTCATGCCACCTATCAAGCAAGAAATGGGATTTCAACAGTGTAGTCCTCTAATGGGTTTACCAGGAGAGCAGTGGTCCTCAATGGGTTTCGGCAACTTTATGGACCAAATTCCTCCAATAGCCAGTAATACTGCAGTTCCTGTGACAGATGTAGAGCAACCTGATACTATGTATAATGGAACTGGAGGTCAAATGTTTTAAAAGGATTAGATAAGGTGAGCTGAAAAATTCAAATTTCTGTGCATTAATTGCTCATTTTGCTAGTTGTACAAAATAAGATAAAAATGAAATTGTGTAAGATCTGGGAAAATTTTATAATCTAGTCACATTCTGTATGTAATTGCCTAAGATCAATGTTAAAGGTGTACTCTCAGCTCGAAAAATTGAGTGTCAGCATAGTAGGGAAACCGATGGGCGCCGTTCTCTGATGTCATACTGTAGTTAGCTGGTTCCTCGAACAATCAATAGCAATAAATATGCTATGAAGTAATTATACATTGTATGTATGAAAATTAGGTACATGCACCATAGCACGTACGGTATGTGTGTGTGGTAACATGACATGGCCGAGTTGAACAGAGCTGTACAAATTCATCGTTAGTTTAATTATGGAGCTATTAACTAAAATTAACTTGGTTAATAAGCTCCATGTTTTAATTCAAATGTGGGGAAAAGACGAAGTAAATTGTTTTCCTTGACAAGATTTGAGCTTGTTACATATTGCACAAAAGCAAATCACCCGAGGTCCACCTTATCCATTTGGCCACTTCATTGCTCGATTGTGAAGGATGCTGTCTTATTAATTAGCACAAAATATGATCCAGAGAGGCGCGTACAGCAATTGGTTAAAATTTCAGCCAATCCAAAAAATAAAATAACGCCGAGATCGCACCTTTAAGTTTGTGTAAAAAAGTTCAACAATCATTAATTCTAAATGCAAAATGGTATTTTCACTTTATACATGGGTGGCAGTCATAAAGATCTTGTCAAAGGTATATTAGGCCTTAATAAGAAACATTCACTTAAAGCAGTTTACATTATTTTGCATAGTTGTATAGGAGATGATGGGGGTGGTGTATGAAATAACAGTATACTAACAGATTCCCAGCTGCAAAATCTATAGAATTAAAACTTTCATGAACTTTAATATTTCACTACATTTTAAAGTCTTTAATTTGGACTGTTAGTAAAAAAGAATGGCAGTCACAAAATTTTGTTAGTGGTCGTTTGCCTTAATAGCTCAAAGGATATTGCCGAGTCTCAGGCCACAATCTGCATTATGTTTTGGTGTCTCAGATTATATCTGAAAAAACTCCTTGCATATTAAACAACACACCACTTCCTTTACCTGGAAGTTGTTAATGAAAGTTTAGGTGTGCGTCTGAAAGTTGCAAACTTTTATTTAATGGTGAAGGAAAGTCCAATATCTTAAAATAATAGCTTCCTGTCTTGTGTAGAACAACAGCTGATCTTGAAAAATTGCTGAAAATAAATGGCATGGAAGAACAAATGAGGGCAGTCTATTAAATTTTCTTTTGCAAAGAAATTCAATACGCTTGACAGTACAAAATGGGTTGAGGAACTTGTTACAACTTTTATACTGTTGCTGATTAAGCCTATTGTTAGGATACTTTAAGTATTAGTTTTTGATAGCTTTACATTTTAGTTAGTGATTTTTTTTATGAATGAAAGATATATGTATGTACAGTTTTTATCAGAATGCTATTTCTTGTTAAGATTGTTTCAGGGATGTAGCCGTTTACCAATTGTTGTGTACACAATCGAAAACATAATTTACCGTTTACAAAATTAATGCATCGTTAACAAGGAAAAATTACCTAGAAAGTGCCCTATCACTTACCCAACAATACGCATCCAAATCAATAACATTAACACCACACACACAGCTTCCAATCAATGATCTTACAATTCAAACTTAAGAAACGATCAACAAAGGATTTAATCCTTTTTAGTGATGAGTTGAATAAATTGTGCAAAAAGATTCTGAAATAAATGAACAAAAATATTTTGAGGTTGCTGGGATTTCAGCATATTTCTTGTTTAGATTGTTTTAGGGATGTGATCGTTTACCAATTGTTGTGTACACAATCGAAAACATCATATACCGTTTACAAAATAATTGCATCGTTAACAAAGAAAAATCACCAAAAAGGTGCCCTATCAGTTACCCAACAATACGCATCCAAATCAATAACATTAACACCACACACACAGCTTCCAATCAATGATCTTACAATTCAAACTTAAGAAACGATCAACAAAGGATTTAATCCTTTTTAGTGATGAGTTGAATAAATTGTGCAAAAAGATTCTGAAATAAATGAACAAAAATGTTTTGAGGTTGCTGGGATTTCAGCATGGTTCACAAACATCACGGCCATTTTCCCAAGAGGGTTGCATCAAATACAGTACAGTTGGGAATCACTTTGGGTTGGAATATTTTTTCTACGCCTGCTAGTTAGCCAGCTAGCTGGTGGCGAACTTTTCAAACTTGTTCGGCACGATCATAAGTGTTGAACACATGTCAAAATGCTTGGAAGACATAGCAATTTGCTTGCTATTTTATTTCTATATCTCTTTAAAGCACATTCAAACCATGGATCATTGTAACATTTTTCAGCCTAACAGGTTATTTGAAGACTTAATATAGGCCCTTACTCAAGTTTTGTGACATTCTTTACTTATTTTTGGGCTGGCGATTGTGATGGCTACATTGTGGTTATTGTAGGTATAGCACCAGTTCCGCAAGAAATTTTGGCATGTGATCATATTTTCTCGTTCATCTTTTCAGCCAAGGCAAACGCCATTCTCCTCGCCCTCAACTTTATTGAGTATTCTCCGCTCAGCCAGTTTGCCATTTTCTGTGACTCAAAGGCTGTTCTTACTTCTTTACTCAATCTTAAATGGGATAACTTCACATCCCACCTTCTCCTCCGGAAACTCCTTTCGCCGACCCTCTGCAGAAAAAGTATTCTTTTCTTCTGGATACCCAGCCATGATGTCATCTTTGGCAATGACAGGAATGATGCAGCCTCTAAGCTTGCCCTCAACCCCTACCCCTTTTCTCAAAACCCTTTTTGACATCAAACCACTTATCGCTTCCCTTGTTCGTGACTGCTGGCAAACCTTATGGAACTCCCAAATTGATAACAAACTCCACGTCATCCAGCCCACCATTCCGATCAAACCCACCATCAACAACCTCTCTCATATCGACAACGTTCATATTTCCCGTTTTAGAATAGGTCACACCCACCTCACTCACTCCCACCTCCTTATTGGCTCCCCTCAATCCCTGTGCAACAATTGCCATCGCACCCTCACAGTCTATCACATTCTCCTTGCTTGCCCCTTGTACAACCTTCCAAGAGCTTCTCTTGCTTCCCACAACTCAATTGCTGAGTTCTTCCAGAAAAATCCTCCGCATAAAATTATCTCCTTCCTTCATCATGCTTCCCTTTACAACCATATTTACTTCTCCTCTTCCACCCCCTCTCTCTTCTTTATCTTTTTCACCCATGCACCTCCTCTCTCGATCACAGCTTTCTGACTTTTTGTTCTTGTACTTCTCTCATTTCCCCCCTGTTTCCTTTCCTTCCTACCTGTACCTCTAGAATGATCTGACCTCCCAGGCACAATTTGACCCTCGTTGTCATGGTGCCGTTAAGCCCCCATCAAACAAACAAACATCTTTAGATTGTTTTAAATATGTGTGTACAATGTATTGTTTTGAAATCCTTGCCATTTCCATGAAGAACTAAAGTTACTATTTAGAGTGGCATTGGTTGCAAATGCTGTCTGGTAAAACAACCAACGATGCAATTAAATTATAATTTATTAGTATCTATGGAGTACTCATCTTTGAATGATTGAATTGCAAATTTCAATATTGATTTCAGCTGTGACCATTAAGTGTGTACACACTAAATGTTTGCAAATGCACCAAACGTTTGCTACTTATCGAATTGTGAGTAATCGTTTTTCATAGTCAGCCTTGCCATTAAAGATCAATATCATTCAAGCCACACACATTCAGCTGACAAAACTTCCTATCAATTACTTGCACAAACTGTAAACCCGATTTAGTATAATCCTTTTAAAATGCAAGAATCACAAATGTGCATTAAACACTTATGGAGATATTTTGCATTTTGATTTCACCAATTGTGCAGCAATAAACAGTCTGGCAGTGAAACTAACAATAATATAACATTAGGCTTTGATCCGACTCAATCACGAACCATTTTAGAAATTGTAAAATTGACCCCAAAATACACGGTGAAAATAGCTTTAATCTTGGCGATTATTCATGTTTATATTACCTGATGAGTCAAATAAATTTTGCAAGAAAGATACAAATATTACATTGAAGTAAACTTTTTTGGACTCCATTGGGATAATCCCCTGGAGTTCTATAGATTTTTCCATCTTTTAAGGAAAGTAAACTGCTTTTAGTTAACAAAAATAAGAAAATTGCCAGCTTAATAGTAAGACAAGTACTGTATTGTTAGTGTGAAAGATTTAAGTATTGTTTTCTCTGAAAAAAAGTTGCGAGGGGGGTGAAGTTTAATTCCTGCGATTACAGGGGGACACTTCCACAGGTTTCTCCTTTTCTGGAGGGAATTTATTATTTTTAGCTAACACATGTGTAAACAGTCAATTGAATCTTCAAACAGCTTTGGTTTGTACATCAGCTACCTCCAGCTGAATTTACACATTTTAATGGAAAATAACTTGTCTTTTGAATTGGGGGCATGGCCTCATAAAACAGACATGTATGAAAGCCTTGCTTATTGTTTACTTTCACCAAGGATGTGTTCGTACATCCTTGGTTTCACATCGTATGATTGGCGCATTTTCAGACAGACTAATTGAAAGAAAGGATGTACAATGTTTAGAGTATAATCAATGGGAATATTACAAAGAATAAATTGCTTCTTATAGAATACTATTAAAGTTTGGTAGACCATAAATATATTTTTGTATGTAAAACTTGACTTGAAAATGGCAACTCCCCCATTTCATCTTCCTGTGATATCATATCTACTACTGTTTTGAACATTTTGTGATAAAGTTGAGCTTCAACATCATTGACATTCTGGTTTTTACTTAGCATCGTAAATTGGAGCAACTTTGGTGTACTTCTAAAAACTATGGCACTAAACATGTGTAAATGCTTAACTCTTGCATTTATTTGCGTGTATAACTTTAGTAAAATCAGTAAACTTTCACAGCTCTAATATTGACGGTAACCAATCCTACGAAAAGTGTTGTTTTCTGTTTTTTATTTTTTTCTTCAAATAATTGTTTATTTCATTATTTTATGATTTGTTGTTTCACAGGATAGGTTTTGTTGGGAAATATCTGCTGAAACCAAATAATCATCTGGTGCCTTTTACAGAAGAATGAGGCAAAATCGTATAGAAGTGGAAACGTGTTACTCCTTCAAATTGTGTGTAAGCTTTGTTGTAAGTAATGTATCTTACAAAGATCTTTAAATGTGTAAGCAGGAAAGCTGTACGTACCTCTGAAGCTGTTGTGTCACAATGATTCAGTATCAGCAGTTTATCATGAAAATCATGATGGTACAACTCATGAATATTGTGATTGGAATGCAGATTAGGATTGGAATATAATTGTGACAATTTTTGGCATTAGTTTTCCTCCTCTGACAACTATTGTTCAACAGTAATTTATCAATGTGTCTGCGTCAGTGGAATGGATATCAATGTTAACCTGCTTCCAAAAACTCTCCTATATTTTAAGCTGTTGTGTACAAGCTGTTTCATGGTTGTGACATGTGTTTTGTATAAAGCTCTAAGCTTTTAACTCAGCCAG
Organism: Chiridota heheva; assembly: GCA_020152595.1. Taxonomy (NCBI): domain Eukaryota; kingdom Metazoa; phylum Echinodermata; class Holothuroidea; order Apodida; family Chiridotidae; genus Chiridota; species Chiridota heheva. The sequence goes on along the minus strand of JAIGNY010001275.1, from coordinate 597,211 downwards.
GAAAGATTGGCTAAGGCCAGTGACAGTGTTATGGATTTACTATAACCACATGGTAGGAGTTTCAAGCAGGAGCTTGTTTCTCTGAGCATTTCTCCAAAAGAGCAGGGTGTTAACTCGGTGTTCATCCACTTCCCGTCCTGGCAAATTCCTTAGGTCCACACTGAAACAAGTCTTAAGGTGACTTTTGTGTGCTTTCCCTGGCATGTGCCTAAAAGTAAACTAAACAAAACATCATTGTTACCATTATAAAAGTTTCTCATGCATTCAAAATGAAACCAATGAGCTTATAGGAAACTTACAAGTTAGTTGGAAGTCACCTCATAGTCATTTGTAGAACAAACTCAAGAATCTTGTCATTAATTGAAGCACCTGATTATGATAGCATTTAAGTGTGACAGCTCTGTTTCCATGTTGAAGCAATATGAATTGCATTAAAGGTAATGGAACACATTTTAAAGAACTTATGCTATCATAGTGAGCAGAATATATATATATATATGTATATATATATATAAATATATATATATATATATATATATATATATATATATATATATATATATATATATATATATATATATATATATATATATATATATATATATACACATATATATATATATATATATATATATATATATATATATATATATATATATATATATATATATATATATATATATATATATATATATATATATATATATATATATATATATATATATATTTATATATATAGTGAGCAGAGGGTCATTTGTTTCATAACTGCATTACCTTGGAAGAGAGATGTAAGGATTACATGTATGTTGCTTCAACCCCTTGAAAGATTTAAAGATAAAGTTGATCATTGGAAGAATGGAGTCATGGTTAGGCTAGGATCAATTATCATTGAAGCAGTGTAAGTTGCCTTGCCACATTATCAATTAATAGATTACAGTACAGTTGCAGAAGCCATTTTCTTATCTTCCCTTTGACTAACACTTTGACACAAAGTGTGCTGGTTCAATAAAATGTGGTATTGCTTAGAGTTAACCTTTCCATTTGATATAGTAACGAATTGAATGTGGTTGAGACCATGGCTGGAGTGTATAGCATCAAGTTTTTACCACCAAGGATATTAAATGAAATCATGGGCATTGTAATTTTTGTATTGGCAAAAGAACTTTTTTTTGTGTACCAAGAAAGTCTCTTGGAATCATTAAGAACTGGGTCATTTCACATTATGTATCATGAAGCCCTGCATCGATAAATCTAGTCTAACTCTAACTAACAAAATATTCATTTGTACACTGCATTTTGAAAGGAAGGTTCTCTTTCATCAGTGCTATTAAACATCAACAAACCAAACCATCATTAAGTATACTTTGGGGAAACTGAAGTAATCAAAGAATTCTGACAAATTTTTGGCTTAATTTATACAATCTTTTGTACTAATGTTTGAGAAGTTCCTAGCCATACAGTATCTTATCAAGTTGTCATGCATGAATCAAATTGAAGTTATAATATATTAATGAAAAAAATCCTTGCGTAAACTTTTAAAGCATAAAACAAATCAGTATTATTTCCTGATCCTCAATTATATATCTCATTGATTTGCTCCATTAAAAGCACTATTTAATCTCAAGCATAGCTGTAAGCAAGGTCTTTGATCAGATAATCTGCAAAGATCTCTTTATTTCTTTTCTATGTTCTCCTGAATCAAAGCCTCATAATTTTGGAGTATCGATTGATCTCTTTTATGTTTCATATTGATGCTTGATATGATTCTAGCCGTTGGAGTATAATTGAAATCTTCTGAACTTGTCTCATATTGAGACTTGCTGCTCTTTACCAAATACAAGTACTGTCGGGTGTGATGTTATCAGCTGCAAGGCTCAATCATATAGTAGAATTTTGCTACTGGAGCGGTAGATTGCAATGTTATGTGTATTCATTATACAGTATTAAATGGTATTTGTTCAGCTTATTTTGGACAACAAAAGTTTATATATATATATATATATATATATATATATATATATATATATATATATATATATATATATATATATATATATATATATATATATATATATATATATATATGTATAAATTATTATATCAGTCATTACTCTGCTGCATGCAAGAGTCGTTTATGATGGCTTGCTTTAAGTTTTGCTCTTAGTTTTTAGGTGAATCTTGCAGTAAGCCTCAAATATGATGTAGGGTTGTGAGTGATATTTTGTCAGGATGTTGTATCCTAATTCAAATTTGATTTATTACCCTGGGATTTTTAACTCTGTTGCAGAATGTGTTCCTTGAGTAAGAAATGATCATGGTCCATCATAGAGGGCTGGTTGTATTTGACTCACATGGAGAACATTCATTCATTTTAGCACGTTGACAATAACACAGACGTTTACTTGTATGTAAGTGTACAAAATGTTGCTCTGGAATTAGCATTTCTAAGTACTTTCTTTTGCAAACTTCTCCTCAAAAACAGGCTCTATTTGTGAGTTGTACTGGGTAGTTGTATAGAATTACCTCTGCGATTTGAAGTGATCAATGACACACCAGATGTTTACTTGAAGATGTATAGTTAAAGAGATTCAAATATTTCATAGTCAGAAATATAAGATTGGTGATTGTACTAATGAGAGCAGACCACCAGAGTATTGTTTTGTTTAACTTACAAATACACCCTTGCAGGAAATTTTGAGCCTTTTTCATACATTACAAGAAGGCAATGAAGAAAAACATTGCATATACCATCATTTGCATGCATCCAATCTTATTAGTTACATTTCTCTCATGCTTGAAAACTTAAATACGTAATTTAGTATATAATTGTACTGAGAAAAGAGACACGGGTAGATCAAGAGAGGCAGAGTGAAGGGAAGGAGGTTCAGGTTTGACCATCTCTCTGATACTAGAAGGGTCTTTCATTGATGGATCTAAAATACTGCCCCATCACCCATTGATATTGAAGACACTCGAGATTAATTCTCCCGAGACATTTTTCTTTTCTTTGTAATAATGTTTAATACAGATTTTTTTTGAACTTTTGAAGATAGTTTGTGGTCTTACCATATTGCATTCCAATAGAGTGAGCCAGAATAGTGTGATAGCATGTTCCAACCTGGGTTACAGAAATATTCATTAAAATGGAAAATAAAAACTTCAATTTTTCTAATGACTACAGGTCTGACTGTTAATGAGGAATATCTGTATTTTATTATCACAGGTGGTATAGCTTTCCTGACGGGATGGTACTGATCATGCATAACAAATTTGTGTCATTGACGTTGCTTTTAAAAGGAGAATTTCTCTTAATGCACAGTACGAAATGTTGCAGAGGCTGTTTATTCATTCCATTAAAAATGGAAGGATTTTTCTGATAGAAGATTTAAGATGAAAAAGCCAATAATAAAAGCCAGCAAATAAGTAACTTTTCGCAAATCCGAGATAATTCTTGAGTATGTTTCGATGGTGGTGATATTGTGAGTCATATAGTTAAATGGAAATATGATCCACATAATCTTATTCACAAACATTTGGTCTAACTCCAACATGAATTTCTCTCCGAGGAAAGAAAAAAATAGCTCAATTTGTAGGTTTGATAATGGCCTTTAGCAGTTGAGATGGCAGACAAATCATGTAATCCATTAAATTGGAGGTTTTGCTGTTGCAAGGAAAACTTGTAATAAGTGTTCATTATTATCTAAAACAATAAGAGAACCCTGTTAAAACTGCATCATAATTTATTTGTCAAAAAATGATTGAAGTGCATCAAAATACCATGAATGCAAATACTTCTAAGAGTTACTAATCAAAATAATATTACTATAAAGAAATTATTCATTTCATTATTTTTCTAGGTAAGTTATTTTTCCTGTCTTGTGTGATTACCATCTGAATTATTAATTAAGTGGACTTAGTACTTAATGACTTTAATAAATGATAATGCTAATAATTTGATAATCATTGTATGAATAGTTATGACATTAAAATTATATTTTTTCAAGTTTTATGATTGTATATGTATCTATTGTGTCATTGCAGTTTCATCTGCATAAAGCATAATGATCTTCCCTCTTTCATGTTTATCTTTTTCTGACTAAACTTTTGCTCTCTATTGTGCTTCCTTAACTGAATACTTTCATGGAATTTTTCAAGGGAAAAAGACAGTAAATGATGATAACATTGTTAAGTGCACCCAAATTTTAATTATAAGATGGTGATGCAATAATACATAGTAAATGTTTGGATCATTTAATCATCTATTTTTGTAAGTGGCAAAGTCATAAGCACCATAAATTTCTGTTTTGATTTAAGCTACGATTAAATGAACATGTGAATCTTTCCAAAATTGATTTGGCGGCACTTGTGAATGAATATTGTTCAGTAATCTTTAATCCAGATGAAACTTTCTCTTTTTCCAGCACTCTGAGCAATGCTTTAGGTTGTACACTATTTGTTCTTTTCTAGAATAGACAACAATTTCATATTCAAAAAAAGTCTTTTTCAGGAAAAGTGGCTAGTAGTATGAACGATAAGTGTTCCTTGCTTTATCACATTCACTGTCCGTGCCACCTCCCCTTTAGAACCCATATTTGATCTTTTATTTATCTTTAGAATAACGTTCTCTTATAATCATATTCTATTCAGCTGTGAATAAACATGTAATAACAGCAGTGAGTGATCTTATTAAAGATGATCTCATTTTTCACACTGTTAATTTCATTAACTGGATATTTTGTTATTCTGCTGTTTTTGTTTTCAAAGCAACCTAAGATTTTCAACTTGGGAACTTTTTTAACTTAAGAAAAAATTACAAGAGTTAATGGAAGAATCTTTTAATATGTTGCATTTTACAGCAAGGCCAGGTATTCTGATTGTGCCTGTCATTCCTTATGAATGTAGCGGAATTGTGAATTTTTGAACTTATGTAAGGCAAAAAAAGTGTTTTTATTAAGATGTTATAGCAGTGAAAAATATTCTTTACCTTTGTGTAAGAATGGTTTATTGTTCATAGCTTGTAGATACAGGGATATCCAGTGTTTAGTTGAACTTTGTCAAGGTACAAGGGTATTGAGTATGATACTTGTGTAATAAATTGAAAAGTTTGTCAAATAGATGGAATTATTAATGACATTGCCAGTCCCTATTCGATAGTATTACATAGAAACCATTTAAATTTTCCAATTGCCAAAGTAGAGTGGTAAGATATAGTTCATTTTTGCTGTATAAGTATTACACTTTTAACTGTGGGTATTATTGTGAATATGTAAATGCATTTTATTATCATGTTTTAAAATCTGGATGTAACAATTTGAGCATTAGCACTAAGTATTGTATCTTTGCCAGTGCAATAGTGAATGGTACTCTCTGTAATTAATGTTTTTGTGTGTGCTGTTTTACTTTTATCAATGTTTTCTTTTTAAAGATGAAAAAGTGAGGAAAAAGATCATGTGAGGCAAATAAATTATGTGACAATTTACTTTTAGGACAGTATAAATGTATGTTATAAGTAGAATTTTTGTTTTATTGAATACAGTAGTGATTTCAAATAATTTTGAATTTGATAGAATAACTTTTAATACACAGAAAAATATCATTTTTCTCAATTAAATGGTACTCCATGTTATGATGTTTTGAGGATTGCTATTAATATTTCCATACCAGTCAACCAGATTGGCTAAAATGTTATTTCATTTATGTTTGTGTGGTTGTCACTGACATCAACTTGTTCCCAGTAATGTTGGTTTATACAGATAGTTTCATTGCTTGTATACATTTGAATAAACACTTTAAATTAGTACCTAATGGAAATCCAAGATCTAATGTGTGAATTACAAATGATCATATGTTGACATAGGTGTGCTACCATTGTGTGGGTAATTTAGTGATATTGTATTATATGGGTATTTTATGTATGAATTATCCTACTGCCATTTAATCAGCTTGATAAGATTCTCATCAGTATGTTGACATGATACATCTAGCAGTTGCAGATAAGCAAGGAAGAACAAACTGTTTGGGTTGAGTGCTCGTTGTAATTGTCAGTTTCTGTATTTTTATTTTCTGGAATATTTATGAGGTGCTGTCACGTGTTTATTGCTGCTGTATTGCACTTTATTTTCTCTGATAGTATTGACAGTTATTCTAATTTCTATTAAAAAATATATATATATAAAAAAACTTTTTCTGTTGCTGTCTTGCACCTTAGGAAAACAGGTTACCCAAGTTATTCTGATTTACAGAAGTTATTTAGCATATATAAGTTGTAGGCAGATCTTCAAATCATTATAAAAAGGTACAGTATAATCTTGGTCACAAAGACTGTTATATGCACTGCCACATTTAGTTAAGGATAAAGTTTTTAACATAAGGTGTGATTGTAACACAGGTTTTAAATGATAAACATAGTATTGCAAGTTCCTTGTTTCTAATCTCAGGGATGTTGTCATATTTGCCAAAGTATTCATTTGCACCTGAGTCATTTGAAGAACTAATTTTGCAAACATTATTTTTATGTATATCTGACATTTCAGTAAAGTTATTGCTTGACATGAAAGGTTCTTGTAGAAATGTATTAATGGTGAAAGGCCATTATATTTTGTTTTTCAGTTCAGGCTTGGATGCTACAATTTCAAATGGGATTACAAAGAATTCATTCTATGATGTAAACATTTCATTATTAAAGAGATAACACAAGGAATGCAGCATCTAATGAAAATAATTCATTGGTTCAGGTCATGTGTTTTCTGGAATTTCTCTACTTATGTAGGGAATAACAAGTCAGGTGAAAATGACCAATCAAAACAATTTGTTTAAGTCTGTTGTCAGCACTCACAGTATAACAGATAATCTCTGGTTTACAGACATGCATAGTTATTTGTAATTACAAATGTAATTATATTTGGTAGGAACACTCATGTTTGAAGGCATGCGGCTGCCCTAATTGTTTTCATGAGAAGCCAAATTGAAGTTCTATGTATACTGTAGACCTAAAAGAGAATCCGTATTTGCTAAAAAATTAAAGTTAGTATCATATATTGTCTCAATTTGTTATCGGTACTTCCATTTTGGTTTGGCACTTCACTTGACAAAACTAAATTACATTATTTGTATGTGACGCGACTAGTTATGAGACTGTGGACAACACATTATTTATATGGCTAATGCTGAAGGAATTTTTTGCAAAAATTGTGTTTACCTCATTAGCTCCTACCCAAGGCTCTTCAAAGTGTCCTCAGTGTAACAATGGTTTAACCTGTAACCAAGACATGAAGTCTTACAGATTTGGGTATCTTGATGGTGTCCCAAGTAAGACTCTTGACTGATGAGAAAATAAACAACGCTGTGTTCTGTTCTGGTACTCTAGCCTATATGTATATACTATGCATGTTAAATTTTGGAATGAATTCATATTACCAGTAGTTATTAATTTGAACAAGTTGAGGTAGAACTACCTGAACAGCTAGTATGTAATGTTGTGCATCATTATTCACATGACTTTCGCATAGTTTTGAAAACAGTGTGAACTATACTTGTGATCTAAGTGCTGATGATGCTTTTCATTTTGGAAATGCAAAAATGATTTTTCTTCCTTAAAGGGTTAGGGGCAATATTCAGGAGGCTGAATTATTTAAAATAAGTGCTGAAACAAAACCTTTAAGCCAGAAAAATGATGTGTTCATCTAATCTAAATGACTGCAAATGCTTTCAATTAAAGAAAACACTTTCCTATACAGAGGATTGTAAGCCAAATCTTACAAGTCGGAAATTCATAAGAAGCACTGCATCAGTTTATCACAAGAAAGAATTGAACATGATGGGTTTTTTTTAAGGATTCCTTGGGTGGTGCCAGCCCCTATTAAGAATTCCATGCCTGATGTAGTATGTTGTCATATGGATAAAGGTTATAATTTGTTTTGCTAATTTCAGACTGAAATTACCTCTGCTATCATTCAAGACTATTCAACACTTATTGATAATTATAAGAAGAAGGCAGCTATTATTAGCTAATCAAATTGGTACTTTATCAGTCAAAAGGTAATGGTGTCATGTAAGTGAATTATGAGACGTGTAAAAGATTACAAGCAATTTGGCTGATTTAAGTGGTGCCTGTGCTCTTTGGTCTAAGTTATTCGATGTGTTCACTCTTATTTGGAGGGATTGTAAATTTGATCTTTATATAACAGTGAAGTGGAGAGGCAGTTTTAAGTAGTGGATGTGCATGTTGTATAATGTGTATTTATGTCAAAAGATATGTTGATTCAAGTTGTGCTATATATGTTTGAAAAGTGCAAAAAGAAAAAGGAAAAACAAGTAGGTTAAATTAAGTTTAGTTTAGATAGTGGTTCTGTCCAGCAAAGAAAAGCTTTTAGATGGAAGCTACAATCACAAGATAGTTTCAACTGTGTTGTAATTTTTATGAATTGTAAATTAGTTGCTGAATAAATGTGCATATGCAATAGTGTACATGATGTAGTTGCCATCCCTTTTGTATGAATAGTTTATAGCTGCAGGCTATCTTAGTTTTGTTTCCTTGTAATATATATTGTCCCTGAAGTGTCTGTCAGGTGAAATAAATGAGCCAAGAAAAATATATATAAGTCCAGTGCCGTTTTTCTAGATTTAAAGGATTGGTTCAGTGAGAAGCAAGTTCATCTGATATGAAAGAGGACGTTGAAAGAAACAAAATGGTACAGAAGCTACTTTATTATCTTATTCCATAGGTAATTGTTTAGAAATGATGAGTAAGGAAAGTCTTCTGTACAAGGTTGACACCCTAAACCTCACTTCCATAACAAATGTCGATGTATTTCAAAGAAAATTAATTGAACTATTTTACTAAATGGATTGTTTTCTTCCTTCAGATGGTAAATTACAGTTACTTTACTAGATTATTTTTCTGTCCATGGTATCAAAGTCACAAAATTTAATAAAATACATGACTATGTGAGGCTGTAAGGTCACAACTAATCTGATTTGAGTAATTTCTACCAAGATGAAACAGAACTTCAAATGTGAGTATTTCCCTAACAGAAAAGATTTTGTTATGCTTTCCTGACAATTTTGTTCCTTGTATTGTCCATTTTCATTCATGTAAGATGAACTTGCTTGACATCTGAACTTGCTTGACCTCTGAACTAATCCTGTAAGAATTTTTATTTTATCTTGTTTCACTTCCTGTTTTCTTATCCATGTGTAAATGATGAATGAAGCAAGAAATGTAATAATTGAGCAAGAAATTGTTCAAATTATTTTCAGTCCCTGAAGCTCTACAATTAGCAATCTCTCCACCCATCTATTTGCATGCTTCCCACATGTTAAGTTTTCCTGGCTGAGGTTGGCCACCATATTTTGTGTAGGCTCTTTTGTCTGTTATTAAACTTTATCCTCATACCTAAGCCCCTCTATTTGCACACGCTATTCATATCGATTCCCATTTTCTCAATCTATCAAAAACTGACCCAAGGGCAAGAATATTCTTAACCTATTATTGTTATATCCAAGAATGTATAAACAAACCTTAGCAGGGGTTATACAACATTAGTTAGGTTTATAGAAGCCCTGAGTGAGCTGGGCCACCAACCAACCTATAAAATTCTCTGTCTAAAAACCCAATGAAATTCAAATTGAGCATAAATTTTTATCGGAGACAATTGCCATCAGATTTGATCATTACTTGTCTCCAAAATTCCCTGAATGATCTCCAATTTTGGAGATCAGCAGGTTAAACGAGGCCCTGTTTACATTCCCATCTCCACTCCTCAACTTCCCCCAATTTTTAGCTTGAGTATTCTTTGAATAGTCTAGCCATTTTACTACCCTTGGCGTCGGTGTCTGCTTAGTTATCTTTGTTTGTTGGTTAATGTTTTTAGGTGAGTTTTGTTTGTTATGATAATGACATTCCTGACATGAATAGCAATTAAGAGTATTAATCTTAGAATGAATGAAGAATCAAACAATCTTCCTCACCTCCAATGAATTTGAAATTAGTTGTCTTGGGAATGAAAAGAAATGTAAACAAGGTTTTTGGAGTAGTTTGTTTGTTATGATGATGACATTCCTGACATGAATAGCATATGAAAATTGTTTGTCTTGCCATGAATGAAAAAAAAAAAGATTTCTCACCTCAATGGAATATGAAATTAGAAGTCTTGGGTAAGAAAATAAATTAAACACTGAGAGGAATGTTGTGTAGAAGATGACATGATGATAAGTAGATGTGGGAATTAGGATGAAGGTGGGAATTCATGTGGGATGGTGAAATTGTATGAAGGGCAGGGTGGGGTGGCATGTGGAACAGAAAATGACATGGCATGTTAAACAGTGGGTTAGTTATAATGGGTTGGCATGTTGATCAGGGTGGGTTGGAATGTGGAACATGGTGGGTTGGCATGTGGAACAGGGTGGGTTGGCATGTGGAACAGGGTGGGTTGGCATGTGGAACAGGGTGTGTTGGCATGTGGAACAGGGTGGGTTGGCATGTGGAACAGGGTGGGTTGGCATGTGGTGGGTGTCATCTGGATTTCAATTGTAATGGCATGTGGATCATGTATGTGGTGGAATGACATCTGGTTTTCAGGTGTGATTGCATGAAGTACACACAGCGTGGGGTGGATGGAATGTGGGACAGGCTGGAAAGTGTATTATTAGCAGTGAGGGGATTTGTATCATTTGTAATGTCTAGTTTGTCATACATTGGGCAATATTGTTATGCATAACTTTGCTTTCATGTTGTTGCACATTTTTCATGCTGCTTAACACACATATTTTCTTAAATTAGAAGTTGGATTACAATCCAGCATGCAATTCTGGGAATGTGTAGGGGTACGGCTTGGAGAGTTGGTGGATTGGAGAGGGGTTTAGGGGTGAATTATATTACGAAAAATAACAGACAAATTGTTTTCTGCTTTCAAGAATGGTTTTAAAATGAATAATTGGTAGTTTGGTAGGTAAATTACTAAAAAATAGTAAATGCATCATGCCACAAGAATGCTTTGTAATTTTTTAATCTGTCATTGACATTGGCAAGTCAGGGCCTCTCCTTTCTTTGTTGTTCAGTAGATAAAACTAAAAGAGGAAGCTTGTAGTAAAATGCTATGAAAATTAGCAAAGTAAATGATAATGTTAGTGTAAGCTCAAGTAATTTGAAATTATCTGCCCCTGATAGCCCTATTTCTGCATATACTTCCCTCAATATAATCCCATTCTCTATACTAGCTTCGAATAGTCGAGCATGCTGTCCTTCTGGCAGTTCTTGTTTATTGCAGGTTTCCCATCTTTTAAGCAGACCCCAATTTTTCCAGGCTCACCAATCACTCTTACCTCTCAATTATTTTGTCTTCTCATTCATCTCCACCCCTCGCTTCCCCCTGATTATTCTTCCAGGCTACCCAGCCTCCTTTACCAGGCTTCACCTTACAATCTCTCCTAAAAGACTTTCATTGTTCTCTTGCATTGGCAGTGGCTCATTTTCAGGGTTACGGCCAAAGATATTGGGCTATATAAGATACAATCCCAGACAAAAGTAAATGACACAAACCTGCTTCCTAAACATTGACATTTTTGCAGCCAACATCAAAACAGGGGCATGGCAGGTGGGGATATAAATTTTCAGCCATATTTGGCAGATGAATTCAAACATTTTGTTCTTAAAAGAAAATTTACAAAATTCCTACTTTCATGCGTTTTAGCAGTAACGAGGTGGCAGGGAGGGGAGGGAGGGGGGGGGGGGGCAGCAGGAAGCTGATCCCAAGTTATATCATTTACTCATCAAATGGTGTAAATGTTTTTTCTCAAAGCTTTATTGCAGTAAAGCTTTATGAGAGGGCACCAAATGCTCACAGTGGTGCAAAATTGTCCAGAAAATATACTTTTATATAACTTCTGCAAGCTGTCATAAGCAAAACAAACGTGAATTATTTTTCTCCAAGTTGTATTCTCACATCAAAATCATATATGTTCCTTCTAACTAAGTTTAGTGTGGAATTGACAGTAAAGCAATTTTCTGATACCAAAATCATTCCCCTCCCCCCCTGGAATTCTCCTCTGGGATCCCCCCTCCCCTTTTCCTGGATTCGCCTTGAAACAGTTTTCAGCAATTAATGCTACCAAGAGTTGTAGAGCTTCCGACGCTCTGGATTTGACACGAGTTTAAGCAATTTTCTGTTATCAAAATAACAAGAAAGCAGAACTTCGCGCCTTTGGATCTTAACTGGGCTTAAACTTTGGAGTTGACACAATATTGGGCAATTTTTTTTTTTTTTTTTTTTGGGGGGGGCTCTCAAAATTGCGAAAAATTCAGAGCTTCAAGCCTTTCAAGTGCGTCGCCCCTACATAAATTTTGACACCCATTAGTATAGACACTGCTTAAAAACATGTGCAAATTTCAGACTAGAAATTTACGCATCATTCCACAAGAATAACATTGCTTTAAAGGACATTGTATACTCCTGGGAGATGCTGCTCCTCTCCTTTGTGTTGGGTGGAAATCAAGCACATGGTTCATTAAACAGCTTATATGGAGTGTTTAACACATCACAGTTTTGGGAATTAAAGAAAAAGATAACTTTTACTTCAACCGGTCCTGCTCTTTATGACGGCCGGTCGAAGTGTTCCTGGTTTTAAGCAGAGCCATTTCTAATGTGCCAGTTTTAAGCAATTTTCTGCTTCCAAAATGATGAGAATTATTGAAATTTTGCAGAATGGTGTAAGCAGTTGAAAGTTGGTAATGAATACCTTGTTCTGGCTTTTAACCTTGTTTCCCCCACGCCAGCTACGCCACAGCGCGAGGTGAAACAAATAATTGCCATCATGCTCTTTGGTCCAATCATACTAGTGGGTGGTGTAAATGATCTAGTACGGAAGTAAGCTTGAACTACTAGTAACATAATTACAATGAAAGATTCTCATCATTTATGTTTGACCTGTAGCCATGGGGTCATACTCCCCCTTCCCCTACAACGGTCTTTCTCCCTCTTCTGGGGTGAGGTATTTTACCCTTTTCAGGCCAGGTTGTTGCCCTTGTGATAATCTGTTCTCCTTGTGAGGGCATGTTCCCCTTTTCAAGGGTCTGTGTCCATTAAGGGAGGGATTGTCTGTGTTCCTTGCGTGGAATCAAACAAGGAATGAAAAACGAGAAGGTGAAGAATCTTCCCCAGTTCTAAATCTCTAGATTCTGGTATCGTTTCCCTCTTCTTTGAGAAAAAACAGTGCCCTTCCCTTCCCCCCTGGGAAAAGGTCTTGTTATGGTACTGCTCGAATCTTAGTCTTCCCCAGTTCCAAATCTCTCTCGACATGTCGGTATCCTTCCCACTTCTTAGACAAAAATCAGTGCCACTGTGACCTCGGATTACAAGCCTGGGTGGCAAAACTAGAAAAATCGCGACTAGGATACTGTAAATTAGAAAACTAAAGGTTTGAGGTTCCAACGTGGAAAATGTATTTTAAAGTTTTGATTATTGTTTAATAAATATGCTACAACACAATGGGCTCGACGTTACAATGACAACCAAATAATTTACAATTCTTACAAGAATGGAATTTCACACCTAATTAAATTCAACTATTCTTAACCATGAACATGTAGACACCAGCTAAAAACTAACGAAAAATTACACTAGATATGAAACAAAACAGACATATGGTTGTTAGAATATAAACATTTTAGGGTTTTAACATCAAAGCCCGCCTATGCATTAATATGCATGACATCGCCACTAAAAAACATATGGCACATCTGCGGACCACGGGCTTCTTGTGCACAACATACGAACTGAATCCCATGTATAGTTCTTCAGATACTGTGTTTACAAGCTGTTTTCAACAAAACCATATTAAGCCCCGTCCACTATGCATATTAATGTAGACACTAGCTAACAACATAATTACACTATATAAGAAACAAAACAGACATTTGGTTATTTAAATATGAACATTTTAAGATTTTAAGATTAAGCTCCGCCCATTATTAATATTCACGACATCGCCACCAAAAACAATAGGGCACATCTACCGAACATGGGCTATCCATGTAACACATAAGACATGAATTCGGTGTATGGTTCTTGAGATATCGTGTTTACGAGCTAGCGTTACACACTACATACATACATACATTCACACATATACACACACACACACACACGCCATCAAGCCCGCATAGGTTCCTGGTGCTGGTCGCATCGGAACCAAAAACAGGCATGCAACATACAGCACTGATAATGATAGAAGGTAGACGATTTATCTAGTTTATTATCCAGTTAATCATCTACCATCAATATAACATATGACATTGTATTTAAATATATCGAGGTACTTAAAAACCAAAAAAGCTGCAGGACGGAATTTCCGGGGGACAGTATTTTCTGTTACACCAAGGAAGAGGGGAAATATCTCGGGGGTTTATGTAACATCATTAAAGCAACATACTGTATGCAATGTGCAGAAGCTCAAGCAAACAAACTTGTAGGAATAATTAGGCCTAAACGAAATTTTCGCAATTTTTATAAAAAGATCATTGTAAACCTATATAAATAATCAGTGGCGTACCTATGAGAAAGGGCGGGGGGGGGCATAGGGCCCGTAGCCACCCCCTCCCGCCTTCGCCCGTAGGGTTCTTGCTACGCCACCGCAATTCATTGGTCATTAATCACTATTTTGATGTTTCAAAACAAATTATTTATAAATCCTGTATATATATTTTTTCGATTTAATATGCTACTCTCAGACTAGAAGCCAAGAAGCTGTTCAAGAAACGCTCAGATGAATATGGAATATTATGGGCCAATAGCCCCTTTTCATGTAGAGCCACATTCAAGTTCATGGATGCGGCCATCAAGATAAGATGAATCATGTATAAGCAGGACTTACCCACAGAAAAATGACTGCAAAATCATTAAAAAAACACCCTAAAAACAAACAATCACCATACAATAGACAACAATCTGACAATAAGGAGTACAAAGTGATGCGTGGGGGACAATTTCCACCTTGCACTGCAAATCCCGATGAGTGTAGGTAAGTAAACAATGAAATGGTGCTGTTTCTCATTCCTGCTCATCTTTTCTAAAATCCCCTGGCAGGTAGGCCTAGTTTCGTGGGTCTGTCTATTTGCAACATCTTCACCAATCTGATCTTGCTGGTCACGTGACCTATGAAAATGAAAGTTGTTTTGAACATCTACGTTTCTCTCAGTCTGTTCCTCAGTTAATGACGAATAAGTCAGGCTTTAAATTTCCAGTCCATTTCTTTCATTATTGGTGTGCAAACGACACACCTAGGCAAATACTACCAACCCCATGATTTAATCATCCTTCAAAATACAATTAATTCCTGATTGCTTAGATTAAATGATGGGCGTGGTGGTATTAGTTACTTGCGTTGGGCTGGAGTCTTGAAATAGCACCCGCAGAAATCTACGATTCTGCGGGTATGAAGACCGAATATTTATTGCGAGATTTATTCGGAGTATTTAACTGTAGTCTGTTGTCAACTTGATTGCTGCGAATGCGGCTGCTTCGTACTATTGCATTTCCCTGCTTTAATATAGTATAACTTGTACGTTTATAGGCCGATGTCTATGGCCGATTAAGGAAAGATTGGGGTAAAGATGTCGGAAAGAGTGGTTACAACTGGTAATCACCATAACCCATGAGTTTGAAGTTGCTTTAAGTGAACATTTAGGGCTCGTTCGCAGCAAAGAAAAGGCTGAAGAGGACATTAAGGCCGGGATGAAGGCGTTTAAAATTACTACAGCCCCAAGGGTTTTTATCCGTAAAACTCCGAAAAATTTAAAGGGAGCATGGTCAATTCATAGTTATAAGCTTTGATATGGAGGGCTACATAATCTAAGTTGTCAATCATTCGTCTTTTATCTTCACCTCTTGCCAACAATGAGAATGATCTTACACATATCAACTTTGTTTATAATTAAAAGTTAGATATTAATTTCTCAGTAGCATATCTGAATCTGAATCTGAATCGGTTAAGTCGGCAAAAATTCTTCAAGAGGACATGAACACCAACCAAGCGTAAAAAGTATGAGTAAAAAATATTTTAAAAACTAGTTAGCAATACAAGTGTTAGTTAGTTTAGCTAAAAAACAGTTGAGACTTGGTGCTTGTACAATGTCTGACGGTAAAGTATTACAATCCTTTAGTGTGTGAGGGAAGAAAGAGTATTTATATACATTCTTTTTAGCATAGGGAACCTGGAAATTAAAGTCATGATTATTTCTTGTATGGGTTCTGACGGCGGGGATAAGTTCATCTTTATTGATGGCAACACGATTGTAATTGATTTTATAAAGCATATGTAGCCGGGTGTTGTATCTTCTTGTTTTAAGCAGGGACCAATCTAATTTATGAATCATGCTTTTTACACTAGAATTATAAGAGTAGTCTGCCATACAGAACCTGGCTGCTCTCCTTAGAATAGATTCAAGTTTATCCACATCGCACTATGCGTACTCAAGTACTGGCCTGACTAGAGCTTTATAAGCAGTGGATTTAATGTCGGTGGGACAGTTTGAGAGGTTACGTTTTAATAATAGGCCAAGTACAGAGTTAGCTTTCTTGGTTATGTTATGTATATGTTTATTCCATCTAAGTTTATTATCAATTTCAATACCTAGGTATGGGTGGGAGTTGACATGTTTTAATGGCTGGTTGCATAAGGTATAAACAGGTGATTTAAAGCATCTCTTAGAGGAAATTGACAAGATATAGCATTTAGAGGGGTTGAAAATCATTTGCCATTTGTTTTGCTATTGTTCAAGTTTGTCAAGATCATCTTGTAGGATTTGTTGGTCAGAGGGGCTATCAATTGTTCTGTACACAGGGTAGTCATCAGCAAACAGTCTAATTGTGCTGTTTATATTATCAGGGATGTCATTTACATATAAAAGGAAAAGTAATGGACCCAAGACAGTACCTTGTGGTACACCGGATAACACCTGTTTAGAATCAGAGATTTAACCATCACAGACAACACGCTGGATGCTGTTGTTGAGGAATGATGCAAACCAGGCCAGGAGATTTCCATCAATACCATAGGCGGAAAGTTTGGATAACAGGCGCTGGTGTGGGACTTTATCAAAGGCTTTTGAGAAGTCAAGAATAGCCATAGAGACGTTACTGTTTTGGTCAATTTGTTTAGAGATATTATATATTGTTAAGAGGAGTTGTGTTTCAGTCGATCTTTTTGCACGAAAGCCATGTTGTAAATCAGTTAAGATATTATGCTCATCAAGGAATTTCATCACATGTGAGTGGATTATATGCTCAAGGATTTTACTACAAACGCAGTTGAGGGAAATAGGTCTATAATTAGCGGGGTTTTGTTTATCACCTTTTTTAAAAACGCTACATATGTTTGCTTCTTTCTACTTGTTAGGGATAGTACCATTATCGACAGAGGTTTGAAAGAGATCAGTTAGAATTTCATAGAGGTCATCAGCGTGTGTTTTTAGAAACCATGGTGGTATTTGGTCAGGACCTGAGGCTTTGTTGGGGTCTAAGTCATGCAGTTGCTTTTTGACACCTTCTGGGGTAATTATAAGTTGGTTTATTTTGCTGTTGGTGAGTGGTTTAGTTACAGGAATTTGGGAGGTGTTTTCTTCTGTGAAAACACTGAAAAACTGGTCACTTAGAATGTTAGCTTTAGTTTTAATGTCACTGCAGAATTAACCATTATTTAGTAGATCAGACACACCTACAGAGTTACTTCTTAATCTTTTAATATAAGACCAGAATGCCTTTGGGTTTTCGTTAAGTGAGTTTTTAAGTTTATCACAGATAAAGGTGTTTCTAGCTTCTTTGAGGTTTTTACGGACAGCCTTCCTAAAGCTTTTATAGGTAGTCCAGTCATTGGCTTGTTGATTAGTCTTAGCTTTTTTAAACAGTTTATGTTTTTTCCTGCAGAGACGGCGTTGGATACGGGCGAACCAGGTCAGATTTAGTTTAGTTGAGGTGAATTTGTGAGGCGTGTTTTTATCAATAATCAATTAAATTTCCTCTTCAAAGAAATTCCATTTTTCATCAAGATCAATGGAATTGTAGAATTGAGTATAATATTGCAGTTTAAATTTGGTCAGGTCTCCTTTAATTCGTTTTATGTTAACTTTTTTCTTTAAATAGATTTTACGTTTAAGGCAACTTTTTACGAGGAGGGGAGATATTTAGGGTCAGTTCAACAATATCATGGTCACTTATACCGGGAATGACATTAGCTGAGGTAACAGCTGGTGAATTGTTAGTAAAAACAAGATCAAGGATGTTGTTATCTCTGGTGGGTGACTGCACCATGATTTCAGTGAGATTGAATAAATTGGTCACTTCAAAAATAATTTTAGCTGCTTCGGAGGAAGCGTTAATTCCTGAAATAATGTTTTGACTCCAGTCAATGTAAAGTTGGTTAAAATCACCAGCAAGAATAACATTGTTTTTGTCAGCATTTTTACCAAGCTTTTGGAGGGATTTTTCAACTCAAGTAGGCTAGTGAGATCATTGTGACTGGGTCTGTAAAATGTTCCTATATACATGCTCTTTTCCTTAGGAAATTGGAATTTGGTCCAGATAATTTCACAGTCAGAGTCTAATTTAGTGAGCTTAGTGAAAACCAAGTCACTTTTTATTGCCTGTAATACACCACCATAACTATTTGAATTTCTATCTTTGCGAACGACTGTATAGTTGTCCGAGAAAATTTCAGCGCTGGTAATTTCAGAATTAAGCCAGGTTTCAGTGCCAATAATGACATCTGGGTCTTTTTCTTTGATAAGACTTTCCACGGAGGCCGTGTTGTTTCGAACACTCTGAAAGTTGATAAGAAGAAGTTTTGAATCTGAATATTCATATGAAATATGAATAGGCCTATAACATTCCAGGCATATTCCTAACTCCCAATAAGTGGAAATAGTAGTTGTTCAATCATGTTTATATTAGTTTCTTCTTACCTTTTGCTCCATATTTAACCTTATCTATATTGAAGTCTTTATCAACTGTTAGCTATTTTAGTACTACCTGTGATTGTAGGGTAGCACCGTGACGATTCACGTAGGATCCTCAGGATTAGGTCATTACTTAAGAACTATAACATGCATATTCAAAATACATTTTTATATTAATCAGCATTCACGTGACCAGCAAGACCGGATTGGTGATGTTGCAAATAGACAGGCCCTAGTTTCGTAGCTAGCTTTGCATACTTCCTGAATACATGGGCCTACCAGGGAGTTGTAAACAACTCCATAGCCCTGCGCATACACAGAGAGAGTTGAACACACAATTACAATGACGGGGTCGTCGCCTGCGTATTCGGATGATAGTACAAATGCTATCACGAAACGCTTAATACGACCCGGACGAGAACACAGGTACGACGTACGGACAGACATAACATCGACAACCAAGTCAATGTCCACGGCCTTTGATAACCAGTTGTGGTGCACTGGCGCATACACAGCGCAGCCTCCTTACTATATATTAGCGCGCATCATGGAGGAGCACGCCATCATTTTGTAACACCGCAACTTTGCAATTTGAACCCACAAAGTGACTGCCTGGCTTCCGAGTGACTGACTGGTTGGTGGGGAATTTTCAGTGTTTATGCATATTTCGGTGAATGAAAGTCAAGTGGAGTAAGTCAGGTTGGTAATGCTTTATGTTAACCATTGATTTTGTTTCTTTATTTGTTTTTTCGTCATATATCAGCGTTAGGGCTATTTTTTTTTTTAATATATAAGTCTTTACCCTTAGGGCCTACGCTACATCAGTTCCACGAATTTTTTCGTAGAGACCCAGCTGCCGTGTCTATAATCGAACGCAAAATGTAACTGACCCGGCAGTTATTGACCAATCGGGATAATGATGTAGGGGGCCTAGTGATTGTCGCGCGAAATAGATGCACTAGCACTGCATGTATGTGAAATGTACGTACAGTGTCATGTTAAGGTATTGCCACACTCGACTCTCAGACTTGACCTACCTATCATGTTTCCTGGACGAAAGGCTAGTAGCCTGAGATTCCAGACATAAAAGTGTCAAGTAATTCGTGACTCATGGCCTTAAAGTGAAAGCGAAAAGTCCGATTACACCAGTGCGTATCCAGCCTGTTCTTGAACAAATTTAGATTGCATGCTTCCAAAACTTCCTTTGGTAAATTATTCCATAACTTGCAAATCCGATTGAAGAACAAATTATGTCGAATGCTGGTGAATGAATGTGATTGAATTTTTTTTCTGTTTTTAGAACCTCTTGTTGTAGTGTTATTATGAATAGGTAATAAATTTGCAACTCATATATATCATTATATGTGAGACCATCTTATATACTTCAATCATATCACCTCTTGCACTTCTGTAGTGTACATGTAAGTTAATGGCCTGTCAGGATATGGCAGATTAAGCAAATGTGGGATAAGTTTGGTGGCTCTCCTTTGAACATTTTTGATCAACTCAATGTATTTTCTATTTGATGGGTGCCAGACACAGTTTAAAAATTACAGATGAGGTCTTACAAATGCCTTGTAGAGTTGGACAAGAGAGGTTTTGTCAAGATATGTGAATGATCTACGGATGAGTCCAAGTATCATATTTGTCTTGTTGACTTTCTCGTTGATGTGAGCTTCAAAAGTAAGCTTGGAGTCAAAAGTTACTCCCAGATCCTTCTCCTTAGTTACAAATTCAAGATTGTGATTCAACATGGTGTAGCATAAATCACTTAAAGGAGAACAACGTGCCATTTCAAGGACCTTGCACTTGTCTGGGTGAAATTTCAATAGCCATATAGAAGACCAGTTTGCCGAGGAGTCCAGGTCAGCTTGCAAGATATTATGGTCTTGAGTTGACCTCATTGGCCTATAAATCTTAGTGTCATCTGCAAAGAGGTAAATTGAAGAACTCACAGTGTCAGGGAGATCATTTATATATATAATGAATAGGATCAGACCCAAAATACTACCTTGTGGTATACCACTGGTCACTGTCACTGAATGAGAAGTACAACCATTTACTAAAACACGCTGTGACCTATTTGTAAGAAAGGATCTGATCCAGCTATACAATGGATCCACAATACCATATAACTTTAATTTATGAAGCAGACGTTTATGTGGCACCTTGTCAAAAGCTTTCATAAAATTGAGATATACAATGTTAACCTTCTCATTATTTTCCCATGCTAGGGACAGATCATCTAAAACCTGTAACAATTCTAGAGAAGTAGATCTCCCTTTCATGAAACCAAAATGTTGAGGACAAATGAGATTGTTGGTATGAAGATGTTCCATCAAACGGTCTCTAATAATCGATTCCATCATTTTACTTACAACACTTGTTAGGCTCACACAGCAATAATTTAATATTGTTGCCCTTCTTGAAAATAAGTGAGATATTTGCCACCTTCCAATCATCTGGAACTGTCATATTGTCTAAGGACAGTTGGAACAAAGTACTGTAGTTAGGTATGGAGCAATGGTATCAGAACACTCATATAAAATCCTTGGATGGATACCATCTGGTCCCGCTGACTTAAAAGCATTTAAACATTTTATTTTTTTGAGTACTGTATCATGGATATAGAACTAAGAGGAACTTAAAAATTTCGTTTCTCAAAGTCAGGCACTCTATTTTCATCTTTAACTGTGAATACACTCATGAAAAATTGAGACAAGACCTTGGCTTTTTTAAGGTCAGATATAGTTAATAATGGTTTACCATGCTCATCGACCTCACTGGTCTGCAAGTGGGCTATGCCCCGTTTGAAGTTTGTCCTAGATTTGGCATAACCCCAAATTTTTAGGGTTTGACTTAGCTTCAGATCAATCATTTTTTCATGTTTAATCCGTGCTTTTCTGGTCATAGCACACACTTGATTTCTTACATGACAATACTCTAAATACTTCTGGTAATCTTTTGTCTCAACATATCTCTGCCAACACCTCTTTTTCTTACTTACTTTTTTCAAAATATCCTTGCTAAGAGGAGTGGTACCTTTCTGCTTCTTTAAACGAGTTGAATCAAAAATTGGAACTTATTTATCAATACAATCAGACATATTATCTTTAAAAACTTTCCAGCACAGGTTAATATTGCTTGATGTACATTTAGGGAATATCGTATCAGACAACTCATTATTTATGTCTGCAAAATGACCTTTATTATACAGGTAACGCAAAGAAGTATTGCTATTATAATTAACACAGCAATTCACTTGAAATGTGATTACTCCATGATCACTCTTACCAATACCACATTGGATACCTATGTTAGAAATTAAATACTCGTGACTTGTATTAACAAGATCTAAAATATTTGCTCTATGCCCCACGTAAACACTCGATAAATCTGTTTTTATAATTATCAGGATTATCATGAGTACTACACCAGCTAGACCAATTTATATCTGGGAGGTTGAAGTCTCCTACAATACATAGACTACTAAATTTAGTAGAAACAGAGTGAAGAAACTTAATTAAACTATCATTGTTCAACTTACTAGAGCTGGGACTCCTATATATACATAGACAACCATATAAAAGCTTGTTGTCAGAACAATTTAGGATGACAATGACAACAGTTTATTTTCAGCTTTGTACATCAACATCAAAATCATTAACAAAGTAATTTATGCATACATAACAAAATAAATAAACATTAAAACGTTACTGATTTATGTCATAATACTCCAAAGTCTTAAGATGTCTTAATGACTGGATGATATTGTAGTAACGTTAATTAGTTTGTGACACCGATTTGTTGTTTAATCGTCGGTGGGAGTACACTACACTAACGAGTAACGTTAGGCTTACTGTATTCAACTAACAGTCACTTTTTCATGACCCTACGATACAACCAACCCACCCCTCTCCCTCAGTCAGCCGGACACCTATCTTAGTCGGGCAGAAATGCCTGGATCTGGATCCCATGATATTCCCCTGCACACAGTATATAAACATTGTATTAATGAGGAGTTATACACTTGTCAATTGTGTGACTCACCTACCCTGGACAAGGTGAGTCATTGCACCAAAGTGGGCAGTCAAAACATGTACATTGATGCACCCCATTTAGGTGACTTGACATTTCTTGTGCAAATGACTTACGCAAAATCACTTACCTCTGTACAAAGTCGATGAGTCTGAATTGAATTGACTCACCCCTGAGTCACTCTGGTGACTGACAATTTGGTACAATGACACATGTGAGTCACTTTCATATGTCAATGACTCACCTTTGACTGACATTGCCAGGGGTAGTAGGGGTGAGTCATACAACTGACAAGTGCATTAGGTATAAGAGTGGGCTAGCCTGAAAAAAAAGTTCTCGCCCTGATTTGCTGTAAATCATGGACTGAGGCTATGTTACATCTTTGCAATGATGTACGCAAAATATGATGAAGTTTTTTGTGTAGATTATAACAAAAATATGGCCGCCAGTTTGGATAACATTTTAAGGTAGGCCTACCAGGCCTGCAGCCTGGTCCATAGTTTTTAATGAAATGCTACAGACCAGGCAGCCGGGCCTATAGTTTTGAATGAAATGTTATAGACCTGACTGCCTGGTCCATAGTTTTGAACGAAATATTATAGACTAGGCAGCCTGATCCATAGTTTTAAACGAAATGCTATTGACGAGGCAATCAGGTCTATAGTTTCATAATGTTATAGTCTATAATGTTATAGGCCTGACTGCCGGGTCTGTAGAAGCGCTACCATATATATATATATATATATATATATATATATATATATGTATGTATGTATGTATGTATGTATGTATGTATGTATGTATGTATGTATGTATGTATGTATGTATGTATGTATGTATGTATGTATGTATGTATGTATGTATATATGTATATATGTATATATATGTGTATATATGTATATATATATATATATATATATATATATATATATATATATATATATATATATATATATATATATATATATATATATATATATATATATATTTTTATATATATATATATAGATATATATATATACTATATATATATATATATATATATATATATATATATATAATAAATATGTATATAATATATATGTATATATATGTATATTTATATATACTGTATATACACACATATATATATATATAATGTACATGTATATATATATATATATATACATGTATATGTTATATATATATATATATAAATATATATATATATATTATATATATTTCATTTCATTTATTAGTTTCATCACAACATTCATAATTCATAATAACATTATAACAATAGGAAATTATATGATAACATTACGAAAGTTGGGGAAGGAAGTTCTCTGAAAAACCTTAACGGCTTAACGAGTAGAGCACTCACTTTAATACCTAGATAATAGTAAATTTACTATAAGTATATACATGCATGTCTCTATACAACAATAGAGAGAAAAGAAAATACGGAGAGCAAAAAGAACTCAAACCCTGACACCAACCTAACCAACCACCCTACCCTAGCCATCCCATCCCACCCTACCCTAGCCATCCTACCCCATTCCCATCCGTGCATTAATATTTGTTTAAAAATATCTTAGTTAGCATTTTCTTCTAGAGTGTGACAGATGTTGTACATTTAAGATCTACCGACTAGGAATTCCATAGATTATTTAACGGTTACGCACATGTAATAGGGCGACGTTAGTTTTGCAGGGATAACAATGAATGCTTGTATTTTGTCAAGTTCTATAATTGTGCACCTGGTAATTATGTTCGAAGAAACTATTGCATAATGATGGTGTGAGCCCTTGTGTTACTTTAAAAGCAAAAGTAGCAAGATTCAAGTGGATTAAATCAGATAACTTAAGAGGGTTTAGTGAAGAAAATAAATTGGTGGTGTTCGCACGATTTAGGTGCGTTTACAATATGTCAAATAGCCCGCTTTTGTAAGACCGTAGTTTAGTAAGATCAGAAGAATAGCCCCCTGACCAAATGGTGGAACAATATGAAAGATGCTGAAGAATCTAGTGTTGTAAATACTTCTAAGAACATTACACAGTAAATAGTGCTCAACTTTTAAAATAATACTAACAGCTCTGGCTATACTTTTAGAGAGCGAATAAATATGATTTCGCCAAATAAGATTTGAATCAATTGTGATTCCTGGGAACTTAGCATTGTCGACTTTGTTAATCTTGATGTTGTTCATAAAAATTTCTAAATCACACATCTTGCTACATGATCTAAACACTACAAAATTTGTTGTTTTAACATTTAAAGATAGTTTATTGACTCTAAACCACTGATTTAAATTATTTAATTCATCATTAATTTTATCCTGAAGAAGTCTGGCATCTTTTACCAGGAAGAAAATATGAGTATCATTGGCGAATAAAAGTGAATCATGGCATATGTCATGTAAAATGCCATATAGATTGAACAGAAGTGGTCCCAAAATGGAACCTTGTGGTACTCCACAATTAATCTGTAAGGGGTCAGAGCTTTCATTGTTGAATGAGGTGAAGTGAAGTCTATATGAAATATAACTACTGAACCAAGAATGTGTTATACCTCTGATACCATGATAGGAGAGCTTTGCTAGGAGAATGTTGTGATCAATTGTATCGAAAGCCTTACTTATATCAAGGAAGATTCCAACAGAGGTTTGTTTGTTATCTAAAGCATGGGAAATTTTATATACAGCATCAATGAAAGCTAGCTCGGTCGAGTGACCAGGACAAAAACCATATTGTCAGTTATACAGGATGTAATTATCTTCTAAGAAGTTGTGAATACGATTAAACATAAGATGCTCTAGGGGTTTTGAGAAACTTGGTAAAACGGAAATTGGACGACAATCCAATCATCAAAGAATGTATATCGATCTGAAGATACAGTATGAGGATGATGCCAAAAACTTACAAGTTTTTACATCAAATAAATGTTCACCAATCTGAAGAATGCAGAAGATTAAAGTAAGGACAGCTTCGATGGCGAAACATACTCCTATATCACCTGTTAGCAATTTCCTTCATCTGTTGGGCTGTGAGTCTCAATACTTGGGTACCTGGAGCAGTAAGGGGATTGGCAGGCTATGACTAGGGATGGGGTATTTCCTTAGATGACGGCGTTGTCATGGAAGGAAGGGGAATTGAAAGAGTATCATTGGGAGTGCTCTGGTGATGTCGTCCAAATCAGTGAAGTCCCCAGCGTCCAGAGTCAATTTTACCACAGACAACAGATGAAGAGCATAATTTCTACATAGTGAAGAGGGAGAGAGAAATAAAGTAAAAAATTTGCCCATCTTCACACCAATCAAGTTGCAGTTCCTGCTGTCAGCACAATACCAGAAGCTCCAAGTTGTAGAATAGGACTACCAATATGCTAAGTTCCCATTGCTAAACCCACCTGTCCTGTTCCACATCACCTAATGCAAGTCAGCCACTCATCACATTGTTGTTGTGGAGTATCTCATCATTTTCAACCTTAGCCCCTTGACCCCCATCACCCCCCAAATTGGCAGATGTCCAGAAGACCATAGTAAACCAAGCTGAGGCAATGAATTCTACTATGATGACTGAAGGCAACAGAACCATGCCTACCATTGCGGATGTCAAACGATCAGAGGAAGATGCACCATCTGATGCTTTGTACTATCTGTCCAGTCATGGACATTATCTATAACTTGACATTGAACTTTGATTGTGTTTTCAGTTTTTGAATTTATGTGTGGAATGGAAAAGTGCTGTGAAATCTGTACAATCCAGTTGATTGTAATTATCATATCCTTTGTATAATTTTCTTATGTGACCCAAACAAACCAAAAGTTTACCTGGTCATTAGGATAGACACTGCTTAAACATGTTGTGCAAATTTCAGACTAGAAATTTACGCATCATTCCACAAGAATAACTTTGCTTTAAAGGATATTTCATACTCCATGGGAGATGCTGCTTCTCTTAATAAAAACTCCTTTGTGTTTAGTGGAAATTAAGCACATGGTTCATTGAACAGCTTGTATGTAGTGTGTTTTGTGGTTTTGGGAACTAAAGAAAAAGATAACTTTTACTTCATTCTGCCCTGCTCTTTATGAGGGCCGGTCGAAGTGTTCCTGGTTTTAAGCAGAGCCATTTCTAATGGTTAGAATAAGAGAATAAGCACATGCAGTAGCTTTATACTAAATTCTTATGCTACACTGCTTTAATTGTGTAGTCCTGTTTTAAGGTCAAGAAATTCTATCTTCATCATCCACGGATTGCTTAAAATGTTTTTTTTTAAAACATCATTTTAAAGTTTCCTTTAGTTTCTTTGCATACCTTGCCTATACATAAAGTAGCAAAACTGCAAGAGAAAATCTCTTTCATTTACTGTGTAAAAGTTTATTGTGCATGGGAGATAAGTGCTTTCTTCTTTCAGAACAGAAAAAGTCTCCAAGTGTACACAAAAGTTAAGTGACATGGAATCAAACTACAGTACTATGTATTTTCATTGTTAAAAAGTCTCCAATCTGAATTTCCTGTTCATTTATTGTTTCTTCCTAAATTACCTGTTCAGTTTTCACGGTTGAGAACAAAATCACTCAACCACAAAAAGTTATGTGGATTATTTCTTGCATGCCTATTGATTTCAGCGAAACCACTATCAGCATCTGATACTTTTCAATTGAAAACTCCTTGATAAGTTAGCAAGAGAGCAAGAAAGGTTAGTTTATTTGTAAAGGGATTTTAAGGGATTTCTGTGGTGTAAAGTTTTACTAAATATTTGTTACATTGGTTATGCTCAGACAGGAAAATTTAAATAAAAACAGGGAAATTTATCCAAAATTTTTTTTAAATTTGCAAGAAATTTTAGTTATCAGTTCATTAAAAGATGATTTTTATACTTTACTTAGGGTGAGTAACTCAAAGGAAGGGCAAGTGTAGGAAAATTGTCTTTTTCCTGATTTAGTCATTTTTTTTCGTATGTACATATGTATTATCTAAATTCTTGCAAAACCTCCTTTCACGTATTTTTCTTATCTGTACCAAAAAAACACAAACAAAGGAATTGTGTCTCAATCATTGATGCAATTTCTTATGTATTTCTTGGTGGCTCATGACTTTGAGGGCTTAGAGCCACACTTTTTGGAATTGAGCCACACTTCTTAGTAGTGAGCAACATTTGAGCCACTGTGCTAATTTTATGGGCGAGCTACAATGAAATACGTATGGGCAAGCCACAGTGTTGAACATGAGCATGCCACAGTGTTGAACATGAGCATGCCACAGCGAGCTACACCTAAGAGCCACACTTTTGAATAGTGTATAAATAAAGGCAAGATTTTTGTATGATATTCATTCATTCATTCATTCAGACAGTCAGATTCAGTATCAGTCATTCAGAACTTAGCTATCAAATATGTAGTATTTATTGTAACTGTAAGCAAGACGATAGTGTATATACTCCAAATAGACTTAATAGCGAGACGCTACCAAGATTCAACTGTGTTGACATTTTCATTGTCAAATCCTCACTCGAACTCACATGGGTCACATTACAATATAATTACATTACAATGCGATACAGAACAGGCTCACTTTAAAAGTTTGACAACATTTGCACAAGTTTAAAGTAAATTATACAAAACCTTTCTTTTAGACCCATATTTTTCAAAGAGTGACGATAAACCTAAAACCATGTTCAAACGTAAACAATAAAACACGACTATTTTCCACATGCATTTTCATGATTTTGTGTTTTGTATATTGTGTATTATAGCTCTCTTTGACACAAAATTTGATTTGTATAATACACCTTACTATGCATTATGACATACTTTTTTGCCCTTGAAATGTCAATTTTGTGAGAGCTTTCCTGGACCCCACTAGGGACCCTAAAGTGGGCCTCTGGACCCCATGCCGATAGTGCCTGAAGTGACACCTTTGGTGTCACCTTGACACCACTTGTCACCACTACATACTGTATCTTGTCAGTTCAATTCAAATCTCCCACACCCCAATATAAAAATCCTGGCTTCGTCACAATATTAATGAGTGGGCGGGGCTTAATGTAAAAACTATTGAAATGTTCATATTTTAACAACTGCACGTCTGTTTCATATTTTGTATAAGTATGATGTTAGCTGGTGTGTACATGTTTGTGACGTAAAAGCGTTGATTACATTAATATGCATAGTGGGCGGGGCTTAAAAATGTGACTTTGCTGAAAAAAGCCTTGTAACACGGAATCTCAAGAATGGTAAGCTGGATTCATGTCATATTTGGTACCAGGTAGCCCATGGTCTGTAAATGTGCCCTATTAGTTTTGATAATGTCATGCATATTAATAAGTAGGCAGGACTTTATATAAAAATCTTGAAAAAGTCTTATTTTGACAGTCACTTGTCTGTTAATTTTGTTTCATAAGTTATAATAATGATGTCAGCTAGTTTGTATGTGTTCATTGTATAAAAACTTTGATTTTCATTAAGTGGCAGGGCTTAATATGATTTAGTAAACAAAAAGCTTGTAAACACGATACCTCAAAACTGAACTGGATTCACATCATGTGTGTACATAGATAGCTCATGATCTGCAGATGTGCCCTAATGTATTTCATGCATCTTAATAAGTAGGCGCTGTTTATAATGAAATTTTGAAAAAGTGATAAATGCGCAACTGTAGTTCTGTTTGAGTCATATTGGGCATGATAATTTTGTTGGTTATTGTGTACATGCTTTTGTTATCAACAGATGTCATTACTGTGCATGTTGGGCGTACGTTCCTTAGTGTGAAAGTGCTAAATGCTGTAAACACAATGCTGTATCTCATGAACGATGTGGGCTTACAGACAAAAAAAATTAATAGGATAGCAACCATATTTGCATCATACTTGCTATGACAATGTTGTTAATTATTGTACAAATGGATATATTGTCAACATTTTTATTGATCTGCATGGTGGGTGTGGCTTATGAATAAATATCATAGAACAAACATTTCTGCATGATATGCAATGACATGACATTTATTACAAACTTTGCAAATCAATCAGTGTATGAAAAAAAAGCATCGGAACCACAAAACCTTTTGGTTCTGGTTATGATATATCGGCAGACAGTTTAAGGCAAAGATTTTCTTATGATGATTTCTTTCTCAAACAGCAGTCATCAAAAATTCAGATTGACTGAAATAAATATCCACACACTGAATGAATGAATGCATGTATGGTAATTTTTGATGTAAAACAACAAAACAGTTAATTGTAAATTGATGAAACCTTAAAAATATTATTGAAAACAGCAGCTTATATAGATAATTAACAAGTTCTATTTTAAGAAATAGGTGTAGCAGGGCATATTCCTCTTATTGATGTTCCAATTTTGATAATATATTATCACAATGTTCCAAATCGAGAAGATTGCATCAGCAGGACAGCATAAATCACTGCATGAGTTCATCGTATAATTTTCTCGAACTGCGCCACTCAGTTATGAATCATAGTGTCATTGCGCAATTGTCATCACCCTTTGGAATGTTGGTTATATGTTGTGAAAGGTCTCATGTAACAAGTGGTCAATGCAGATCAAATCTTGGTGGGTCGAGGTTTTCTTAGGTAGATAGTATTGGGTATGGGGATTGAATGGACTCTAAAATTATTCTAGACATCGGAATTGCAATGGAGGTGGAGGTATGCACTCTACAGGGTGCTTAGATTTTAGTTTATGCATGTAATGCAAAGTTTTCTAAAAACTTAAGGTGTCTGTTTGGTCAGGTAAAGTAAATATCCTTAGATATATCAAAAGATATTTCAAGAGTGTCAGCCAACTTGAAGCTGCCTAAAACCAAGGTGAAGCTTCCTAAAATTCATGACGCCCCTCTTGAAACTCCTCATGTCACAATGTGGGAAAAAAGACTCACTGCTGTTGCACTACGTGTAACAATGGAGTTGATAGCAAAACAAGAGTTTCCAGCTGGTGCAGACTCAACATGGGCAGAGTGAAAATGCCTAATTGATCTATTAAGTATGGGAGTCAGACATGCCAAGGTCACCCTGACTAAATGGGCATACAGTCAGTTCGTCAAAAATATAAAGCATGAAAATTGAAAATAATTAGTATCCCCTTATATGTGAATTTTCATGATCAAATTTTTTTCAAAATTTCATGAGTATTTATGCAAAATAAACGCTGTCCGCTATCAAGTAACATGCAATACAAATGGTCATTTTTTGGTTGTGATGCGATGGCGTAAGGAACATATATGTAGTTATGCTGGCATGTATGTGTGTATGTATGGTGGATTTATGTCATACTTGGTATATGGATGTGTTGTGGTCTGTAGATGATCCCTATTTTTGGTGCTGATGTCATGAATATTAATTAGCAGGCGTATCTAAATTTAAAATTCTGTTAACAAGCCTGTAAACACAATATTTCAAGAACCATGCGGTGGATTTATGTCGTACTTGGTCTATGGATGTGTTGTGATCTGTGGATGATCCCTATTTTTGGTGCTGATGTCATGAATATTAATTAGTAGGCGGATCTAAATTTAAAATTCTGTTAACAAGCCTGTAAACACGATATTTCAAGAACCATGCGGTGGATTTATGTCGTACTTGGTATATGGATGTGCTCTTCTTTGTAGTCCTATTGATTTTGGTGCTGATGTCATGAATATTGATCAGCAGGCGGGACTACAGTAAATGTAAAATTCTGTTAACAAGCTTGTAAACACAAGATCTCAAGAACAGTGAGGTGGACTTATGTCGTACTTGGTATATGGATGTGATGTGGTTTTAGATAACCCCTATTGTTTTTGGTGCTGATGTAGTAGGGCTAAATGTAAAATTCTGCTAATAAGCTTGTAAACACGATATCTCAAGATCATTAAGGTGGATTTATGCCATACTTGTGGGTGTGTTGTGGTCTACAAATGATCCCTATTGTTTTTGCTGCCAATGTCATAAATATTAATGAGAAGGCCGGAATAACTGAATTTCTGTTTATGCTCATTCCATAAACCCATGTCAGATGTAAATCAAACTTGATTTGATGCTGTTGATAAAAGCAAGGGTGATACAGGATCCCATAGAATGTTGAGTTGCTGACTTCATCATTATCATGTCAGGCATCATTATCATGTCAGGCACTGAATGTGTAAGAATACATTTAAAGATACAGTACATGTATATATATGATAAAAACAAATGCTTCTAATCCAAAGTTAGCATCGGAACCACGTGGGATTTCTCTCTCTGGTTGAGCTCATTTTTTCCAAAGTTTCACCAATATTTTGTTCATGGTGCATTAACTTTGGGGATTGAATGTGTTTTAGTGGTAGTGCTTAATGTATGCATTTGCTTTTCCTGATACATACATATAGTATTTGTTTGTAGCAATCTTTGTGAAATTGTCAATGTAACACCCATCACACATTTTTAGAAAAGTTTCTATAACTCTATATAAAAATGAAGTATAAAAAATGTATTTCCAATCCTCTTCATTCAGACTGATATTTATATATTTGTTGTAACCAATAAATTAAACTTATTTTATTTCTCAACATATGGATAAAATAAAACATGTAACACCTGTCACAAATCCTGTACATTGTAAACAAAATGCAGGATGCAATACCAGTAAAGTAAATGACATTCAAAACTTAGGAAGATTTATTACAAAGTTGAAAGTTAAATACATTACTTGATAAAAATAGCCTTTAAAACCTTGGGTTAAGTACTTAGATTGTTGCTAGATGTGCCCGATTATATGGTTTGGGGAATTTCCACTGTAACACCCGTCACATGTTAAAAGAAAAATTGGTATAAATTTGACTCGGAACAGGGATGGTACATACAAATTATACTTTAAATGCACCTTGTTCATATTGATCTCTTTATATCAATTTTATACTGTCAATGAAATTTCCTACATTTACAAACCTCTGGTACAAAACAAAGTGGGTGTTATGTACAAAGTAAAGGATGCATTATGCAATACAAAGAAGGTCAACGACATCCTTGATTTGGTGAATGATGTAAAATTAAAACACAATATTTATCAGAATAGGCATTTAAACCTTGTTTTAGGTACTAAATCATTAAAAGTGCAGCACAGTGCAGTGTGTGAATATCATAGTGTGGTGACAACACCTTCCAGAACGTGGTGTTCATCACCATCAGTGATATCATTCCCCAAAAGATGTATACATAGTAATCCTTTGTATTTTCATACTGTTTTACTTGCGTTGAATGATTTTTTTGTGCAATAGTGATACAAATATATCCAAAATAGATTATTCTAATTGTTTGAAGGTTGAAAATCAAAACTAGTCAATAGAAATTTTGGACACGTAACACCCGTCACACGTATTAATGTAATACCCATCACAATAATTATTTTACTTCCCAAACTCTTACAGATTGTTGAATTCCTTAGCTGGTATAATGTTTTATTAGAATGAACTTCCAACCTATATTCGATGATTGAAAGTTGTGCATTGCTCTTTTAATTTCACAGAGTTTAACATGTATTCATCAAATTTAAAAAACCTGTCTTTCTTCATGTACATCACACATGTTTGCTCACCTCCATCTCATCTGTTGTAGCATTTGTCTGACTTTTTTTCTTCTTTGTGAAGTAGAAGCTTTCAGTACTGCATTGGGATAATAAGAGTTGCTATTTGAGAGAAATTATTCTGAAGTTAAAAAATTGTCTCTGAATCGTAAGACCTGTCACGCGGAATGGACCATACATCCAACCCAGTTGAATGTGACAGTGGTACAGAGCCACTCACAATGGGGAGATGTCCTCTGTTGGAGGAAACATGCACTTGGCTTCTGACCTTGCAGAATATAATGACAATGTACTGTACAGAAATCTGTTCAGCTATGGCTGAACCAGATATATAGCTGTTGACTGAACCAGATATATAGCCGTTGACTGAACCAGATATATAGCCGTTGACTGAACCAGATATATATAGCCATTGACTTGATACAATAAGAAAAATAAGTTAATATCATTGTTGCCCAAATCAGATTTTCAGTTGTATGATTTGTTGAACTCTGCCACCATTATCATGTTTTCCTACAAACAGAATAAAAAGTACCATGTAAATGGAAGTTTCTCGACCAAAATATCTCTTTATTACTAATTTGATATATTTGAGCCCTAATCCAACCAAATGTTTTATCACCATAGTACTTTGAAGTTTTACCTTAAAGGACCATTTTCATGCAATTGTTGTGAAGTAAAGGTCAGAATTGATGTAAATGAATTTGGTTCTGCGCCAAAGATTTTTGGTGTAATAAACCTACAAAGTTTGCAGTGTGTGCTATCGTACTGTAAAGTTTGGGCTTTTGTTTCACCAGAAGATTATTGCCAAAAGTCTTGGAATTCTATTAAAGTATGCCTACTTATTTTAAACATAGTTATTGTAAGATTTTGCTAATCTCACGGATTGTAATGCTAGGCTTAATTTTACAAAAAAGTCTACAGAACTGCACTCGGCAATAAAAATGAAACAGCAGAGAAAGATTCTTTAGATTCCGGTCATAAGTTTATTAAATCGTCATCTCACTTCACATATTTCAAAGATTTTACAGGTAGATCACAAGGTTCTAACCTTAGACAATAAAATTAACAGATGCTGGCCATAATAAATAAGAGTAACTACAACACGAGATTTCACAAGACTGAATCACAGGAGAAGAGCATTTTTGCACCTCTAGAATCTTGCATGATTCTTGCATTAAAGATTCTTGCATGAAAGAAGTTTGCATGGGCAAACAACTTTCCTGATTGGATAAACATGAACTCCTGATCAGATTTAACATTTTGATTGGAGGAAAGTATTACTAAATAAAATTCAAACATTTACAGGTGATTGGGTATCAAGGTTCATGATTAATCAGCTTTACCCATTGGACAAAAGTGTATGAATATGTAAATGTATGTAAATGAAGTCTAACATCTGGCAAGCATGTGACAGACATGAGAAAATCATACAAACTAAGAATGAATATGCAAAGGCGGATGTCACTCAATTCTTAGATGTACATTTGAGACATAAATAACTCAGCAAACTTTCAGAATTATTAATTGGTAATTGTGGAACCAAATTATAAAACATAAATGTAACTTCAACTCATTAACAATGTAACTCAACTTAATGAAAATAAATCCTCATAAAGGATAAAACATTAAACACCTCAAGGTATATGGTTTATACACCAAACACTTCAAAATATATGATTTATACAGATTAATTCAGAACACAACAAAGTTTACATCAACAAGTTATAAAACTACAAACAACTTAACAAAACTCAACTTAATAAGATAAATCCTCATAAAGGATAAAACATTAAACACCTCAAGGTATATGGTTTATACACCAAACACTTCAAAATATATGATTTATACAGATTAATTCAGAACACAACAAAATTAAGACTCTTACATTAGGTTTAATAGGGTCGGTGCTTATCTCCGGTTTCCATGACAGATGAGAGCACATGCTCCCTCCTGGACTGGGTGCCAGTCTATCACAGGTTAACTCCCCAGCAGTGCTGTACTCTATTTACAGCTGAGAGGACTGAAGCAAGTAGAGTTAAGTGTCTTGCTCAAGGGCACAATGCAGCGCCCATGACAGGAATCGAACCCGGTACCTTTTGCATACGAGCACGATCCTTAACCACTGAGCCACTGCACCTTTCAGTACGTTAAGATAAGGATTGTGTAATTCATAAGTTTAAGTTACTGTAGTAACAAAACTTCTTTTATGCCAGGATTTTCTTTCATCAAAGACTGTTGATTTAAGAAACAACACTTGATTGAATGCACTTAAATTCTTAGGATTTGGATTTCGCGTTTATGGGAATTTACCAGAACCACTCTTTGATGCGTGTGATGATGCTAATATATTTTTGGCGTGAAAGAAGTTACATTTAAATCATGGGTGTTGAGTTTTTATCCACATGTCAGTGATGATTGGTTTCATGTGTTAAGTATTTGTCCACATGTTAGTGATGATTGGTTTCATGTGTTGAGTATTTGTCCACATGTCAGTGATGATTGGTTTCATGTTTGAGTGATGATTGGTTTCATGTGTTGAGTATTTATCCACATGTCAGTGATGATTGGTTTCATGTGTTGAGTATTTATCCACATGTCAGTAATGATTGGTTTCATGTGTTGAGTATTTATCCACATGTCAGTGATGATTGGCTTCATGTTTTGAGTATTTATCCACATGTCAGTGATGATTGGTTTCATGTGTTGAGTATCAACATGTCAGTGATGATTGATTGGTTTCATGTCAGTGATGATTGGTTTCATGTGTTGAGTATTTACCCACATGTCAGTGATCATGTTTTCAGTATTTATCCACATGTCAGTGATGATTGGTTTTATTTGTTGAGTATTTATCCACATGTCAGTGATGATTGGTTTCATGTTTTTAGTATTTATCCACATGTCAGTGATGATTGGTTTCATGTTTTTAGTATTTATCCATATGTCAGTGATGATTGGTTTCATGTGTTGAGTATCAACATGTCAGTGAAGATTGGTTTCATGTGTTGAGTATTTACCCACATGTCAGTGATCATGTTTTCAGTATTTATTCACATGTCAGTGATGATTGGTTTCATTTGTTGAGTATTTATCCACATGTCAGTGATGATTGGTTTCATGTTTTTAGTATTTATCCACATGTCAGTGATGACTGGTTCATGTTTTGTGACTAAAGGAATTAACCTAGTTCTAAGATAGTTTTTTCTTTTGCTTTTTTTGCATTCTTGTGAAACCAAAGAATAAACCTGATTCTGAAATTGTAGCACAAAGACCTTGTTTGCTCATAGAATGTGGTGACTTTTACTCATACTTTTTTGTGGGACATATTTCTTTTATTTATGATTTTTTGTAGAAGTAAACCTTTTTCTTACTCGAATTTATTGACCTCATTTTCTTCGTATCAAGTATTTACATATTGTGCTTGCAGGCATAACAGTATCCCTTCTTATATGCACCCGTATGGAAATCCTGAAAACTACAGGAAACCATTTTACACTGACATTTTTTAAATATTCTGGTGAAATTTTATTTGTATTTATGTATTAGAGGACTATTAAAAGAATTGAATTGGTGGAAAACTTGATATTATATTCCATCAATGAGTTGAATACAAGTTTAAAGCTCTGAGATAATTGTGTTCAAATGGCTGGGAACAGGCTAAATGTGATATCATAACATCTCATTCTTCAGTCTTTATGTATTCTATAGTATAAACGCTGCTTAAAATAATTTTGGAATTCGGGAACATAAACAGATGGGCAAAACAAAGGTATGTGTTATACCCTATCTCAAAATAAGAAGTTCTTTTAGTCATTTAGTAAGAGGAAATTAATTTTTAAAGAATCCACGGTACAAAAATGCCAAGGTAGTTTTTATTGCATCACACTATGGAATCTGCTGCAGTCCCTTTAAAACATTGTTGTGGAACCTTTGGCAATTTGAAATCTTCTGAATGAAACATGATATTAGAGTCACTAAAATGTTGTTTTTACTATTATGTTTTTTAATTATCCTCTACTATAAAATAAGGCAAGAAATAAAAGAAAGCTACTGGATCATGCTTAAGGTATGGTTCTTGCCTCCTTGGCTTACACCTATAGCTTTGTTACAGTCTTCTACATTGCTCAGGCTCTAAAGGCTTCATAATATACATTATTTTAAAAAGTTGGACAGAGGTTGGTTATGTTAAAAAATCATTAACTCAAATCTACTCAAATCAACTCAAATCTACTCGAATCAACTCAAATCTACTCTAGTAAACTCAGATCAACTCAAATCAAATCAAATCTACTCAAATTAACTCAAATCAAAATCAACTCAAATCTACTCAGATCAACTCAGATCAACTCAAATCAACTCAATCAACTCAGATCAACTCAAATCAACTCAAATCTACTCAAATCAATTCAAATCTATTCAGATCTACTCAAATCAACTCAAATGTACTCAATTCAACTCAAATCTACTCAAATCAACTTAAATCTACTCAAATCAACTCAAATATACATGTTGGCAGATGCAGCTGTTGGATTATCCAATCATGACAGTCTTTAGCAGCTATACTTAATATCTATCCCATGCATGATGCTTCCATCTGCTAAAGTGAAACAAAAAAATTTTCTTCAGGATGATATAGATATATCTTTTCCTAGTCTTTGTTTGATGACTATTTGCAAGTGCATGTAAACTACATGAGAGAATTACTCATTTCTGTTTATTTCAAAATTGATATCCTACAAAAAGAAGAAACTCATGGATGAAAATTATGATTTAAAACATCTCTTGAGTTTCATTAAAAGTATATGAGCAGAAAAGGGACTTGATTTATTTTATTGGCCACACAGTAGTGTACAACCAGTGGCGGCGCTACGGGAAATTTTTGCCCCTCCCCCACGAGATTGCTTTGCCCCCACCTACCCCCAGAAAATGTTGTAAAGCGAATTATTTTGTCCCATTAGTAGGCTTTTGCTCCTCTGCCATGAGACGAAACTGCCCCTCTCTTTCCCCCAGCATGCAAGTCCTTACTTCTTTACTCAACCTTAAATGGGATAATCCTACGCCCCACCTCATCCTCTGTAAACTCCTTTCCCCTCCTCTCTGCAGGAAAAACATTCTTTTCTTTTGGATACCCAGCCATGTGGGCATCCCTGGTAATGTCAAAGCCTATTCAGCTGCTAAGCTTGCTCTCAGCCTCTCCTTCCTCCTACTCCCTCCCCCAAAACACATTCTGACATCAAACAGCTTATCACTTCCCTTGTTCGTGACCGTTGGCAAACTACATGGGACTGCCAAACGGATAACAAAGTCTAAAATATCCAGCTTACCATTCTGGCCAAACCCACTATTCACATCCTCTCTTATAAAGACAACGCGCACATTACCCACCTTAGGGTTGGTCACACCCACCTCACACACTTCCACTTCCATAGTGGCTCCCCCACCCTCTGCAATAACTGTTACTGCCCTCTCATTGTCTATCATGTCCTCATTGACTGCCCCCTGCACAACCTTCTCAGAGCTTCCTTCACTCACAATTCCATTGCAGAGCTCTTCCACAAAAAATTCCCAAATAAAATTGTATCTTTTCTTTATAATACCTCCCTCTACAACTATATTTAGTCTTCCTTCCCACTGCCTCCCCTTCCCTGCTTCCATATTTTTATACCTATCACACTTCCTCTAATGATCATTGCTTCATGTACATTGACTCAACATTTTATCAGATGATTCCTCTAACCTTTTTTCCTACCTCTGATATAATCTAACCTATTAGGCGTCAATGTTCAATGTTCAAAATAATTTGTAAAGCGCCATTATCCACAAGGGAGTTATGTTTAGCGGTGCTATGAAGGAAATGCCTCTGCATAAAAATAAGTCTTGCTTGTCACGTTGCCGTTAAGCCTCATCAAACAAACATTGCTAGTAAAGTATTGATAACCTGCATTTTTAAGGCGTTGAAGAGTTATTTCTTTCAGCAGTCAAATCATTTTTTTTTTTTCATTCACTTGGTAAATATCTATATTACAGAAAATATGTCTATCAATGCAACCTTTTCATCTCTCGTGCTATACATGATAGAATATTTTCTTAATTTATAGTATCTTCCTTTTTATTCTTAGATTGCACTTGGAAACCCTGCCAGTTGGTGAGAGCACAATGCTGAAATACATAAGAACAGATCAGAACTAAGGAGGGAACTACAGCTCAGTCAAAATGAAGTCCAAGTTGCGATGGATGACTGGAATCATTCCCATTATCGTTTTGTGCAGCATTTTTTACTTTGCTCAGAACTTAAGAAACAGTGGTGGGCAACTCTTTTTATTTATTCATGAGGCTGAAAAGGGAGATCACTCTCACAAACCCGGTGTCTCATCTCCAAAATTTAATGCAGAACAAAGGAAAATCTCTGAATCTGTGCCATCCCCCTATAATCTCCAAAGATCGCTAAATACTGTGATGAAACGACTTAATTCAAGTAAAAATGGGGAATGCTTCGTCCGCATTCTCATTTGGAGAAAAGCAGGTGAAGAACAAATAGAATTGGGTCTCAATACTTGGCAGAAAGTATCATGCAAAAATAGTCTTCCATGTGGCATTGAGATCCTATATAGTACTAATTTTGAAGAATTAGCATCAAGTGATTTAATCATATTCATGCCTGGTCCTTTTAGAAATTATAAATGGGATAAATTATTAGATGCACGCCCTCCGGGGCAGCAGTGGGCGCTGTACGCCAGAGAAAGCCCAGTTCATGAACCACAATTTTCACCCCCGAGGACATTAACATTAGAGAATCCTTACAACTTTACTTTGACCATGAGGAGTGACTCAGATGAACAAATAGCTTGGGGATTTTTTTATCCTGGAAAGGCTTCAGTTCCCAATGCAGACAGAATAAACTGGGCTCACGGGAAGTCAAAATTGATCTTATGGGTCGCATCAAGATGTGACCCATTAGGATGGGAAAGGACAAAACTTGTTCATGCCATCCAAGAGCACCTGTCCGTGGATATTTATGGGAAATGTGGTCCTTTGGACTGCCCAAAGAGGAACAGGCAGTGTCATAAAATATTTGCACAGTATAAATTTTACCTCGCGTTTGAAAATAGTGAATGCAAGGAATACATAACAGAAAAGTTTTGGGCCAATGGTTTGGGACTTAATATGATACCCATTGTTTACGGAGCACCATCTGAAGACTACAAGAGAATAGCCCCACCAAAGTCATATATCCATGTTGAAGATTTTGAGACAATGGAAGAATTTGTAGATTATATTAAGTTGTTGGATGGTAATGACACTTTGTATAATGAGTATTTCTTGTGGAAGAAGAAAGGAGGTTGGACAAGTGGTCCAGGCCATAGGACTACTCTCAGCCCTGCTGGACTGTGCACTATTGTGGAATTAATGAAACGGAATGTTCTGCATCCTGAGGTTTCTTGGAGGTATAAAAATCCAGACTTCCACAAGTGGTGGGAAGCTACTTGTAGTGCCAAAGATAGCATTCTTGGGGTTCCTATTAAAGTGGAGCATTCAGTTTACAGAGACGACAAATATGAGGGCGAGTGATACAGGTGTTTTTATGCAGTGCTGAAGAGAACTGCATTTTTACATTGACATTGTGTGTGATAACATTATCTGACAAGAAATTGAATGAGGATGTAGTTCTTGAAAATGATTTACAGTCAATGGTAAAAATAATAATATTTTGAATGTATGCAGTATGAGAGGCTTTGTCAAGGAATATGTGTCTATCAATTACAGTTGTATGACAAAATAGCAGTGCTGTGGGGAGGGGGGTGGGAGGACAAGACCTGTCAAGATCAAAATTTTAATTTGTCCAAGTCTTGAGGATAAACTGTCAGGGGTGGGAGGGGGGGGGTACCACTGAAATATTATTGCAAAATCACTTGTATTGTTTATGGATATTGGGACATGTCAATCAGTTTACTTTCGTGTGACAAGGGCATGGTCCAACAAAACTTTTTGGGCCAATTGTCCCCCTCCCCTCCAGTTAGTGATGCCTGGCACTGCCAGTGTTATAACACTACAAATATGCAAAAGTTATAGTAATTGCAACAGTTCATGCGCAAATAATAAAAAGTTACATCTCTGGCATAAATTAATTTACCTTTAATTTCAATTCTATGTGTAAAAAAATTGCAATTTTAGTTGGTATTATTGGTAAGCTTAAGCAACTTTTACCCACTAATGTACTGCTTATGTTATCCTATCAGTTATGTCTTACTGTAATATAGTTTGGTGTAATGGTAAAACTGTCCATATTCAGAGATTAAGTGTCCTCCATAAGAAAGCAGTTTGTGCTATCTGCAACACTCTATACTTAAATCATACCCCTCCATTATTCGCTAGATTAAAAAATTTGCCTATCAATTCCTTAAATAAGCTTCATTTAGGGACCTTTATGTACATGTGCTATTAATCACCAAACACCGGTAATTATGCATTTTCGTTAAATTCAGAGCTTCACAATTATACAACAAGAACCTCCCATAAACTTCGACAAATTAGATTAGAACAATTTTATGTAAGTCCTCTTTTACACAGCCGTTACTTTGTGGAACAATGTGGCTAATTTGAAACAAACACCTGCTTAATAATATACTGGAGTAATGTATTGTATTATATATATATATGTATGTATGTATGTATGTATGTATGTATGTATGTGTGTATGTATGTATGGGTGTGTATGTATGTATGTATGTATGTATGTATGTATGTATGTATATATATATATATATATGTATATATATATATGTATATATATATAATATATATATATATATATATATATATATATATATATATATATATATATATACATATACATATATATACATATAAATATATATATACATGTATATATATATATATATATATATATATATATATGATTAGAGAGAGGGAGAGGGAGGGAGGGGACAATTAATATCTGAAAAAAGAGTTACTGAATTGAATGACAATTTCGTAAATGACATCTGCATGTTTTTAAGAAATTTCTTCAGAAAAAAGTTTTTATGGAATTTTAAAATTATTTAGCTAATATTGCAGCTACAGGTCTTTAAAGATGTTCTAAATAGAAAGTGTCAGATTAAAGCTGATAAACCCAAGAAAATACCATTTTCTATGTCCAAATGTGAATGATTTGGAAAAGTTATAGATCATTGTTATTATTGTAAACTTTCCCTTCACTCTCATAATATCACTGAAGGAAATGTATTTCAAATTTAGAATTTATCAGTACTTGTATGTTGTGAAAGAAATTATGACAAAAGTATTTTGAGCTTCCATTTAATATTTCCCTCACACCATTTGCTTTGTTTTAAATTGTTTACTACTAAATTATGGAGTCTTGCAAAATCAATAAAAACATGTTCAACATCTATCAGCAGCACAAGAATCAATTTTGTTAGAAGCTTTGAAGAACAGAAATGTCTTGTAGCGTGGATGAAAGTTATTCAGAAGTTAATGTTATGACTTTCAGAATTATAAGTTTTCTTTCAATTTTGGCAAAATTATGAGTTACAAATGAATTGTGATTGTTGTTTAAGAACATTTATGTGAAAGAAGTATATTCATAATAATGATAAAAAACATTTTTGTAAAGGCCTCAAAGTGCTACAACAACTTGCAAAAAGAAATAAAATCCTGAAATGAATAAACAGATTTTTGGGATGCGTGTATGCATATACTAACATATGTAGGAATAGGCCTGTGCTGGAAAATTGTATTGTACTATATGCAGTAACATGGCTCAAAACATGTCTGAATCATAATCTGAATTGTTGTTGCCTTGATATGTTAGAAATACTGCATGATTATTCTGAAGTACTTGTATCAAGTGGCAGATTATTTATTTCTTGT
This sequence comes from Chiridota heheva, assembly GCA_020152595.1. NCBI lineage: Eukaryota > Metazoa > Echinodermata > Holothuroidea > Apodida > Chiridotidae > Chiridota > Chiridota heheva. Next base: position 553,799 of record JAIGNY010001275.1, on the reverse strand, counting down.
AACAACCATAAAAAGTGGCACCGGGATGGAAGAGTTTTGATATATTTGTATGTATTTGTATGTATTGTGCAATCTAGATGTGTGTAATTTTTGTGTATCACTTCTGTTCATATTGCATTACATATGAATAATATTATTAAAGGTATATGGACAGGTAAAGATTTCATTTCATCAGAAAGAGCTGTAAATTCTGAACAGAATAATCTGAAATTACGTCAAGAGCAGTTTACGAGTTATGACTTAACCCTTACTCTACCAGCACTGTTTTGAAAATGCGCTCGGGAGGCGGGGCCAAAGACGGGGCACCCAAAACGGCGATAATATCGCCGCGTGGTAGAGTAAGGGTTAATCAAGACGTGATTATTGAAGGGTCCTCTGTCTTCCAGGCAGAAAAGTCGGGCCCCTTCCGCTTTCGGGACCCGCTGGGCCGCCCACCGGGATCATGCTGCCTATATTTCGGCTTGGCGCATATGTCGCGGGTTGATTAACCCTTACTCTACCAGCACTGTTTTGAAAATGCGCTCGGGAGGCGGGGCCAAAGATGGGGCACCCAAAACGGCGATAATATTGCCGCGTGGTAGAGTAAGGGTTAATCAAGACGTGATTATTGAAGGGTCCTCTGTCTTCCAGGCAGAAAAGTCAGGCCCCTTCCGCTTTCGGGACCCGCTGGGCCGCCCACCGGGATCATGCTGCCTATATTTTCAGCTTGGCGCATATGTCGCGGGTTGATTAACCCTTACTCTACCAGCACTGTTTTGAAAATGCGCTCGGGAGGCGGGGCCAAAGACGGGGCACCCAAAACGGCGATAATATCGCCGCGTGGTAGAGTAAGGGTTAATATCAAAGGTTGAAGCATTTTAATGCAAAAGAGGGGGCATCAAAATCTTCCATGTAATTCTTTAAATTTCTGTCCAAATTGCAGTCACTGAAAATCATCATACTTTTCTCTGCTAAATGTTGATTTAGGTATGATGGTATTTTTGTCATATTCAACTGCTGCCATTCAAATAATGTTAGAGGATTGAGAAACATTAAGGTAACACTTTGGAAATTATCTTGTTGTGATTTCACAAAATTTAAATGGAATTTTCATAATATATAAGAAAAAGCTTCAAATTCAAAATGCTGTTAAACAGTCAATTTTGATTCAATTTTTATGAAAGGTTTTGCGGTTTGTTGCATAATTTCTAACATTATCTTCCAATGAAGCTGAAGTTATTGCTTCCTATCCACATATCTTTAAAGTAACATTCTTTAGTTTGTACAGTTAAGTCAGAGGAAAACAGGGCTTAGTATTTAGATTTTATGATTTTAGATAATAAAGGTATATTCATTGCTTAATAATGTAAATTCAATATCATACTGTGTATCAACCTTTCAATCCATGATATTGCATAGCTGGTGTACAATGTATCATGCCTTTGTCTAGGAGGTGCAGTGATTAAGGAGTCATGCTCATATTTGAAAGATACCGGGTTGGATTCTCATCGTGAACACTACATTGTGTCCTTGAGCAAGGCTCTACTTGCATCCACTGAGCTGTAAAATGTGTGCCAGCACTGCTGGGGACTTAATCTGCGATGTCCAAGGGGAAGTAACCTACTCTCATCTGCTTGCGCCATTGAGACAGCAGATAAGCACCGGCCCTATGAGCGTAATGGCTTGGTTGGATAGCTACTCATTATGCCTTTTAGGAAAATTAGTTGTGATTGAGTAGCGAAGTGGGTCCTTCAATTATTTTACAAAGTTTTGTTTGTTGATGCAAAATCATTGTAGTAAACAAGTTAAGTGTGTACAGATTGTGTTCAAATGTAAAGTACAAAATGTAAAGGGAGAAAACCTGAAAGTGAAGAAATTATATTTCTACCCCATGTAGTATATTAAAGATGGTGCTATAAAAATGTCAAATTAAACAACTTTAAAACATGATCCCCTTTTTTCCCAGTTTTTTGAGGAAGAACTTTTTTCTTTTCTTTTTATCAACTAACGATTACTGTACTAACTATACACCACAAATTTATTTTCATCATGTTATTATATAACTTAATCTTTATATTCACACTGAGTTGTTTTCTGGAATATTTTTGTTGTTTAAAATGAGTAGACAAATTACCTTCTTGATTGTCTAAATCTAGTTAAAATGTTTTAGATATCTTACTGTGTGTAGAACATAGCTTAACTCAGTGTATTGTGGTGCTTTTATAAATTATGGTGTGCCACCATGTAGATATGGTCTTTTGTCTTTTTTGGTTTCTGGAAACATGGGACTACAGTAAGTCTTTGACCCATGCTAACCTATGATAAAAGCATCAAACTAATACTTGTAGTCTTTTTTTGTACCAGAAATTTTTGGTAATTTTTGTGCTGTTTTCAGATAAGAACCATCTAATACTGTACCTTTCTGTTGACAGTAAATTTGCTTGAGGTTCACCTGAAATTTTGACCCTTTTATGGACATAAAATCAAAATATATTAACCGAATCTCCTATTTTATGGTGATTTTAACCTTGGAGAAATATTCATTTTATATACATAGATATATATATATATATATATACATATATATGAATATACATATATATATATATATATATATATATATATATCTCTTTCTCATTCTCTCTCTCTCCCTCTCTCTTTCTATATATATATATATATATATATATATATATATATATATATATATATATATATATATGTATATATATATATATATATATATATATATATATATATATATATATATATATATATATATATATATATATATAAAATATACATATATATATATATATATATACACATATATATAAATATATTTATATATATATGTATGTATATATATATATATATACATACATACATATATATATATATATATATATATATATATATATATATATATATATATATATATATATATATATATACATATATATATATATATATATATATATATATATATATAATATATATACATATACATACATACATACATACACACTTACATACACACTTACATACATACATACATACACACACATATACATATACACATACAAATGCACACATACATACATATACATATATACATTTTCAAGCTTTTCCTTGATCAAATTGTAGCCCCTAGAAATGTATTGCCAGCTTCTTTTCAGGGGTTTTCATTTTGATTCGACGAATAAATAATTACTGTAGATCAGTACTGGTTCATTCATGCTTTATTGAAATATTTCATGGCATAACATTTGAGGCTTAGTATTCAACAACCACAAATTAAAACCACACCACAATTTTTAATCTATGTCGGTTAATGTAATTATACAAACTGATAAGTCTATGAATGGATTATTTGTAAAAGTATGTATGTGTTCAATTTGTACTTAATTTATATAATTCTATATATTTCATGGCTTTTAAAGAATAAGTTCAGTGGTCAAGCATGTCCATCTGATATTAAAGAGGATTTAAAAAGAAACAAGATGGTAATGAAAGCGTTCAAAAATCTCATTCTGTTAAGCATATATTTAAGTTTAAAGTTTGGTATCATTTGTGTAGAAACGACTGAAATCAAGACTAGTCGTGATGTCATAGCCTCAGATTCCCAAAGTCTGTATGTATTCTATCATATTTTGTGGCTTAAAAACTATGGGATATGTTAAAAAAGTAGCAAAAGTGAATCTAGGAAGAGTATTTATAATATACTACTTGAAGAAAGTTTAAGGACAAATAATTTAAATAGTGCAAAAAATTAAATAAACTTTCTTTAAAATACATAAAGATTTTGAGGAATCTGAGGCTGTGACATCACATCTAGTCTGATTTCAGTCCTTTCTACAGAAGTGATACCAAACTTTAAACGTGAATTTTACGGATTAAGATTTTTGAATGCTTTCTTCACCATTTTTTTTTATTTTTTGGAAGTCCTCTTTCATATACATGACTTGTCCTTCTCCTTAAAAATTTGTTCCAGCAAATCATAACCACAAACTTACTGTAGCAAATAGTGAGACTACTTTATCTTAGTTAAAATAACCACACAATAAGGACTTCATCCATTGCTAATATGATACTCAGGACCAACTTCCACAACAACTAAGGTTTTCAGAATAAAGAAAATAAAGAGGAAAAATATCTAACCCTACCTGGTTATTTATCAGGTTGGGTCTGACTGTTTGAAACTTTAAGGAGCAAAACAACTAATAAAGATGGACATGCTTGACCCCTGAAATTATCCTTTAACCTATTTCCAATGAGCAAATTGTGATGCTATTTATTAGTATACACCCATATCCAGAAAGGTACAGTATATGGGTAGGCAGCAACAGCATGATCTTAATTAAATGATTTACAATGTATTAAAACCATGAAAAGAGCAAAAAGTCCCATTATAATCAGTTTGAAATCATTGACCATTTTACAGCATTTTAAAACTCGGATACCTAATTAGCAAATATTATGCAATATTTTGTGACCTCAGAGTAGGACTAGAAAATTTCTTATGTTAACCTATTGTTCTTTGGTCCTTCCCTCAATTATTTTGAATGGGAGAGTTGGCTATAGTGAACACTGAACAGGAAAATGGATAGTATTATAACCTTGACCATATCGGGGGTACTGTCTATAACAGTATCCCTGACCATATTTAGCAGTAGAACTGCAATTTGGTAATCTTTGATATTTAAAATTTAGGAAAGAAATATAAAGAAGTTCATTGCAATTTTTTAGCTGTATTCCTGTTCATACATCATCTTTTTTGCATGCTGATTTTTTTTACAAACTGATATATCATAACCTCAAAACTATTAGTTTTATTGTAACCATTTAAATACTGTTCTGCTCAAGATTTAATGCTCGTTCATCCATGGAAATAATCTCTACCTGTCCATATACCTTTAAGGTTAAAGGCTGCTTGGAATTCATTGGGAGCTTTAACATTGTCTTTACATTGTGCTAGGTAGTTCTGGTCAGTTGTTTACAATGGACATTATTTACAGTGGACGCCGTTCGCAGTGGACGCCGTTCGCAGTGGACGCCGTTCGCAGTGGACGCCGTTCGCAGTGGACGCCGTTCGCAGTGGACGCCGTTCGCAGTGGACGCCGTTCGCAGTGGACGCCGTTAGGACGCGCCGTTACAGTGGACGCCGTTACGCAGTGGACGCCCGTTACGCAGGGCGCCGTTCGCAGTGGGCGCCGTTACGCGCAGTGGACGCCGTTACGCAGTGGACGCCGTTACGCAGTGGACGCCCGTTACGCAGTGGACGCCGTTAGCAGTGGACGCCAAGCGTTACGCAGTGGACGCCGTTACGCAGTGGACGCCGTTCGCAGTGGACGCCGTTAGTGGACGCCGTTACGCGCCGTTAGGGACGCCGTTCGCAGTGGACGCCGTTACGCAGTGGACGCCGTTACGCAGTGGACGCCGTTCGCAGTGGACGCCGTTCGCAGTGGACGCCGTTCGCAGTGGACGCCGTTCGCAGTGGACGCCATGCGCTGTGGACGCCATGCGCAGTGGACGCCATGCGCAGTGGACGCCATGCGCAGTGGACGCCATGCGCAGTGGACGCCATGCGCAGTGGACGCCATGCGCAGTGGGCGCCATGCGCGGGCCATGCGCAGTGGGCGCCATGCGCAGTGGCGCCATGCGCAGTGGGCGCCATGCGCAGTGGACGCCATGCGCAGTGGACGCCATGCGCAGTGGACGCCATGCGCAGTGGACGCCATCCGCAGTGGACGCCATCCGCAGTGGACGCCATCCGCAGTGGACGCCATCCGCAGTGGACGCCATCCGCAGTGGACGCCATCCGCAGTGGACGCCATCCGCAGTGGACGCCATCCGCAGTGGACGCCATCCGCAGTGGACGCCATCCGCAGTGGACGCCACCCGCAGTGGACGCCATCCGCAGTGGACGCCATCCGCAGTGGACGTCATCCGCAGTGGACATCATTTACACTGATATAAGAGAAATTTGTGGGCAATGTATATGTTTTCTTTTAAATGATACTTTAAGGATTGTTCAGGGGTCAAGCAAGTCCATCTTTTATGAAAGAAGAGTTTAAAAGGAACAAAATAGTGAAGGAAGCATTCAAAACTATTATTCCATAAAGGAGATATTCAAGTTTAAAGCTCTGGCTTATCTGTGTAGAAATGACTGGTGTTAAAAGTCTACTATGGAAAGTTGGTGCCCTCGTCCTCTTATTCTTAACAATTCTTAATGTATTTTAAAGGAATTGTACTGCTTGAATTATTTTTCTTTGAACTTTCTCCAGGTGGTAAATTGTTATCACTCTTAAAAGGCTCTGTTTTACTCATCATCATCGTCCATCGACTGGGTGGAGATCAAAGACACTCTGATACACCACCCTGTTTTGTCGGCCATAGCTCCAGTCACTTCTTCAAATCAGAGTCCATTGTCTTTATGAATTGTCTGGATACATGTGTGGTGGCCTCCCTCTTGCTGGGCATTGTAGCCTCCAGATTAGGATGTCAGATGTTAACTGGTTCTTATCCCTGAAACATTGTCCAGCAAAGCTATTTTACTACTTTCCTAACATATCCAATGGTTTTTAAGCCACAAAATCACAGGAAGAAATATGATAGAATACATAAAGACTAAGGAATCGAAGACAATCACATCACAACTAGTCTGATTTCAGTCATTTCTACACAAATTGTACCAAACTTTCAACATAAATATCTCCTTCATGGAATACTATTTTTGACTACTTTCTCCTCCATTGTATTTCTTATGAAGTCCTTTTTCATATAAGATACTTGCCTGACATGAACTCCTTTAAAACCAAGAAGTAAAACTCTAATCAGACAAGTTGAGTCATGAAAATACGAGGCTTAAAGGTACTCTTAAAAGGATACTTTGGATGTTCATCTATGAGCTATTAAGAAAAGAAATCCAACCCGGTGAAATGTGACAGAAAGTCACATATAGTGGAATGTGACAGAAAGTCACATATAGTGGAATGTGACAGAAAGTCACATATAGTGGAATGTGACAGAAAGTCACATATAGTGGAATGTGACAGAAAGTCACAGATAGTGGAATGTGACAGAAAGTCACATATAGTGGAATGTGACAGGTTTACATAGTCATAAATTTTTCATTTCAACAATGTCTTATTTTGACCCTTTCTATCCTTGAAGATTCACATTCCTCAAAAGCCTATTTAAAAAAAAAATAATGAATTTTGTGGCTCAAGACTAAAAAGTATGTATATCATATTTAGTAAACAAAACATTGTTTAAAAAATTTGATTTACCACATAAATTGTGGAAAAAATTCTTTAGTCAGTAAGATTTTGTAGAAATGATAAAACAGTGACTTGATTAATCATTGAAGATAAACACAATGTGATAGTCTTAGAATCCACTTTTATTTTCCATTTCTGTTTTCTTATCAACTATTTTTCATTATCATAAATCCTTTGCTTTCTCAATAATTCTATACCTATTTTTCTCCTTCTCATTTTTGTTTTCAATTTTGTATTCATTTCAAACACCCTATGTAAAACTGTAATGTGTTTCATAGGTACTGTTGCTTTCATGCAATACATTTTAACCTGTTTCATTCATATTTAATTTTAAAATCTTTTAAAATTTAAATTTAGTTTTCCAATGCATAAATTATGTAGAGAGATACATGTACTGTAGATATATACAAAAATATTTTTCCATTAAAAACATAATTCTCCAAAGGGTCAAGCTAAAGGTCAAAAGATTTTTCAACTTCTTATTTTAATTCTGGCAAGAAATATTAAATATTTATGGAATTACCTTCACATTTCCACCTCTTTTACCAAGTTGACAATTTGAAATTCATTGTCCATGCTCATTTTCAACTTGTGACCATTTTCAATTGGTCATGCTTAACACATACTTTTTAACTGTTTGTCCAATTTCTCTGAAAATCTAGGATTTTTTCATATCCACAACTTCCAAACTGGCACACCATCTTTAATCAAAACTTGGATATTGGTGTATTAATTAAAAGTGCTTAATTCGAGATGGAATGACCCAAATAAAATGTGCTAAAAAAAATGTGAATTTCTATGCCTTCTTATGCAAATTAGTGATGTGAATGTACGTGTATGATCTGCAGGCAGTGCAAAACCACTGCCAAAATCAGCTTAAGAGCAGCCAAGTCTAAAAAAGAGTTTTTGGATCTTCTCCAAGCCCTAAACAACATCTAACAGCGAAAGACAATGCAATCAATTTCAGAGACTGAAGTCACACAAAGAAGGTGTTGATTGTAAAGCATTTTGCATATTTATCAAAATAGTTCTTCAAATGTTTGTCAGCCATAACCACCTGTCTCAACATGTACAGTTCTTGTTGATAGACCAGTTTAATACACTAGGCATCCATAACCTGTAAATTCCAGACTGAAAGTAAGCAATGATCTTTCATTTTTCAGTTGAAGAGTACGAAAGCAACTCATGATTTTTGGATAAACAGCATTCATGTAAATATACTTATTACAGAAAAAATGGTTTGTTTTCATTTCACAGTATTGTGAGCTTTTCAATGTTGGTTGAAAGATAAGATAATATAAATTTATTTTGTCCACAACAAAATATGGAAATCTGTTGCCCTGTAGCAAAACGTACAAAGATATTTTAAAAGATATATGAATATTAAAGTTATAAATTTGAAAGTTACATAAAAGTTATATAACAATAACTATAAATTTGAAAATTTAAATTTCGGTAAGTATCATAAATGGTAAAAAAACAGTAACGTCCAAGAAATGTAAAAAGTTATAAAGGCCTATATATATATAAATATATATACATATATTTAAAATTTGACTTAAAATACAAAAACACAAGCTATTGGACCGCTTTCAAGTTGAACAGGGAAATAGAGTTGAGTACAAATGAAAACCTGAATCTGTTATGCATGGACCGTGGCATACGAAGTCTTTTCCAAGACGGCAGAAAATTTATAGTGGGAAAAGCGGATGTGTGTTGTCATTCAATATTTTGGTTATTTTTCGGGGCATCATGTTATTGTAGAAATCAGAGACGGACTTCAGACATATGTCATCACCAACAACACGGCTTGCGGCCCTTACGATCTTCTCCAGTTTACTAGTTGAATCTTTTGTAAGCAACCCGAATATACAGATAATACTGAAAGTCAACACGCTTTGTATTACTGACTGGTAAAAGAGCTTAAGAATAATATTGTCAACTTTGAAGTATTTCAGTTTTCGTCAAAAATACAATCTTTGGTACGCCTCAGTTCTAGTTGCATCAGCCTGGTCTTTATAGGTAAGTTTACGGTCAATGATAGTGCCTAGATATTTGTAATGGTCCACTGTTCAACAACATCATTATTAACCCTGATTGGAGCACGATCACATTACCGTTTCCTAAAATCAATTCAATTTCAGATAGTTTTGATTGCACCAAGTAACACAATCACCAATTTCATCCTCATACGGAGCAGTAGTGGTATTATGAAGGTAACCAGTTATCACGGTATCGTCAACAAACATGTTTACTTCTGCAATCATTAAGTGTACTACAAGCAAAAGAGGACAGGAGACAGACAATCCTGGGGCGCACCTGTTCTGGTGGACTAAACATCAGAGCATAAGCCATGCATCTATGTAATCTGTTTCTTAAATAATTCAAGATCCATAATGGGTAGTAACTGTATTTGATTTTGGCACTGGAAAGATTGCGGATTTTTTTCAAATATCAGGAATCTCACAATATTAATTGTATCGTGAAATATTTCAGTGAAAATTGATGCTGTCTGAGCAGAACATAAATTAATTACTTTATTATTTATACGATCTGGCTGAATGGCTGCATGTACATTAACCCTGGAAAAAAGCATTTGGACTCATCTACTGATAAAATAACCCTGTCAATATTATTGCACATATCAGTTAACATTGCACTGAGAGAAAGCTGTTCATCATTCAAATCAATCATGTCAAATTAGAGTAAACTTGAAACTGATGAGTTGATTATAAACAAAGTCCTTGGAAGTATTTGTATTTTTTGACTTTTTCACGGTTTGTGACCATGCAATGATGTCAGACATAACTTTCTACACTGCCTTACTATCGTTGCACTTAAATTTACTGAAAGGAATAGTTCAGTGGTCAAGCAAGTTCATCTTGTATGGAAGAGGCTACCAAGAGTAACCATGGTGAAGAAAACATTCATCCTTTTAATAGGGAGACATACATGCATTTTAAAGTTCTGTCTTATTTGTACAGAAACAGACTTGTAGCTGTATATTCCTCACAGTGTTAATTGCATTTTTGGTTCCAATGCAATAGCATCAGGAACCTATGCGGTCATGATGGTGTGTGTATGTATGTGTGTGTGTATTTACGTTTGTGATGGCCAGCTCATAAATGTAATAACTCAAGAATGATACACTGGATACATGTCATATGTGGCACACAGATAGTCCATGGTCTGTAGATGTGCCCTAGGTTGTTTTTGATGGTGATGTCATGCATATTAATGAGTAATGTAAAAATCTTGAAATGTTCATATTGTAACTACGTGTTTTGTTTCATATTTGGTATAATTATGTTGTTTGTTGCATGTACATGTTCATGATGTAAAATTGTTAAATTTCATTAATATGCATAGTGGGCGGGGCTTAATATGATTTTGCTGAAAAGAACGGTAAAGTGGATTCATGTCATATTTGGTACACAGAGCCCATTGTATATATTTCGATGCACCCTTTGTTTTTGATGATGATGTCATACATATCAATGAGTAGGCAGGGCATAAAGTGAAGATCTTGAAATAAATGTTCATTTTTTTTTAACAACCACATGTTTTGTTTCATGTTTGGAATAATTATGATGTTAGCTGGTGTGTATATGTTCATGATGTTAAAACGTTGAATTAAAACGGGCTTAACATGATTTTGCTGAAAACAGCTTGTAAACTCGTTATTTCAAGAACATGTAAACTGGATTAATGTATTATGTGGTACACAGATAACCCATGGTCTGTGGATATGCCTTATTGTTGTTGGAGGTGATATTATGCATATTAATGAGTAGGCGGGGCCTAATATAAAATTGTTGAAATGTTCTTATAATTTTGACAATCACTTGTCTGTTTTGTTTAATATTTGTTACAATAATGATGTTAGCTAGTGTGTATGCTTTCATGATATAAAAATGTTGAATTTCATTAATATGTGTAGTGGACGAGGCTTAATATGATTTTGTAATCAAAAAGCACAAGTAAACACGATATCTCAAAAATTAAAAACTGGATTCACATCATGTGTGGTACACAGATATCTCATGGTCTGCAGATGTGACCTAATGTTTGTGGTGGTGATTCATGCATATTAATAAGTGGGCGGGGCTTAAAGTGAAAATTTGGTATAAATGAGTAACTGTATATGTCCATTTTGCGTCATATTTATTAGGCATGATGATTTTGTTGGTTATTGTGTACATGATTATGATATCAACAGATGTCATTAATATACATAGTGTGAAAGTGAAATAAACACCCTAAACGATATATCAGATTTATACTATATGTGGAACACAGATGGGTCATGGACGTATGTTTTAATGTAGTAGTGATGTTATTAATGCTAATGAGTAGGCGGTGCTTACTGACAAATTCTTGAAATAGGATAAATGAGCAATCGTTTTTGCATTCATCATACATGCTTTCATGAAGTCAAATTGTTGTGCAAATGGTAATGTTGTCAACATTTTTATTGATCTGCATGGTGTGTGTGGCTTATGAATAAATATCATGGAACAAATATTTCATGATATGCAATGACATGACAGTTAATTTGCAAATCAATCAGTTTATGAAAAAGCATCGGAACCACAAAACGTTTGGTTTTGGTTCCAGATATATTGTGAATTACCAACCAGAAGAAATTTGGAAAAATATTTTCAATTTTTAGAAATAAAAATTATTGAATTTACAATAAAATACCTTACCAATTGTTAGGATATTGAAAACACTCACTTCTGGACAGTCAACTTTCTAAACCAATGTTTTCTTGCAAATTTGTTAAAACTTAAAATTCACTATATTAACACAACAAAATATTGCTATAGACTTCTTCATAGTTCTGTATCTTCTATAATGCAGATAAATATGTCTGACCACTTAACTAATCATTTGACAAGTTCTGATCTTTGTAGTTTTTACATGTACTTGATTATTACATTGAAAAGTCCAAATTCAAGGATTTCTCTTTGGTGTTTGTTTATTCAGGCGCATCCTCCATTTTTTAGACAAAGTCATCTTTTTATTCAACCTTTTCCAGCCTTGTAGATACAGGTGCCCATTTTCAGGTTCCCCATGACCCTTGGTGCTCAGTGCATCCATATTTCCAAATATCCTGCTTTATATTTACGTAACTTGGAGGACTGGTATTGGAACTTGGTGGGTTGCTGATATGTGGACTGAATGTTCTCCCGATGCTCTAGTGTTCAGTGGGAGTCAACAGCTGCAGTGCTGATATTGGCAAGCTTATGAAGGGCGATGTCAAATTGAACTCGGTATGATGAGCAACCAGTGATCAGTTTTCAGAAAATACCAATTCAACAAGATCTGCAATGTGTAGAATGATGTAAATCTGTGTAAATTACGATCATAGGTCAAAAAGTAATAAGACATGTTTTTTTGAGAAAATCTTAATATTAGACCAGGCTGGATGGTGATGCAAATTTCCCATGACAACATGGGTACTTTCTCATTATGAAGTTTTCTGGGAGTACCATTTCTTATAGATCAAGTTTCTTTGTTATTTATTAATTATCCTGTCATCTACTGACTGTAATCTTAAAACTTACTCCACACCATTGCATCCCAGTCCCCTTTTCTGATAACAGAAAAACAGCGCCATAAATTTTATCTGATGAACATTTTTAAATCATACTTTGCTTGTTCATTTTCTTGAAAATATTGTAGGGTTATCTTTGTCCCAAGTCTCTGACGGAAAACTCAACACAAGATTCTTCTATTAAAAACAACAATTATTTTTTTAATTAATTCTCTTGCTAGGATTCCTACTATTAAGTTCTATTGAGGTAAGAAGCTCCATTGTATGATGTTTATTTCAGGCCACACACGTTTTAATTTTTTTTTGTCAGGAATGCTTTGTAACAATTTCAAGTCTGTCAGTTCCCAGCCTCGCGTTAATGAGCACAGGACTCCGCCCACTTTCAGAATTTCGCACTTTTCATGAAACTGATCACTGGATGGTAGCACGGAACTAATAAGGTATCACTCCACCATTAAAAAATGAGGACCCTCAGAGAAAAATCTAATAAAAATATTTTTGAGAGGTCCCATTTCATGAGACAGCAAGCTGAGAAATTGAAAATTCCAGGAATGGTAGAGGAAGTATAGGACTTGACTATGCATATCCAAACTTGACGAGATTTGTTTCAGTAAAAATTTCATGGGGAACTATTTTACCAAGGACCCACACCAAAATTTGAGTGATTTGGTGAGGGTGTATCCTAAAAAAAAAAGGGCCAAAACCACTGGCGTACCCCTATTGAAAGTACCCTCATCCAAGAGATATTAGATGGTACTTTTTGGAAAACATCACAAAAGATCCCAAATTTATAACATCGTGGTACAAAAAGGACCCTAAACTTGACTCTTTCATCATAGGCTTCAATGGGGCAAATAATTAGTTTCGTGCTACCTGAAGCGAGACTGGGTATATGTATATTACACGTACTTTTAAGAAGGAAAGTGTGGCAATTTCAAATTATATGATAGAAATTTCATTAAATAAGCACAAAAAGTGACATTTCTGGCTCAGATGACCTAGATTGAGGAGAAAATTGGCCATTTTTATTGGTCCACTTTATCAATTCTGCAAATGTTGGTAGGTATACATTGTAAGGTAAGCTTTAAAAGCATGTTAGGCAATTAAAGCCTCAATCATATAGCCATTAAGTGATTATTCATGAAAAGAACCATTATATTTCACCTTAAGTAATGTGCTTGAGGAAAATAAGGGGGAGGGGGACGGGGTTTGATTTTAAAGCTATTAAAGAACTTTACCTCAATTAAATGGCAAAAGGCTATTTTTTAATGATATGTGCTTCCATGCCATAGAATAGTGCAATTAATGGACCCAATCATATTTTCATGCACATTTGCTAATTTCTTGGCTATTAGCTATATTCCCAAGGATACGCTTTCAAAGTTAGCCCTTATAGCATACATAAATGTTTGTAGGAACCAGCCCCCATAAAATCACTTCCCAAGGGAATACTATTTTTTTACTGTTTTTGTTGGTTTTAATGATAGACCATTATGAGCATATCATACTTGTGTATATTTCATGTTACACATTGCAGTCAAATGCTAGCTGTTTTTCTGGGACCCAAATGGTCCAGTGGAATTTGGGGTCATACAAGGTTAGTGAGAATCTAGTACCGGATGCAGTGATATAAATCTTTAAGAGATAGAAAGAAGTTTGTGCTACTATAGGTAGTACGGAACTAATAAGGTATCACTCCGCCATCAAAAAATGAGAACCCTCAGAGGAAAGGCTAATAAAAATATTTTCGAGAGGTCCCATTTCATGGGACAGGAAGCTGAGAAGTTGAAAATATTATAAATGGTGAGAAAGGATAGGACTTGACTATGCAGATCCAAACTTGACGAGATTTGTTTCAGTAAAAGTTTCATGGGGAACTATTTTACCAAGGACCCACACCAAAATTTGAGTGATTTGGTGAGGATGTATAACACCTCTGCACTTCAGCCTAAAAAAAAAGGGCCAAACCCTCTGGCGTACCCCTATTGAAAGTACCCTCATCCAAGAGATATTGGAAGGTACTTTTTGGAAAACATCACAAAAGATCCCAAATCTATAACATTCTGGTACAAAAAGGACCCTAAACTTGACTCTTTCATCATAGGCTTCAATGGGGAAAATAATTAGTTCTGTGCTACCTGAAAGGGACAATTTTCTATCATGTGTCACCTGACAATCTTGTTGCAGTAAATTTTCCAAGCTAGGTGTGAGTTGGTTGATTTTTTCTTTCTATCGAAACCAAATTTTCTATATTTTCTGACTTCCAATTTTGCACAATTGTTGTTTGAACTCAAATATTGGCTTAATTTTTGTGCCAAATTTATACCAAGCTCCTGACCAGCTTCCTTCAATTTTTCATTAAATGACGCCATAAGCTTTCTGCCAGTACTAAAATTGTATGGGCCTGGTGGTGATTAGTGATAGTATTTTGAAGTTGAAAATGGCCACCATTACAGACATTAGCAAAATATTTTACTTGGATTTTTATCACGATCAAGAGTTACATAAGTTTGGTAGCTAGGATAAGATTTAAGGTTTATTTTACATCCATCTCATTTTTACATCCATCTCATGAAATGTGAGCAACGTCTGTTGTGAAAATGAGAATAGTGTCTCCATATCTAGGTTTTATATTTACAGGATAAAATTAACAAAATGTCAACCTAGTTTATTGCCAAGTTGCTATGCCATATTTTGTGTTATCATTATCTTAAAATACTGCATTAGACAATGAGTAAATACTTCAAGACCAAGATATCTAGACAGCAGATAGCCTGTAGTAGCTAGTGTAGGCCTTAACTTGATGACTTAAATAAGCAATCGAAGTGGTTGTGAAAACTTTTCCTTTTTATGTGTATGTTTTTATTTTACCAATTGAGTATTTCATTGATCTCTAATTATTAATTATTTTTTTTATAGTGGTACTACTTATGTACATTGCATGGAGATGTTTTTAATAAAACAAAATGTAAGTTGTGAACATTTTTTAATATTGTTTAGAACAGTTGAAGAACAGTACTGCATCTGTGTATATTTAAAGGGTATATAAAATGTCAGTATCAGAAGTAAGTCAAATTTTAATAAAAAGTGTTTTCCTCTGAATAGCATTATTAATTTTGATTGTTGCAAGTTGATGCCATCATGCAACTTGGAAGCATGGATATATAGAACATGCCATGGTCCTTCTACAGAACCCTACCTTTGCTGTTTCACAGGGGCGGCCTGCCCCGCCCTGCCATGCCCCCTGGGTCTGCCCTGCCGCCTGGGGATCTGCCCTGCCCCTCATGAGAAAAAATGATTTATCTCATAAAACTTAACAATCTTAATCCTTACATGGATATAGAACACAGAATGAGAGCTTTGTAAGCAATTGTCCTGTTTGGCTCATGAATGATCCTTATCAGTCAGCATAGTTTCATTCTGAGGTGTGATTATACAGTAGCTAAAATCCCAGAGCTTCTTCACCATGGGATTGAGCCTTAAAAGACGCAGCACTTCAAGTGCACATTAATGTGCCCCTCTGAAAGTCTAGCACCCTAACCCCTTTTAAATCCAGCTATAGGTCTGTTTTATATCATGCTATGCCATACAACTAGCCAATATTCTACACGTACATATTCATTATTAACCACTGTTATGCTAATTTTTAGGCTATTTTGTGGATTACGGTATTTTCTAAGGCAATTTTTCTTTGCTGTGTTTGGGTTTAGAGGCCATTCTCACACTACGAGTCAAGTGTTTTTCTGACCCAGGCCCATAAAATAAAATCAAAAATGAATTTTCTGGTTATATTTTAATCCATTTAATATTAATTGGCAATACTTATTAAATCGCTATCCTAGTATATTACCAAAATAATCTCAACTTAAAATTAAAATTTTGTCAGAGACAATAGAATCCATAGTTCATGCTCATGAAAATTCACACAAGGCCTACAAAGCAATAAAAGAGATTATTATTTGGGATAAAAAATCCCTGGTGAAATAGTATTTTAGCAATGTAAGCAAATATAAATGTATTTAACCCAATAAATTGTAGCAAAAGTATAGTGAAAATACTACTGCACAGGCTAAATTTGAGAAAATCAGTATTGACACCACATTACATACACCAGGGTTCTAATGATCAAAACCTTGCATACACCGAATATATGTATATTCAGTTGCCTCAAGAAGCTCCGTCATCACTAAATATTATCTATTTTTTCTGATTTTGATATAAAAATCGAGATGCCCCATGTAATCTGAAATATATATTGTTTGTTTTTTCAAAGAAACTATTAACTTATCGGGGGATTAATACAAAGGATAAGTTTGCGGCTATTTCATGTGAACGCAATTTCGTGACAGCATGAATACATATGCAAGATTACGATACCGATGTAATCAACACCACGTGACTGCACATTGTCCAATCATGATATGGATCTTATTGTATTAACCAAATCAACATGGCTCCTCTGGAAATAGGTGCAAAACTTGCAAGCTCCTGACCGGCTTTTGTGATTTTCATAGATTTAGATAGAATGTGTTTTGTGGCCAAGATTTTCGGAATTTTAATCGTTATACTTTCATTATTTTTTGCTATAATTATTTCTTTAAATGTTAATGGATAGTATTTTCAAACCTGTCTGAATTTCATGTATTGATATCATTTCTACCATAATGAAACTGTAATCACCTTAAAAAAACAGCATGTTTCAGCTCATTACATATTCATAAATCCGAGTGGGCGGAATACGCACAGAAGAGAATAAGCGACTTTCACGAGGCTGGGAACTGACTGAAGTCTCCATTCTATAAATTCCTTTCAAAAGAGAAATTTGTTTCTAAGGGCAGAAATTCATTACTTTCCAGAATTGAACATTGTGTTGACTGACAAACAAACGGTAAATATGCTATATAAATTTAAAAGGAGTTGATGAAAGCCAAAGATATAAATTAGCTATGTCAAACACAAATAAGAAGTGAATAAAATGGTTGATAAATCAGTAGTGCCCTTGCATTATTCATTTTTCAAATAGAACAGCAATTGGTGAATTGCATAACGTTCTAACTATATTAGTTAGCAAATTTTATATTTTACAACTCTCCTTAAAATGTTTCTAGTTATGCCAGTGACTAGTTTCAGTTCAACACACCATAACAAAAATTAAAAAAAACAACATGAGAGCACACATACAAAATTTAATTCTTTGTAATAAGTTTCTTAACAAATACAAACATGGATTAAAATAATACACAGTTGTCATTCAAAGAAATAGAAACAAAATTAACCTATGTACATGAAAAGTATCTTCTACTTCATTTACAAAATTCAATGACAATTGCATTACACTAAAAGCTAAAACTTTACTTTTCTTATAAATTCCCATTAAAAAATTGATTTATTTCAATGATTTCTGCAGCTGTAATCAAAAACATTACATTAGACTTTTACAAAAAAGTAGCTGCTCCTTGTCTTATTGTTTTGTAATTACGGAAGTCTGATGATACGTTACTAGACTCATACATTTAAACCAATCCAGTCACATTTGCCTTAAGAGGGCACAATATTCAAAACAATGTTATAAAGTGTACTAAAGTGTTCCTCAAAAATAGGGTACACTTTAAAATTTACAAAGCAAAGATCTAAAATGAAAATATGTTTCACAAGAAGGAGAGGGAGTGGGGGGGGGGGGGGAAGGGTCGGCACCCTTCATAGATAAACCAAAGAATAGAAGAAAACAATTGCTCAATTTGACCCTGAATTCAATCCAAATTTAGATTGGGGATAATTCTAAATTCAACAGATTTATATCATTGAGCACAATGTGACCCAGATCCTATAAATACCACTACTGCAAAACATTCAAAATCCACACTGAAAACTAATAGTTGATAATAAAAAGGCTGACATGGAAGAGAGCACCAAACCCAGTGTGCTACTTATATGGGCATCATTGGGTACAAAATCACACAGCTAACACACTTCCCATGTTTAAATTTGAATCATCTATACCACAATCTTGGATGTGTGCACCACCTAAAATCATTTGATCAAAATTAATTTCAAATCAATTCAACACACATTCGTACAAGATCAAAAAAGACCTCATGTAAGGTGGAAAATTTGAATATTCATAATTTGGCTAAGTTTACTATAAAATGCAATTCTTCAAAGAATTCCCAATATTATTCACATAACATGTGACTTGGTACAAATTGTTATCATTCATATTTAACTTTTGGTTCAAAGATAGTTTAAAAAACCTTCCCTGAAAACTTGTATATACACCAATTTGTATTTTGCTATTTAACTTTGGTAGAGTATTTATCACTTTTGAAAGCTAAACTATTTACTCACACAAAATCTTTTCATTTAAACATAAGAGATTGTTCAATTCTTAGACAAAAAGTGACCTTTTAAAGTGCATCAATGTTGAGTAGACATTAAAAAGGAGTGTAACTGAACAATGAATGTGCTACATGGACAATTTTGACATTATTCCTTCTCAAGGAAAAATTAAAATGTGAGTGCAGTCAACCAAGATGTTAATACTTTGACAACTGAGAAAATACACACAAAAAAATTCTTGTTTCTAAAAAAAGATATTTTCATTAACAATATCGAGGCCTATTTCAGAATTAACAAATAAACCAGCATTTTACATGAAGTGAATTATTTTAGCTTTGCCTTTTTTTTCAATGGACTATTGACATCTACATGAATTATCCATAGCACTAATTTTCAGATGTGACTGGTTGAGTTAAAGTCCTTTCAGTGCAATGAATGAGGTCTAACATAGACCAGAAACTTGTTTTATCTTCAACATTCTTTGCAATTCAGTCAATGATGTCGCCATCATTACCAGTTTCAGCTTAATGAATTTTCAGCCAACAGAAATTTCAAAAAGATTTTTTTTTAGACCCTTATGTTTCCTTTGAAGATGTTATTGGCACAAGTATTTAAAAAGGAACAATTTACATATGTATATAAATTACACAGTAATATCACAAATTTACATACATAGTTTTGAATACTTACGCCTGAAATTCAAACAGCTATAATACAACTCAAAAGGCCATTACCACCGACATTTCAAGTAGTGATTTTTGTGAAAAATAAACAAATTTTGAAAGATATTTGTAATATTTCAACCTCGTTTAACCTCTCGCATTACCTTTCAGATGATGTAATTAAAATTCAATGTTTCTTTTATTTGATGTATAAAATTAACAAGACAAAATGTTTGACATCTCACATTACATTCAGATGATTCCAGAGGGCTTACTTTAATGAGACAATATTTGCAAGATGAGAATGCCAAAGAGCAAAATTTCTCAAAAGCAGAACAAAATCATTATTTAAAGAAAAATTTTGCATTGTATAAGTTTCCATAGTATTTGGCTTGTCAACAATAAATTACAGATAAATGATTTGTTTTCTATCATATGCTATGTAAACTATGGAATGTAATTTTCAACATTGTTTATGGGAATTTTTGTCTATTTCTATAATTTTTAGGTCGAACAAAATGCTTGTTCTGCATGGTCATAGCATTTCTGCACAATTCAACAGTAAAAATGGTATATCCTTGACATACACGGTTCTCCTATACTTCCTTACAAGACAATCTCTACATGCTAGCTCAATCTATTTTGCTAACACTTCATAATGAATTTACTATTGCTGACTGCTGAGAATAAAATTGTGAAAAACATACAATTCTTTCCTACAAAATATCGACAGAATACAGCGAAGTAATTCAAGCTTCGACTTAAGTTCTAACAACAAGATGGGACCTCAGTTACTTCTTCAATTAAATCTCTACCTTTATGAAATATTTCTTGTGAAAAACACTTTACTTCTTATGCAGGAACACTAACATTCTTCCCCATTAATCATAACAATTCATTATATTATTCACTTCCCTAAAAATCTAGATACTGCTTAAATACAAACTACATTTAAATGACATATCAGCACCAAAGCTCAAAAAAGATAGGGAATGTGCTGAATCAAATCTGAATTATACATTCATCAACTTTTCCTGAATTGAAAATTTACACTAAGTTACATTTCATCTGGCAAAATTTATTTCATATAAATTTTTCGAACAATTTCAGACACTCGACCAGTTCATCAAAATGACAAAGCAAATCCCATTTGTGATACTGTTTACTATGAAAAAATCTCACTATGAAGTGCACCCAATAATGGGTAGCAAAGGTAATACTGCACTGGTTTTGCAAATTGGTCACGATGCAACAGCTGATTATTCTGGTTTCTCATTGGTGGAGCTGACCTCAGCACTGCTATGGGGCTGTTCTGTTGCAGCAGTCGATGAATCAGATTCTAATGAAAAAAAGAAAAGTCTCACTTTATAGCTTACATAATGAAAAAAGTGTGAAAATTAATATTTCTAATGCAATGATTACTACGAGGATTTTTATCATGAGGTGATCCATTCTACACTTTTACACTTCAGTCTCCACCACAAGCAAAACTGTATCTATTGTTTCTAATTTTTTTGGAAACAAAAAGAACTGGGAAGCGATGATATAAACATCCTCCCCCAATTTTTGAGACTCATCAATAAAATTTGAGATAAGTCAGTACATCTGGTATCAAGTCGGTGAAACTTAAGGTTTCGAATACAAAACAAGACAGCTTAAAGCGAAGTTGCCAATTGATACCAATGATATATCAAAAATTTCCTAACTTGAACTCCCAACTGGGAAGAAAGCATACAACTATACAAGCAGGAAGGAGAAATCTTCTCAGGTGGCAGTTTCCGTTCAGAAATTTCTTTCATTTACAGACAATTTCCATTGATTTTCAAGAATTTCTCTAAATTTCCAGTAAATTTCTTTAAATTTTTGCCAATTTTCTGGGAATGCTGCCAAATTCCTCCAAAATGTTATGTTAATAATTTCTCAATTTAACCTTTCAAATGGGAAGAAAGCATACAACTGGGAAGGAGAAATCCTCTCATTATCTCATGTGGCAGTTTACCCTGAGAAATTACTTCAATTTCGGGAAATTTTAATTTAATGTTCCTTCATTTTGGGACTTTCTTGTCAATTTTGCTAAATTTTCAGGAAGACTTAAATCCATTCAAGCCATTTAGTTTCCCGCTTCCTTGGCATAAGCAGATGAGAACACATGACCCCCCCCCTGGATGGGACACTAGTTCACTGCAGGTTAACTCTTCAGCAATGCTGGTACTCATTTTACAGCTCAATAGACTGGAGCAAGTAGAGTAAAGTGTTTTGCTCAAGGACACAGTTGGCAGTTTACCTCAAGAAATTTCATTCATTTTCAGGAAAATTTCTTTCAATATTCGGGAAATGTTGCCAAATTCTTCCAAATTTTGCATTAATATGTTCTCAATTTGACCTCGCAAACGAGAAGAAAGCATGCAACTGCGAAGGAGAAATCCTCTCAGGCAGCAGTTTCCCTTGGCAATTTTCTTTGATTGTCAGGAAACTTCCTTTCCAATTTTTCCTCCCAGGTGAAATCCTCCCAGGTGAAATCCTCTCAGGGAGGAAGTTTTTTAAATGGGATATGTTTGGGTAAGTCAGTAAATCTTTAATTTTACCCCCTTCCCCACAATCAATATAGTCTACTAACGTGCCTGAACATACCTGATGAACTACTTGACTGAGCCTCTGCCTTGCTTTCATGACATGGCGTACCTGATGGACTGCTTGGCTGAGCCACGGCCTCGCTTTCATGACATGGCGTACCTGATGGACTACTTGGATGAGCCTCGGCCTCGCTTTCATGACATGGCGTACCTGATGGACTGCTTGGCTGAGCCACGGCCTCGCTTTCATGACATGGCGTACCTGATGGACTGCTTGGCTGAGCCACGGCCTCGCTTTCATGACATGGCGTACCTGATGGACTACTTGGATGAGCCTCGGCCTCGCTTTCATGACATGGCATACCTGATGGACTGCTTGGCTGAGCCACGGCCTCGCTTTCATGACATTGCGTACCTGATGGACTGCTTGGCTGAGCCACGGCCTCGCTTTCATGACATGGCGTACCTGATGGACTGCTTGGCTGAGCCACGGCCTCGCTTTCATGACATGGCGTACCTGATGGACTACTTGGATGAGCCTCAGCCTCGCTTTCATGACATTGCGTACCTGATGGACTACTTGGATGAGCCTCAGCCTCGCTTTCATGACATTGCGTACCTGATGGACTGCTTGGCTGAGCCACAGCCTCGCTTTCATGACATTGCGTACCTGATGGACTACTTGGATGAGCCTCGGCCTCGCTTTCATGACATTGCGTACCTGATGCTTCAGCCTCACTCTCATGTAGACTGCCACTCTGTTTCTCTTCCTTACCGGTGTCCTCCACTGGATTCACCTCTGAATTTGATGAGATGGTTGCGTCTGAAAATTCCTGCTGTGTTGTTGGGTCAGCCTTTTCATCTGAGTGGTCAGTTGTGGTGGCACACTGGTCAGTTTCTTCGCTCTCTTCATGTTCTACTTCCAATGTTTCTTTCTCTGTGGTCTCGGGTTTCTCTGAATCCGCACCAGTTTCTTCACCTACTGATTATGAAAAGAAAAGCATAACTCTAGTTGCAATTTATGACAAAAATGCTGCTAAATCCTTCTGCAGGTCATGTTTCTAATTCCTTCTGCAGGTCATTTGTTTGTTATCATCTCATACAATTTCTTGAAATGTGATAGAGGTTTTAAGTCTTAACCACACCCCTATCATAATCTTCCTGGAACAGGTATTCTGATCAGCTTTGATAACTGATATAGAAGAAATAAACAAAACAAAAACATCAAAACGTTTGAGCTGTCTTGTCAATCTTACCATCAATCTTGCTTACATTAATAACTTTGAATAGCCCCAACACTGAAACGAAAGCATGGTTTTAAATGTTAATAGACCCTAATATTTTACTTTAAGGCTCTGTTGAATATATCACAATCTGTCAGTGTCATAATCCATTCAATTTAAAACTCTTAATTTTTCACTTATTGAAATTGCAAGCCGAAGAAAAGGAGGGATTATATACAGTAAGTTTCTGATCCTACATCATCTGGTTAGTGCTTTTACTATATCATACACACTGCAGAAAACAAATTCATATAAAGAAGTTAGAGATGGTAGTGATTGTAAATAACTATTAATGTCAATTATGGAAATAAATAAGATTTTCTTAATTTTTTCTGCCACTACTTCTTTTGATAATCAATTCATTGGTTCATCATGTGTTAACTTTTACATCATGTTTGATGCCCATGAAACGAAATCTTGAAACTATTTCTTACACTTCATCATGTAATTTAGAACAGATAAAATAGCATTTCCTTCTTACTGTAAGTCATACAGAAAAGCATGCCTAATGCTACGTCAAATCGTTTTTAAATTACACAGTCACTCACAAGTTGAAAACAACTACACACATTTTTGGATTTTCATAGCTATATTCATCCATGCAACATAAGTTACAGTGTAAATGCAGTTTCATGTTTTCTCTCATACTGATTTCAATATACAACACTTACATGAATTTGAGTCCTTGTTTGGCTCTGCATCATTCATCTCGTTATCAAGTGTCTTGTCACATGACTCTACCTCTTCTGAATTCCCTACAGTATTGACATCCGGATCTGCTGAAGGTTCATCAATACTCACTTCCATTGGTTCTTCACCATCTGTTTTATTATCAGGGGTAATACTACTATTACTACTGCTTTGCCTACTGGAATCCTCTGAACCTGGTCCGTCTGTTGATAAATCTTTTTTGGAATCATTGCTTGAATCTTCTGATGATTGTGGTGAATCTTTGGATTCCAATAATTCATGAGTGTGTTCTGTGCTGTCTGTTACAGCCCTATCATCAACCTCTTTACTACTTACATCTAATTTAAGTCTTTTTGAGGATGATTCTTCAGTATCATTTGGACAATAATCGTTTGTAGACTCTGTAGAGTCTGAAACATCTAATTTATTTGAATCACTATCTGTCCTTAACTGTTTTTCACTAATGTCTGATTTCACTGCAGCATAGGATTTTTCTGGGGTGTTTGGCAAGGCTGATGAGGACGGAACTCTGAATTCGCTCAGACTGCCATTTGTGGCCTGGGGTTGATGTGGAATGTTACTATCTGCAAGAATACCATTGACCATGGGTGTACTCTTGGCCAGTTCAGATGAAGATGTGATGCGCTTCCCAGATGGTGTAACTGTAGTAACTATAAGTATATTCTGCAGAGAAAATTACAACAAGTTTGACAAATGAGGAAATTTTTGATTTTTAACTTTAATAAACAGTTGCATTGAAGATTTAGCTCCGTGGTCAGGCATGTTTATTTTGTATAACATAACATAACATAACTAGAGTATTAGCATTGTCTAGAGTGCAAATCTCCACCCGTTACAATTCCAACATGCCTAGAAGAATTTTAGAGTTCATTTGATCCCCATACCCAATATAATCTACCTCAGAAATCTGAGGCCCACCAAGATTTATTCCCAAGTTTTGATCCGTAACGAACATCTGCAATCTGAACCAGGGAAGTGCCATTTTAGAAAATGCCACTTCCCTGTCTGAACACTTGAAGATTATCTTCTGTCTGGATTTCTTCCAAGACCATACCATTGTTTTAGTTTTATTCAGGTGAAGCATCATTGTTTCAGCTCTAGTCAGGATTCCAATTTCATCATTTTCCATTCATGGCAGAAACCAATTGTTTCATTTTCATTGATTCCAGAGAACACTTGATGTAAGTCTCTTTTGAGTCCAGAAAATTGAATGTTTGGATCTTCATTCAGACCACAAAGTCATTGTTCAGCACATTCCATTGAAAAATTCCAACTTAGGATTAATAACTTACAGTAAGTCTTGACAGATCTCATCCTAAAACATCCCCACCCCTCAATTTCTGCCCTTCCCCTGTTCCAAATTTTAATCACTTCTTCATGAAACAGTAACAAAACCAATCATCAGTTCTAAAGATATGGATCTTGATGACAGACAAACTTACCTAAAATGTCCCTACCCCTCCATTTGCAACATTCCCCTGTTCTAATGTCTCAAATTTGAATCATTTCTTCCTTAAGCAGTAACAAAACCACACACCAAATTTAATCCATATCTAAGCTTATATTGATATTTTTCGATATTGACCCATATCGATATAATTGATATTGATATCGATATGTTTTCCACCGATATTGTACTATACATGAACTAATAATGAAGTTAACATGACAACCAAACATGCACCTCTCCTCACTAAACAGCCACAAAAAGTTTGTTATTTGTAATAATATCAAAGTAGTAAGCAGTCAATAATGTTAAAAGTTGATTAAGTATCAATATTTCAATAAATATTACCTAAAATTATGTTCCACAGGCAGGAAAATCTTAATTCCGGACATGCAGTACTGTACTTTGTATGTAAAGGCCACTATGGACATTGCGCAATAATATAAGTTAATTTTCATGATTTGTGATGGTTATTGCAATTGCAATCAATGAGATTTTAAATCATTAAACATCACATCTCAATTTCTCTAAATTCCTCAAATGAAATGCCGCATCCCCAAATCTATGTGGAAAAGCCCTTGACACCTGAAAGTAGATTTTATCCTCAAAACTAAAAGATTTCATCCTGAAAACTAAAAGATATTTCCCACTAATTTGTCCATCACACATCAGACTTTCTGTACAGTGAGCAGCACAAGTACAAACAGTGTGTAGATTTCTGAGCACACTCATCCAAATTTTAGTAGCAGAGGACACTTTTTATGAATATTTATTGACTTCTGAATGTCGAGGTCATTAAAAAAGAGTGCAAAAATGATGCCCTTTCAGTAGGAAATTCAATACAAGTGGGACCTAACATCCAAAGGTAAAGTTGGCCCGTTTTCGTTGCCACAAATGGCTATATACCAGTTCCACGAAAATAGTAAAAAAATGATATGTTCAAACTTATAGAATTTCAATGTTTCTGTTATTTATTTTTTTGAGAAAGAGACAATGTAAAAAATGATTCCTTTCAGAATAACAGTGTTTATTTGAAAAATTTATGTACATATTTTCTAATCAATTCTGTAAATTTACTATAAAATTTGTTTTTTCCATTTTTTGTGCTGGAGTAATATTACCTGGTACAAAACAGTTCTTGAGATATTTTCATGACAAACATACAAACAAATTTACAGAGGCGAAAACATAACCTTCCGTCCAAACATAACCTCCGTCCAACTTCGTTGGCGGAGGTAACAAGATGACAGGCTATTAAAGAAGGGTTAGTCACCGCATAAAAAGCCCAAACTAACACTACCACCACATAAAAAATCAAAGAACTTATCAATGTTGACTTTGAAATTGTGAACAGAATTGGAGCTATCCACCCACTCAGGCAAACCATTCCACTCATTCTTTGCGAAAAGCTAAAATGCAGAATACCTATCCGTGAAAACTTTTTGTAAACTTCAAAATGTTACCACATGTCACATAAGTATTAGCTGAAACATGCAAGAATAAGAGAGGGTCAAAACATCACTACCAGATAGGAATTTAAAAACCTGAATCATATCGCCACATACTCTTCTCAACTCAAACGTGGTCAAACCAAGAATTCGCAACCTAAATTCATAAGAGAGATTTCTTACTTCAGGAATAAGTGTAGTGGCTCTTTGCTGAAGCTTCTCCAAAATGAACTTATCCTTCTCATAAAATAGACTACAAGCCTGAATAACATAATCAAGGTGAGGCCTGAATAACTGCTTATACAAATTAAGAACCTCTCTACCAAGAAAACAAAATTTTCTTCTAATCAAACCAAGCATCCTAACTGCTAAAGCACACTGTTTAGAAGGCTTCAGATTGCTGGTAATGACAACACCTAGATCCCTTTCTTTCACAACCAAGATTTGAACCATTCATGCAGTAATCAAAAGCCAAATTGTTCTTGACCAAAATGATTAACTTTGCATTTATCTACATTGAATGACATCTGCCATGTTTGGGACCAAGATACAAACTTATCCAGATTAGTTTGCAAAAGTGAAGAATCACTAGCATCATCAACAATCCTGTACAGCTTAGTGTCATCAGCAAATTTACAAATCCTGCAGCCAAGGGAAACATCAATATCATTAATGAAGATTAAGAAAAGAAGCAGACCTAATACAGAACCCTGAGGAACACCATTTGTAAAATTCTTCCATGGAGATACTTTAACATTAACAACAAGTCTTTGTGACCTGTCAACTAACCAAGAATTTATCCAACTGACACACTTTCCCTCCACACCAAGTGCTCTTGTTTGCCCTGTATGAAAGAGAACTAAAGGGCAAACAGAACTGAGAAAAAATACAAATCAATATTTTACTCCCCTCAGGAGATACAAACTTTGAAAGTTACAACAAATTTGTGTGAGAACGACTGGTGTAGAGAATCTACAGTAAAAGAGGGGTGTCACATCCTCACTGATGTATTTGTATTGAAAATTAATTGAACCTTCCATTTCCCAAAACACCAAAAACAAACAACAAATGTTTAAAAACTTGTAGCAGTTTCAAGTGGTCTATCTCTGAACTATGACAACCATACATGTAGGTGCAGCGGGGTGTTGCTACTTTTAAATATGATGTAATTCTTATGATGCACATTTTAGAAACCTTTTTGCAATGTTCAGGTGTATACGAGTCATAGCTTTTGACAAAAGATGATAAAACTCAGTCTATGTTTTGTAGTTTTCAACCTATCATTTTTATAGCATGATTTTATAGTGAATGAATACAGAAGGAGCAAAGCAGTGGGATGCTGCCTTAGTCTGTTGCGAAGACTTGAACCTGGTAGGATGCTACATACTGTAGATTACTCAAATACTTCTCGACAAAAACAACAACAATTAGGATGAAAGACGGCCCAGTATCATTTAAATACTTGGCCTGTAATTGATATTGACACCCCCGATGATTGCTGTTATCGTGATCTTGACACCCCGATGATTGCTGTTATCTTGATTTTGAGATGAATGCTGTCATCTTGATCTTGACACCCCAATGATTGCTGTCATCTTGATCTTGACACCCCGATGATTGCTGTCATCTTGATCTTGACACCCCAATGATTGCTGTCATCTTGATCTTGACACCCCGATGATTGCTGTCATCTTGATTTTGACACCCCGATGATTGCTGTCATCTTGATCTTGACACCCCAATGATTGCTGTCATCTTGATCTTGACACCCTGATGATTGCTGTTATCTTGATCTTGACACCCTGATGATTGCTGTTATCTTGATCTTGACACCCCAATGATTGTTGTTATCTTGATCTTGACACCCCAATGATTGCTGTCATCTTGATCTTGACACCCCGGTGATTGCTGTCATCTTGATCTTGACACCCCGATGGTTGCTGTCATCTTGATCTTGACACCCCGGTGATTGCTGTCATCTTGATCTTGACACCCCGATGATTGCTGCTAGTATCTTTGAAAGATGATCAGACCCTAAACTCCTTTGCATTTAAAAAATAAAACTTTACAAGAGAAGAGCTGATGGAAAGGATAAAATAAGATTTGTCACTTACTTTCTCTATACCTCTCATAAACTTATCACTTCTTTGGTAGTACCTTTTTGGTGCTATGAGGATTTCGCATATCCGTTGTATTGTAAATGGTGCACTGTAAGAACAAAAGAACATCTAAATTCTTAAATCTAATATGAGTAAAATCAATCATATGTATCGAATGGAAAGAATTCCTCATGAAACATTTGTAAGATTTTTCACTTGCAGCAATCTAGACTTTCCTAAATTTGAAAGATATCTGAAAGGTACTACACTTTACTTTTAATCAACATTTAACATTGGCAAAAACTTTAATAAAACAATCTGATCTTCTTTAGATAAATGTTTTTTAAGTCACATGTCAACAGTCAGCTCAACAATGACACAGAAGTCGTAACTAAAACTTCAGAATATTAATGATACAATGAATGTGAAAGAGGGTGAAATAGATTAGATAAAATGATGTGTGGTGCTTCAGTTTGAAGAGCATGACAGTGACAGAAACTTCTGATGTACTTTATGAAGTTTTAATTGTGGAAATTCCTTGTTTCCTGACAATAATGCCATCCAGGAGAATATGCTTAACTAACTGTAGTTTTGACAGAGCAAAACACTTGTTCCACTGTATGGGTATGGTTCCCCTTCAGGGATGCTTCAATCCAAACTGGATAAACATAAAGAATGAAACTGCTTTATTTAACCCCTAACACCTGAGCCTCCCATTTAGAATCTGTATTTTTGGGAAACTTTTTAGATAATGCTTATTTTCCACATTTTCCTTTCCTTTGCTATAATTACAAGTATGTGTTAACTAAAGGTAATACTTTGATCTTCAAAATGGCCCACATAGTTTTACAATGGAATATGCAAATTAGCTCATTTAATATACATACCCAGTGAACAAAACTGTGTAACTTTGTGTTTATGTACTCTCGTGGTAAGCAGTTGTGGTATTTTCAATAAAATTCATGAAATGTTGATGAAAATTTTTCGCCAATAATACCACTCATGATTTTTTTGGAAGTAGGAACAAATAAAATATTCAAATTGGTTCATGACACATTTTGACCTATATCATGATTCATTATTATCAATTTTTACAATATTGCAGAAAAACTATAACCTGAAAACTAGAACTGTCAGAAGGACAGTATGCTCGACTATTCAAAGCTAGTATAAAGAATGGGTTTATAGAGGGAAGTATATACAGAAATAAGGTAGCAGGGGCAGATGATTTCAAATTACTTGAGCTTTGAAGAATGCACTTACATTTTCCTTTGCACTACAAGCTTCAAAATATCTTTTGAGTTTTGCCAGATATTTTAAGACAAAACAAGCTCAAGGTTACTTCACCCAGTAACTCAGAAAACATGTAAAACCTAGTAGTCTTTATAACTACAACACCTCTTTTAGTTCTATCAATTGACTAACAAGAAAGGAGAGGCCCTGACTTGCGAATGTCAATGAAAGAATGCCATTCAACCCCCTTTCCAACCTGTACCCTCCCCCAGCCCATACACATTCCCAGAACTACATCCTGGATTGTAATACAACTTCCAATTTAAGAAAATAAGTGTCAAGCAAAGTCAAGCAGCATGAGAAATGTACAATAACATTAAAGCAAAATTATGTGAAACAATATAAAACATATGACAAACTGGACATTGGAAAGGATACAAATCCCCTCACCGCTAATAATGCATATGCCAGACTGTCCCACATTCCATCCCAACCTGTCCCAAATGCCATCCTATGTCTATACTCCATGCAATCACACCTGAAAACCAGATACTGAATGTCATTCCACCACTTGCATGACACAACTGAAATTCAGATGACATCCCACCACATGCCATTCCACCCTGTCCCACATATCGACCCACCCTGTTCCACATGTCAACCCACCCTGTTCCACATGCCAACCCATCCTGTTCCACATGCCACCCCACCCTGTTCTATATGCCAATCCACCCTGTCTAACATGCCAACACATCCTGACCAACATCCCAGTGCACCCTGCCCTACAAACAATTCCTCCCTGTCCCACATGACCTCATCCTAATTCTTTCAGCTACTTTATCATTATGTCATCTTCAACCCCACATTCTGCTCATTGTTTATATTTTCCAAACCCCCAATTTAACACTCTTTATTCATGGCAAGACAAACATTTTGATTGCTATTTATGTCAGGAATGTCAATATCATAACAAAACTAGAAATGTGAAGTTCGTAAGTCATAGGCCATATATTTTTGATCTCAGGTCAAACATATTGCAGCAAATGCACACTATTCATCACCATTAAGTGTGAACAATGCTCTTCACATATACTGTATAATCATTTCTTCAAGCAAAATCATCATACCCACTTTAATTCAAGAAATACCACACATACAAATATTTTCATTGCTATGCAAATGTATAATAGCAAATTATAACTACACATCGCACTGGACATCGCTTCCATCATGTGAAATTTCTACTTTTTAACGCAAAATCATTAGAACTCTGTCAGAAAAACAATATAATATCTCCTTTAATGGTATGCCGCCCGCATCCCCTTCACATGTTACTTATGGGTGGTTTATAACCTGGTGCCAGGTTTCCTCAAACTACTCGGCCACGCAGCCTTAAGTTGTTGAAAGACAAACTGCATGACACTTTTATATAAACATTCAAAATGGAGGAAAGCCATAAAAACTGACAACAATATCAAAACCGTTAAACCGGTAGGTAGGGGGAGTGGACATCTAGCATTTTGTGAAGTGAGAATAGGCACATTATGCAATGTCGATATATCGCCTGAAGAATATCGATAATATCGAAATATCGATATGCAAATTATAGGCGTCATACGTAAGTTGTATGTACTGTTCTGGGCAAGGTAATCTTGTCTCGGCTCAAAAAAAGTCAAGTAAAACTTTTTGTACAATTTTACAGAAATCACTGTAAAATATATACATATCATCTTCAAATAAACACCCATTATGTTTAAAAATATTTTTTACATGGTTGTTTTTATCTTAAAAGATCAATCACAGAAACATTGAAAAAGTTTAGGCCTCGGCATATTCTTAAAAAAAAAAAAAACGTGTTGTGGAACTGGTATTAGGCCTACACTGCATGCCTTACAAAAATCGGCTCCGATTCTTCTTAAAATTGTATAACTCACTTACTTCTTATGAAAGTTGTACTAAAGAGGCATTATTTTGGTAGCATTATATGGACTTCTAGACATTCAGAACTTCTAGACTTTCAGAAGTCCATATATAATGCATATTATCTAATTTCTAGTCTGCTTTAATCATCGCACGAGTGTTGTCACTCAGAAGAAACAGTGGTAGATGGTATGTGTGTACATAGTTAAGTACTGTACAGTAGTGATACTGTGTATGTAGTTACTGCACTGTATATTATCTGATCGATCTGGCAAGACCAGTCTGTCACTTTTACTTTACACTTTCTGAACGAACAAAATAGTGAGAAAAACCTCATAGTTTCGTCAGTAATTTGTCAATTAATGACTGTTTAATATAAAAATTCAGAATCAGTATTCCTTTTGAGGAAACTTAACACGTTTGAGGATTCAACATCTTATGATTTTTGTTGTCTAAACATCGTGAGCCATCAAGTTTAAAGTTGAAGTATTGCGCAATGCCTCTGTACTCCGCGAGTCAAGTGGTTTTTTGCTCATGGAAGGATTTTTGGGTAATTGTTATCACAATATAGTGTTTTAATAAGTTTTATCATAACTGACTGCCTGAAACTTTGATATAAACGAAATTTATTAACTTTTTGTGGCTGTTTAATAAAAAATACTTGAATGTTTGATAGCCATGTTTAGCTTTTTAATAGTTCATGTATTGTGTATTATTAAAAAAACATAATATCGATTTATCGTTACAACCCTTGAACTCAATATCGGCCATATCGATATAGGTCAATATCGAAATATCGCCCAAGCCTAAGTGAGAACTATGAGGAAATTCACTGAGCACAGAAGAGGGATGATTGAAGCATCGCCTTATACTTCATTAGGGGAAACAAATTATGAAAAGGGGAAGGGGACAATATCATATACCAAATATGTTTTCAAAATAAAAAGAATTCCCCCACCTGAAATTCAATGGTTTGGCAATCCAATTTGCCGTTTGAAACCAGCAAACGGGGAGATCTTTGCAAAGAACCCTTTTAGTAAAATAGATTTTGATGTGTTCTTTTTAACAATGGAAGTCTGTCTTAAAAACACTGAGCGAAGAGTGATTAGTTCAGAATTTTATTTGTTCTCATTTTATTATTTCTTTTATACTTTTCTTTCGTGTTTCACTTTTACTGTATATGGACCTACATATTACAAAAATTTTGACGTTTCTTAATATTTTTGTGGACATATTTCAGGAGTTAAAATTTTGCCCGACTGTTTAAGATACTATATATTTCGGAATAAAACATAGAAATCTTAGTAAGTTCATCTTGTTTATTTCTATATCGCTTATCTTTTTAGTTTTAGTTATTATTAATTATTCAATTTTCAATTTATGATTTATAAAAAATGGCCACGCCCGCCCTAATAGTGGTGAAGCAAGTTGCGTTGGGATATGTATGGTTCCTTACTTTTCAGGTTGCAATTTTTTTGTTGAACTTATTGAAAATAGATATTGATTGTAAATCTCTGTGGTACACTCTGCATTGTTGCTACCAATTTATTGTGGGCTGAACTGTTCTTTGAAAAGACACGGGAAATGAAATACTTAATTTTGCTTAAAATGGCAATTTGCATTATCTGATTGAGTAAAATTTGCAGATTCGGTACAACTGTGTAGACGTTGATACACAAAGACGAACGAGGTCTGTTGAAGACTTTTCTTGCTGATAGAAATGAGTTTTAATCAGAAAATAACGTTTGTGATAGTATCTTTATATTTAAAAATTAAATCGCAAGTTGCATACCACAATTTTGGCTTCGAGAATTTAAAAAAAAAAAATTCCCTCGGCAATTTCGTGCTTCCTTAAAATATTACAAAAGTACTACATTCATATTTAACAATAAATTCAACATTTTTTGGCACATCTGCATATATCAATTAAACAAAACATATTTCTATTAAAAGCTCATTTGCATACCGCTATTTCCCTGCCAATATACCGGTATTGTGCAACAACCAATACCTCCCAAGCTTAATGTACATCATTCATAACTGAAGTTATGCGCTCATAAATGTTAAACATTTTGTACGAAAGTCTATTGTTATGCAAATAACCTAATTAATATGCACACTTTACCTCAACATTAAGTGTGGACAATGCCCTTCACATATATGATCATTTGTGCAAACAAAATCCCCACATCCATTTTAATTTAAGAGATATCATAGACACAAATATTTTCAATGTTATGCAAATCAGCTAATTACTATGCACACACAACCCCTAATCATGCTCACTTGAATAGTACCCCTAGGCCAACTTACATGAATGTACACCATTCATAACTTAAGTTATGAAAACTTTAACCCAAAACTTTAACCAGAAATTTAACCTGACAAATATTTTCATTGTTATGCAAATAAGCTAATTAGTATGCACACACAACCCCCCAATCATGCTCATTTGAACAGTACCCATGTCCTCTACCCCTATGCCAAGTCACATGAATGTACACCATTCATAAGTTATGAAAACTTTAACCAAAAACTTTAATCAAAACTTTAATCTGACAAAGATTTTCATTGTTATGCAAATATGCTAATTAGTATGCACACACCACCCTCCTTTATCATGCTCATTTGATCAGTTCCCATGTCCTCTACCCCTATGCCAATTTACATGAATTTACACCATTCATAACTTAAGTTATGAAAACTTTAACCAAAACTTTACCGGCACCGATGCAGGGGGTAAATGTTGAAAATCAATTGTATGATATTCATAAGGTTGTTAATTATATTTTGCATACTAATTGATATACAAATTACTTCAAAATAAGGAATAAAATAAGATATGACAATGATTTAATGGTTGGGTAAATGCAAATATTATACCAACTTTTACTCATTTTCTTATAAAAAAAAGTTTCATGACCCAGATAAACTTTTCATTCTAAAAAGTATATATATTTTCACCCAAGATGGTGAATTTATTTGTAAAATATACTCTATTATTTACTGTAGAAATGTATGAAATGCTGTGTATTGTCATGATTTCACACAACAGGTATAGGGGATTTACACGTCAAAAGGCCTAAAAAAAAAAAAAAAAAAAAAAACGTACTGATTTACCTTTACTTGAGACCGCTTCCTTCAGTTTTCACCTCTTTCAAGCTATTTTATCATATATCCTACATGAAGATCTTCATTTACATTTTTTACACGATTTTCTTAGTAAAAAAATGTGTCTTTACGAAAAGTGTTTCCATCAACCAAAATCTTTGCAAAGTTGTTTACCTTCGCAAAGTTGTTTACCTTCGCAAAGTTGTTTAACTTCGCGAAGTTGTTTATCTTCGCAAAGTTGTTTAACTTCGCAAAGTTGTTTAACTTCGCAAAGTTGTTTATCTTCGCAAAGTTGTTTATCTTCGCAAAGTTGTTTATCTTCCCAAAGTTGTTTATCTTCGCAAAATTGTTTATCTTCGCAAAGTTGTTTAACTTCGCAAAGTTGTTTATCTTCGCAAAGTTGTTTATCTTTGCAAAGTTGTTTAACTTCGCAAAGTTGTTTAACTTCGCAAAATTGTTTATCTTCACAAAGTTGTTTAACTTAGCAAAGTTGTTTATCTTCGCGAAGTTGTTTATCTTTGCAAAGTTGTTTAACTTCGCAAAGATGCAATGGTATTTTCTTTTCTGTGAGGGGGCTATGCATCAACATAGTAGTTCAATTAGATGCTGGCTTCAAGGTCTATAAGATGGTAGAGAAAACATACTGTTCTGATTTCCCATTCAAGAGCTAGATCTTTTTTAAAATGTTGCTTCAAAATGGGCCAATAATGGTAAATAGCAATGTAAAATGCCCCAAAAATTTATATTTGAGATGGTTTTAGCGAAATTTGAATAGAATTACAGTATTTGATATTCATGGATGACTTTTGACCAAAACTAAACTTGTTTTAATTTTTTAAAGTTTATCCTGAATATTTATTGAATATTGATCTATTTTGGGAAAATTTGGTGAAAATATGAAAATTACACATGTTTGGCTCTTTTTTACTCTGTAAATCAATATGACCCCCATCAAAAATGGTCAGAAAGAATCAAAGAAGTTCTTTGAAATGATATACAAATTACCTCTGTATGGTCCCAAAATTATTTATTGAAAATTGCACTTCTAAATCAACAAAAATCATGTTGATCTGGCGTTTAATGGTTAATAGATTTTAATGGTTAATGGATGTAGTCAACCATTGAATCACATGGATATAGAGTTGGAATGCCATATAGGTTCATCAAAGAAGTACAAAACACAATACAAGTACATAATCATGTTCATCATATCTTACTTGTGAAAGGTACTGATGGTTTCTACTAGTCTTTCCTTCATTTCCTGGAAAGTCAAATTCTCCACATTAGGTAGGACTGGAATATTCTCATCTGGGTTGTTCTCAATGTATTCCTGGATGACATTTTCTAATTTCTGAATGACAAGCGGTCTCAACTTGGTCCAAGGAAAGCTAAAACGATGTTTGAAATGGTTCAAGGACACATTAAGAACACAAGCATATTGAACTATTGGCATTTGGCATTATTTAGACAAGTTTAAAACTTCTAAAGAAATGAATGACATCAAACTAGAGGTGATATGACAGATTTAAATTCCTCAAATATTTTCATAATTTTATTCAAAAGATTTCTGAAATATTTCAGCTTCAAACATGGTAAGTACTTTAGCAGATTAGTGAAGGGATTTTGTGAAGTGAACTTTGCCATCCAATAAAACTTGAAAACATTTCAATAGATTATAAAAAAGTTAAGAATCAATTTCATTCATGCAAAGTAGATATCCTGCACTAATCATTCCAGGAAATGAACTCTAATCTCCTAGTATCATCAAAACACTTTGTTGTGAATATGCAAGCTATGATATGCAAGCTTGTTTATTTTTTAGGGTAACAGACTCCATCCACCTCATAGGGGTCAACATTTTGCTTGTTTCTAAAGCAACACCATTTAAGGCAGGAGTTATAGTATACAGTATGGACATGACATTATCAATTGCTAAACTGTAAACAGAAAAAGAATCACACAAGGATTTTGTAGTACCTTTCACTTTGTATTTAGAAATAATCAAACTTTAATCAGCCATAACAACACAAGTACAGTCATTAATTTTGAAGGGGAAAAATCAAAGACTGTTCTTTTCAAGACCTAAAGCTTAAAGAGTTTTGCAACTGACTATGAATCATGTCTTTTAAGTGTCTATGGACCACAGGTCTCCTTACAGAGGTACTATCAGGGATGTAGAAGACACCTCCATGGTACACAGGCAAAATACTCACATAGGTTCTCCATTCCTGGCTATAACAGCTAGCAGGTTTTCAAGCTTTTCTGGAATTTCTTGTGAGGGCTTCTGGCTGAATGCTATATGAAAACACAGAATATAAGATTGTATCAATTGAGTCTGAATGCTTTATGAAGTAAGAAAACACAGAATACAAGATTGTATCAAATGAATCTGAATGTTATATAAAGTAAGAAAGCACAGAATATAAGATTTTATCAATTGAATCTGAATGCTATAAGTAAGAAAACAGAATATAGGAATTTATTAATTGAATCTGAATGCTATATGAAGCAGGAAAACACAGAATATAAGATTTTATCAATTGAATCTGAATGCTATTTGAAGTAAGAAAACACAGATAAGATTTTATCAATTGAATCTGAATGCTATATGAGGTAAGAAAATACAGAATACAAGATTTTATCAAATGAATGAGAATGCTATATGAAGTAGGAAAACACAATATACTGTAAGATTTTATCAACTGAATCTGAATGATATATGAAGTAAGAAAACACAGAATATAAGATTTTATCAATTCAATTGATATCAGCTGCATATAACATGAACAAGAACGAAGTGGTTTGCTGTCCTCTATAAATCAAAACAGACATGTCAAAAGTCCTTCCAACTTTTGTCCAAGCCCTGCAAAATGACCACTTTTTTTTACCAAACGTGTGTGATGCGTGATGAATTCCAGAATGTAATAGTAACTCGATCATGTCATCTGCTAGATTTGGAAATAATTTTTTCTTGCATTCATCATCCATGTATACATAAAAGAAGAAGTGATATCAAAAATGTGTCTTGAGTAGGTTTTATTGAAAAATATCGCGATATACCAATATATCGCAATTTTTTTCTCCACGATATTAAATACGTAATACAGTCATATCGTGACAGCACTATTTGTCATTCACATTCTTGATTGTTCTGTCCACAGTGCGGGTTCTTTTGTTTAATTGTTACTTGTACTTGTATTTATCCAGTTCTGTGCTAGAGCTATTAATTAGCCATATGTGCATTAGAGCTGTGACCGTTTAGCGTGTACTCGCTACACGCTCGCAAATCTTGTAAACGTTTACTAAATACTTCATTGCGAGTAATCGTTTTTCATACATTATAGGCCTAGTGTCTTGCCGTTGAAAATCAATATTCATGATTCAAATCACACACACATTCGGCTGACAAAATTCCAATCAATGATTTTTTAGAAACTGTAAACCCGATTAGCATAATCTTTTTTAAATGTGCGAATCACAAATGCGCAGTAATCACTAATGAATGGGGATATTATGCACTTTGATTTCGCCGAAAACTGAGTAATCTAACTTGTAAAATGCACCGCGAATGTGCAGCAGTAAACAGCGAAACTAACAATAGGCCTAACGTTAGGCCATAAGGCTTTAAATCCCACGCAATCAAGGCCCGTTTCATTGACCAAAAAACACTTGAATCGTGACAATCGGTACATTTACATGTAAATATTACCTGATGAGTCAAATAAATTTTGCAAGAAAGAAAAAATATTGCATATTATATAAACAGAAAAAGGTTTTAACAAAGCTGAAATTCTGCATGCTTCGCAAAGGCGGCGGCCATTTGTTCGAGAGGACTAATATTTCAGAACTTCCTGGTGGTGGTGGCGTAGTTTTGAAATGTTTTACGGCGAGGTATATCATAGGCTTCCGTATGCAAGATTTTCACAGAACTTTGAAAGCCGTAGCGAATAGGACAAACAAGTTATGCGATGTTGAGTTTAAATGACATTGAAAGGAAGTTATCTGTTCTTTCTAAACTGAATTTCCATGCATATTTTCCATAAAAATGATGATTTGTACTGTAGAAGTAAACTTTTTACGATTTGGAAAGCAAAACTCAGCGTCTATTTGGGCAATGCAGTCAGTATTTTTTTACTTCGCCTCGTAGTTGTGGAGCAATTTTGGTGTATTTCCGAAAATTGCAGTACTAAACTCGTGTACACGATACACGCTCGCTTTTTTTGGCGTGTACACGTTTATCAAAATCCCTAAACGTTCACAGCTCTAATGTGCATGCCTTCATTCAATCAGCATAATCTGTTGATGTTACTGCTATATAAGATGCTGGAATGATAATCTTGCCCAAAGGAACTCAAGACAATAAATGCTCAAGTCTGCATGAAAGTGAAAACAATGACATGACCTTAAAAGAATCACTGAAGGTAGATAATCTTGAATTGTTTAGAATGCAAACTGTGGGCAAGATAGATGGGCAGATTGTAAAAGGCCACACTTAAAGGTCTGTGGACAGGATTGTAATAGGCCACACTTAAAGGTCTATGGACAGGTACAAACGTTTTCTGTTCAACCACGCACCAAAAAGAGCATTCAATTCTGAGTTTGATAGTCTTTTGAATTCTTAAAATAGCATGTGCAGTTGTCATGTTATGAGTAATCAAACTTTAACATTTAAAAAAAAATATATTGAGCTAGAATGGTAAATACTGTCATGGTTGGCATGCCCATGCAAATTGACACCCATATCATATGACCCGGCCAATTATAAAAATGGCATCTCACACTAAGTTCCAAATGGCCTCCCATGTCCCACATGGCATCCCACCACATGTCCCACATGACATTCCATTCCATCCCTTGTCCAAAATGGCATCCCACCATATCTCCCACATGGCATCCCAACCCATGTCCCACATGACATCCCATACCATCCCACATGACATCCCATCCCATGGCATTCCACCCTTTATCCCGCTGGCATTGCACCATATATCCTACATGGCACTCTACCCTGTTCCACATGGCATCCCACCCCATGTCCCACATGGCATCCACCCCATGTCCGATATGACATCCAATAGGCTCCATAAGAAGTCTTATTCTAGCTATCACAGTCCCTGATTGAGCAAACTATGAATGAAAGTGTCAGTTCATATAATAACTTAAATGCAAATGTCTTGTTGAATATAAAAAAAAGGTGGAGTCAAATAATTATGCCTGATATAGCTCTTGGTGTATACCACATGGTATATATTATATCATATGTCCCACACAGTATCCTTCCCTATGTCCAATGCAGTCACATCCTGTCACACTCCCTGACTAAGCATACTAAATAAAAGTCTGATCAGTTCATATACTGTAGCAACTTTATGCAAATGGCCACAATAATGAAGGCGGAGTTTAATAACTATGCCTGATACAACCGTTGGTGCCCAAATATTTTGAAGCACTTTAAGGATTTGAAATCTCCAGTGCTACGAGAGAGACGCTAGAGGATCTCTGAAGAATATTGGTAAATTATATCATTTTACAGTTATTTT
Source organism: Chiridota heheva (assembly GCA_020152595.1). Taxonomy (NCBI): domain Eukaryota; kingdom Metazoa; phylum Echinodermata; class Holothuroidea; order Apodida; family Chiridotidae; genus Chiridota; species Chiridota heheva. Next base: position 512,617 of record JAIGNY010001275.1, on the reverse strand, counting down.
CTAAGGAAATATTAAATGTTTTGTAGACTTTTTGAGGAAACTACTGTAGTCTTCAATCTGTCTTAAGTGTCTCTGAGAAAGAAACATTTTGTAAGAAAATTCTAACCTTCCATAAGGATATCTGAAAAAACTTTTAACTTTTTCTGAGGAAATCTGAAGAAACTAACATTTTTTGAGGAATTCTTAAAAAACTTTAACATTTCTGAGGAAATCTCAGGAAAAACTGTGGATGGCCAGAATCGCCATTACATATTCTGTTGTAAGTTACAATCAGTTGTAATCAGCTTTTAACCTACATATCCATTATCATGCTTCGCATATGAACCCATAAATGTTGATGAAATTGAAAAATTGAATTGAAAAATTGAAATGTAATCAATGGACTTAAATTTAGTTGGACGAAATTTTTAACCTATAAACGAGTTACAGCCATTTTTAGTCTTACAGACTGTACACGCATTTGGTGTGGCATAACTTAAACACATTTCACCTTTATTATCCTTATGACAATAGTCAGCTTTTAATCCACATATCCAGATCTGGACCTTCAAGGCGTCTTGTTTGGTGTAGCCTAACTTTAACATATTTCACCTTTATTATCCTTATGACAATAGTCAGCTTTTAATCCAAATATCCTATCTGGACCTTCAAGGCATCTAAGGTCCTCTTTCATCAAGCAGTCCAATGCCAGTCTAGTGAGCCACCATCTCGATACACTGAATGCTATCCAACTTACAACAGGATAGAATTCACTACACTTTCACTTCCCTGCGACAGCCGATTTTTCCCTGCCTTGAAAAATAGAAGTTTGTCCTCCTTACGGAATTAAGAGTACTATCACCTTGTCGAATTAACAATTAAAAAAACACCAAAAACTAATATATTCCCAGTTTTAGGTCCGTAATAGAGGAGGAGCCTGCTAGAAGATATGTTCTCTACATTCCAACTCGAGGCAAAAGAAGGCCGGGACGTCCACGCACCTCTTATGTTACGGTGTAATAAAGACATCCAAGCAGAACAGATAGCCACACTTGCCTAAGATCGCTGTACATGGAGTAATCTTGTGATCGCCTGTGATGATGATGATGAATAGGTAACAGTCAAATTCCTACATATGACTAACTTTGTACTTTGTGAATGTAAGGACAATACAAGTAAAGTTGCAGGAGGGTGTATGCGCTAACGCGGCAAGCATATGTGATGCAATTCTCTTATTTGCACACACACAATTTCGTGCATTGGCTTTGCAGGCATTTTTAGGAGCGTTTTACCATCTTCAACAAACAGGGGAATAATTTCAGTTTGATTTGTTTTGTACCTTTAATAGTGGATATTTCTTTCCAGCTTTTACAAGTTCAACTGGAAGCAATGTGAGCGATTGTGGTTGATTTTGATATGGAAATTCAAGTTGCCCTAAAAAGTTGGGGGTTGGTGATAGGAATCGGAATCGGGGTGGGTGGGTGGTCGGCCGAGATTGGAATTGGAGTGGGTGGCTGGTCAGCCAAGTTCCGAATCAAAATTGGGGTGGGTGGTCAGCCAAGTCCGGAATCGGAATTGGAGTGGGTGGATGATCAGCTCGATTCCGGACTCGAAATCGGGGTGGGTGGCTGGGTGTTCGACTTTGGAATCGAAATCAGATTGGGGGTTGGGGGTTGTCTGTAAGGATGTCACAAACTCTCCCTGTACACTCCAGACTGTAAAGTTTTTTCTTGCACTGGGAATGCAAAAACTATCATTCAAAATGCGCAGATTATCGAAGGGAACGCAAAGTTAAACAGTGAATATGCACAGAAATGTTCATGCTCTCACGAAAAATTGTGTGCAGTAATTTTCGAAACAATAAATTCACATAAATTGTACCCATTAGATTTCTGATGGATGAACTAGACATCAAGCCTCATCACCCATCAGGTTGTGACGTCTGAATTTGTTGTATCGAACAAATGACACAGTTCCAGCAGAGATGGTGGCGTCCTTCAAAAACTAATATTTTGTATGTAAATGCTGACCAGTAGCCATTATGCAATTGGTGAAATGATTACAGAAGATGTAAGTGGATTGTATGTCAATTTGTGGCAATTACATTACGTATACTGCAGTGACATCACGTACGTTACTGCAGTGCAGTCTGCATTTGAATCCAGTATCATAAGGAATTCTGAATAAGGAATATATGGGTTGGGGTTGTGATTGACAAACCCGTAATGTAAAGTGAAGTATAGCCAAGTAGACAAGGTTGTCCATTGTTGCAGATGAAGAGAGATACTATTTTGCGTGGGTTAAGTCTCGCAAATGGCCGAATTTTATGCGCAGATTTGGAGAAACCAAACAGGCGCAGGCCAAACTTTACAGTCTGGTGTAACGTTAGGCCTAATGTTGTTAGTCAGATAACATCTGAATGTAGTACACGCTATAGCCATTACATGGCTGCTATACACAGTCAGAAAACGCTATATACTTTATAACATTGAAACTGCTGCATTGGCTCATTATAAATACTTAGATGAATTTCAACTACGCGTTTGAATAACTAGGCTTTTCCGTGATGATCTCAGGTAAACTTGAACGGTATACCGGTTTTGTAACTCAAACCGGTTTTGGTATGATTCATGTTTTATTTAAAAAAAACCGGAAGTACCAAAAAAACCAAACCACTGTAAAAGAAAAATCACAAAGATAGTAAAAATCGGTTTTATTTCAATAAAAAGAAAGTTCATGCTTTGTGTAACGAATGTATTTTGAAGTATCTTTTGATGTATTTGTGAAGATATGTGATATTTATTTGCAGATTAAATCAAAAATACGATTGAGAAATGAGAATGTTTGGAAATGCACAGTCATGAATATTACATGTACCTATAATAACAGGCTCGAATCCACTCGATAATGTCTCTTTGTTTCTTCTTTCTGGGCTAATATTTCTACGACAAAACAACTGTACCTTTATTTCTTTATAATCCCTTTTATTTTTAAATCCTTAACATTTTCTCCCGAGTCCTTTTTTCTTGTAATATACTTTGTTAATCAATTATTAATCCTGGTGATAACAATATCGCAAATCACAAAACCATTCACTCATAAATTTACAACCAACCCGCCCTACATGCACCGTGCAATACTACATTCAACTTATGAATGGATATAATGATTCATGAGCGTGACTTCTGCAGTCATTGGTCAAAAGGTTAACTTTATACCCACTGTATGTAAATCAGCGCAAGGGGTGATATTTTCCCACGCACCAGTAACAACAAGTTAGCAAAATTTTACAGTATATCTTTTTCACTTGCCGATAATTTGTTCCTTGACGCTGTGTATCATATTTTTTTAAGTTTTTGAAGTTTGATTCTGGAAAAAAACTGTCGCTATAAATAGCATAGTATGGTTTAGAGAGGAGTGAAATTGTGTGATCGTTATGGCCCAGGAATAACCTGATGCAAAAATAAATTATCCCCATGCTATCAGTATCACTTACTAGGAAGCTGGTATATGATTCACAATTAGATCGCAAGAGAAAACGACCATTCATCTCCTCAAAAAGTTTCTTTTCCTTTCAGATCACATTAACATGTGTAAAATATACTTTTGAACAACTGTCCTGGTCAAAATTGTTCAGATTTAAAAAGAACAAAGGATATTATGCATTTTGTATTGAAAATTTTCTTCCATTCCTCTGTAATTATATTTACTCATAATTGCACTAACGATAAAATCTTCGCTTCCAATTACGTATTGAATGTATTTAACCCATGGCAGGTGTGATTCGCTTGGAGGTACAAGCTCAAATGATTTCATTGGTTCGAAGTGGAGCGAGTTTATGTAAGTTTTTTGTGGCCCCGTTAGGTGATAGCCTGTTGGGTATGCATAAATTAATAATATTATCTCTGCATTCCACTCTGCATATCATTCCACAAGTAGAAAGTACAAGCAGAATGTTCAAATACAGATGTGTTTTGCTGTTTTATACAATTCTGAATGACCAACAACATTGTTTATCATTGTTAGATGTTTTAAATCAATGTTGTTCTTATCTGCCAAAGAATTGCTTTTGTTTGGGTGCTTGGCATGTATTGTAAAAAAAAATGTTTTTATAGCTCCTTGCTGAAACAAGGTCTGGTTTGTCAAAATACAATGTATTTAAGTTTAATTTTCAATTCTGATCCGTACAGTGATTGCAGGTAATACAGTTTTATTTATAATTTGTTTTCATTTTTATGAAGAAAATACGAGTTTGGTGGAGAGTGGAACACTATTCATTAGCGGGCATTTTCTTTTCTGCCTTATTACACTCCCATAATTCACGCAGTTTTATAGCGCATTAAAGAAGGCGAATACCATATAAAGCTATAGGGCGGGAACTTTGCTGGCCCAAGTATAAATTGCCACCGCAATGCACAAACGGGGCCTTTTTAAAGTAAAAGCATAGCACGAATGATTATTGAAGTTAAAAAAGAACATGACGTATGCATGATTTATGAGGATTTTTTTGGTTTAGCTATTATTATTATTATCTTTTTTAAATAGGAACCATGGCCTGGCCATGGTTAATGCTTCAAAGAAATGTTAAGTATCAAGTGGGTGGGATGTGAACTGTAAGGTTTTCCTGCCGTAGGTTATACACAAATCAGCAACAATTTTACTGCGTGATCACTGATCAAGTAAACGATGGCTAGCATTACACCACAAGATGATGCATTTAGTCTTAATTTATGTTTTGCAAGTATCTGACAAATTTCTTTGAATTTTATATAAACAAAAATTGAAATCATAACTATGAATTAGAAATCGTGAGCAAATAAGGGCATATAGATGGCCTGCCGACGCTGCCATTTTCACAACTTTTTTTACAGTAGCCTTGGGACCTAGAATGACAAAGGGGTAAAATCGGCATAATTTGAGGGGCAAATGGGGTATATAAAATCACTTTACACGCAAACAACATTAAAGTTTACTAATACATTTTATTGATCAATGCCTCCATATCATTTTCAACATTTTGTACAGAAAATACTGATACAAACATCGTTAGCAGCTATCATATAACAGTGCAGTACACTGCAGTTATATTTACTGTAATGCACTTTATGTTCAAAGCTTGTTTACGTTACGGGTGAAAAACGTTTTTCTATTTAAAACCAGTTTTGGTTTTGGAAACCTACCAATATCACGTCGGGGAAAAACCGTGCAAGCATAGTTTTACAAGTATCCGACAAATTTCTTTTCTTTTTATGTGAAAGAAAATAGAAATTGTCGTGAGCAAATAAGGGCATATAGATGGCCTGTAAACACGACCTTTTTCATAACTTTTTTACGTGACTGGGCTTGGGACATCGTGAACTGTTTAATGCCTTTAAGACCTAGACTGACTGGGGAGAGGGGGGGGGGGGATCAGCATCATTTGAGGGGCAAATGGGGTAATAAAATCACTTTACATGCAAACAACATTAAAGTGATACAATATACTGTAATACAAACATGTGATGCTATCATATAACAGTACATGTAGTGACTGTAATGCACTTTATGTTCAGGGCTTATTTACATTACGGGTGAAAAACTGGTTTTCCGGTTAAACCGCTTTTTGTTTTGGAAACCAACCGGTTTCACATCGGGGCAAAACCGTGCAAGCTTAATTCTCAGGTCAACTTTTGACAATGCCTTTTATTGTCATGGATCACTTTTACTTAATACAAAATAAATAGATATATGCAATGATACTATATTGAGGCGTTTACTTATGTTTTGTGTGCAAGTTTAATTAAGAAAAGTGAACAGTTGTGTTTTGTGTTTTCACTACTGACTTATCTTTCCAATAGCGCCTTGGGTGGATAAATTAGCTGAAAAGTTGTCGAAAAAAAGAGCATCGCTGAAGTCAACGTGCGCATCGCATTAAATTGAACACTGCGCGCATTTAATGACGAACATTTTTAAAATAGCAGTGCCAGCGCACTCAGGTGATACGAGCACTAATTGTGTACGTGTTTCCAAAAGTGAGGAATTGTTTAAGTATCGGAATGTCATTTCTTCCGTAATTTAGATGTTTGTTATGTACAAAATGTTCATCATTTCATTTGTAACTTAGTTTGAAAGATACTTTACAGTTTCAAGATGCTAATGAAATCAAAATCATAGCTCGTAAGTACTTTTGTCAGTTTTGAGAAGGGTTTTTATATCATGATTATGTTATTTGTTGTTATCGGAGTGGTTTTCAGCATTATGAGTGTAACTGTGTATTACTATTACTATTAGGCTATCAATTAGTATGCCAAGTTGTATCACTCAGTATGCATTGCCTTGCAAGTATGCGTAGGCTAGGCCTAACATTACTGCCGACTGAGTGAGGTGTTTATTTTACTAGCCTAATGTTACTTAATTTTCTAGAAGTGCCCATGTGACCTCATACGATAAATTAAGATGCGTAAATAAGTTTGAGAACTCGGCAAAAACTTCCATTTCTCACCTCCAGGAGCCTACACCATGTACACTGACACTTATTCGGTGATCGTACTAACGTTAGGCCTAAGTCGTTACTGTCGTGTGTCCAGTATGGTAGCCTGAGAACTTGCTTCAATTAATTTCTACCGGCTTAGCCTACCACTAAGAAGAACTGTAATAACATTTAACATTAGGTCACACAGAATAACCGGCCCAAAAATACTGTTTGTATTATTGTTCAATGTGAAATATTTTTCATGAAAAATTATCAAATTTAAACATCCGAAAGAGTTTCTTAACTCACAGAAAAATGACAAAAAATGTTACTTACCCACGAGTGTATCGTAAATATCTTCGCGATCGTCGAGAGCCATTCTGCGTGAGATTTTAACAGAACACCAGCTGAGGATGGCGCACTGTGAATTTGATAAATGAAAACATCAGCCTGTCATCGACAGTCGACACAGGAGTCATTATATTTCATGGCACAGATTCCATCGGCCTCAAAAGTTTTCAGTGACTTTGTGGATTTTTTTTTTTTTTTATCAATGCCTTGCTCATGGCGGCGGAACGGAGAGAGGGGTGGGAACGGAAAGAGGGATGGGAACGGGGAGAGGGGTGAAAACGGAGAGAGGGGTGGGAACGGGGAGAAGGGTGGGAACGGGGAGAAGGGTGGGAACGGGGAGAGGAATGGGATACAAGAGAGATACAAATTTGACTGTGCTTTCATATGATAAATGTTTAAACTTTATGTAAGGAGGAAGATACTGTAATAGTTTCAATAGGTACAAATGATATTTCAAGGAGAAATGTTGATTCTTTTAGTAGGCGTTCTTTCATGGATTTGTTATTCAAGTTAAAGGACAGACGTTGTAATGTTCTAGTTGTTGGTCTGTTGTCGCGTAGAAGCAGTTCCTTTATGATAGATAAGATAATGTTGACCAATAGTTTGCGAGTGTATTTGTAGTCTGTTTGAGTTGGGTTTTGTAAATTTCTGGCATAAGTTTGAATCTCGGGTTGATTGGTTCATGAGAGATGGTTTGTATTTAACTAGGAAAGGTGCTCGTGTTCTTGCAATTAAGGATCTGAGTCCTTTAAACTAGTCACAAGGGGGTGTGGGGGGGTTAAACTTACCTGTCAGGCATGTTTCTGGGGAAAGGGATTGTTCTTTTAGTGGTAGAAATAAGGTTATGAAGAGCTGCTAGCTGAAGTTTCAATTAGTAGACCTCATATAAATAGTATTACTGAGAGTTGGATTTATAGTGAATTTAGTGATTTAGAGATACATATTCCAAGTTACAGTTCTCAGACAAGACAGATTAGATACTCTCAATAAAAGAGGTGGTGCTCTATTGTTTGTAAATGACAGTTTTAATTGCATAGATAGAACTGCTCAGTTTTCTTTTGGTTTTTCGAATTGCCTACGGTGTGAGCTTATTGTTGATAGCGATGTTGGTAGTTCAGTGATTGTTGGTGTTGTATATAGTTCACCAAATTCTTGTCCTGAGAACAATCAGAAATTGCTTGACTGCTTTAGGAAAGTTGCTTCTAGGAGGGTCAGTTATTGTTTTTAAGGACTTTAATTTTCCAGACATTAATTGCAATCTGTGTATTAGTGGTCCACATGGTAAAGATTTTCTGGAAGTTGTATCTAACTGTTTTTTTTTACATGTGTTGTTTCCCACGCGTGATAGTAATTGTCTTGATTTGATTTTCAGTAATGAAGAAAGTATGGTTAGAAATGTGCTAAGTAGCGGTAAGGTAAGGTGTAGTGATCATGACCTTATTAGTTTTGATCTGTATTGTTTCACAAAGATTTCTCCAGCTAATAAACTGGTTTTAGATTTTAAGAATGCTGACTTTGCCGCACTTCAGGATAATTTGTCATTTAATTGGACTTCTTTGCTCTGTGACTTAGATCTTTCTAAATCATGGGATGTTTTCCGAACTAAAGTTTTGGAGGGTGTGAATAGCTTTGTCCTAATAAAGAAAGTATGTAGGCGTTTTTTTTACAACGTCTGTCCTTTAACTTGAATAACAAATCCATGAAAGAACGCCTACTAAAAGAATCAACATTTCTCCTTGAAATATCATTTGTACCTATTGAAACTATTACAGTATCTTCACCCTTACATAAAGTTTAAACATTTATTATATGAAAGCACAGTCAAATTTTTCTCTCTTCGAGTAAACAGAGCCTGGGCACTCTTTGAACTTTACAAAGAAGATGGGGATGGCACGTCGGTCTATGGCAATGGCTCTGGTCCACGTGATTTTTCTTTTCTTTTCTGTTGTGGTGGTGGTGTTAGTTTGGGATTATTATGGGGTGACTAACCCTTCTTAGACCATAATCTTGTTATGTTATGTAAATTTTGCCTTCCATGGCCGCATTTTAGAGAGATGTCTCACTAAAGAAATTTGAGGTGGCTTGCAGACTCTACCAAGGACCTATTTTAAAGAGGTTTTTACAAATTATAAGCGGGGAAAACAAAAATAGGCAGTTGTGAAGGCCTTCTCAAATTATAGACGAGGCAGGAAAAACAAAGTAGGGCTGTTATGCACCAACATTTTCTTTATAGAATTTTGAAATAGAGTAGGCTATATGCGCGCGAACTTTCATATTTTAAAGGCAATCATTGTTACTTTCTTTAATGAAAAGATCGGAATATAATCTTTGAAAGGGAAAGTCTTTCAACTTGTTTAAAAGAACACATTCTGTCTCTCTAAAGGGAACTCGTTCTCTCCGGGGCTGAAAAGGGCACTTTTTTTCCTGTGAAAAAAAAAGGAACTTTTTTAGCAAAGTCGGAAGTCGTTCCCACTCCCACTCCTCTCCCCGTTCCCACCCTTTTCCCCGTTCCCACCCCTCTCCCCGTTCCCACCCCTCTCCTTCTTCCCACCCCTCTCCCCGTTCGCATAATATTTCAGTTGAGAAAGAACAGATAACTTCCTTTTAATGTCATTTAAACTCAACATTGCGTAACTTGTTTTGCCCTACCCGCTACGCACTTTCAAAGTTCCACTGAAAATCTTGCATACTGGCCCATGATACCTCGCCGTAAAACATTTCAAAACTACGCCACCCCGAAAGTTCTGAACTATCAGTACTCTCGAAAAAATGGCCGCCATCTTTGCGACGCATGCAAAATTTCAGCTCTGTTAAAAGCTTTTTCTGTTTGTTTATTTTGCAATATTTGTTCTTTCTTGCCAAATTTATTTGACTCATCAGGTAATATTTACATGTAAATGTACTGATTGTCACGATTCAAGTATTTTGACTAGTGTGTTTTCAGCTTGTAAAACGGGCCTTGATTGCGTGGGATTGAAATCTTTATTAATTATGGCCTAACGTTAGGCCTATTGTCAGTTTCATTGTTTACTGCTGCACATTTGCGGTGCATTTTACAAGTTAGCCTAGGCCTACTCAGATTTCGGCGAAATCAAAGACTATCCCCATTCATTGGTGATTACTGAGCATTGTGATACGCACATTCAAAAAGGATTATGCTAATCGGGTTTACAGTTTGTAAAACGTCATTGATTGGAATTTTGTCAGCCGAATGTGTGTGATTTTAATCATAAATGATTATATTGATTTTCAACGGCAAGACTGACTATGAAAAACGATTACTCGCAATGAAGTATTTAGTTAACGTTTACAAGGATTTGCGAGGATTTACAAGGATTTGCACGCTTAACGGTCACAGCCAGTGGCGTAGGAACAATTTTTTCATGGAGGGGCGGGGGCTGAAGCTTTATTTCTTCAAGGACCTCGACCCCTATCCCCACCCAGAGGCCTTGTTTTTGGCATGGTTTATTGGGAATGTTTGGCGCTTTGGGCATTTTTTCTCTTTTTTCAAAGAAGAATGAACAAGTGACATTCTTTCAATCTTCTTTTTGAACTCTAACAGACTTGCCCGCAGAAGACATGCGTGCACGTACAACGGTACGTATATTTAATTTGTTATGTACGTTCAAAGGTACAAACACATTAGGTGTCACATATGTCCGCACGCGTATTTTTTTTTTTCCCAGGAGTTTTTAGGACAATTTGCAGATATCAGTTGAAAGTCTTTCTAAATCACTGTCTAATTTTCAACGGAATAAAGGTAAATTGCCCTAAACACTCCTGGGAAAAATTGTTTATGCTGCCCGCACTCAGAGTCCGCGGTAGCACGCAAATGTTATGTTTAATACAGCTTTGATCAGCTCAAAATGATTATGAGGGTGCTAAGAAGTAATAAAGTCTCCATCGAAATTACATTACCTTTTTTATCAACATATTCGAAGAAATTAGATCATATGACAATATCCTATAAAGTTATATTATATAAAGTGGGTATAAATAAGTCTTATAAGGTTTTTTTTTTTGTATATGAGAAGTGGGATGGCTAAAGCATACTTTAGCCCCCTCTAAATTTTGACTGGGGGCTGGCTAAAGCCCCCCCCCCACTTCCTACGCCCTTGGTCACAGCTCTAGATGTGACCAAATTCGACTGACTTGCTGTACGATTTCATAGATGGTTGACCCACTGCCGTTTACGTTGTAATTTGACGTAACTGCACAGTGTAGATGCACCATCTGTATGCGCTTTCCTTATTCTTTATTCATCATCTGCGTAGATGTCAGAGACTAAACTCCCATTGACTTAATAGTCGGTGGGCCAACCGTAGACCCCCTTCCTTAGGGATTTTCATCCACTACACTTTTTAGTTAGTCTGGACCCCCAGCAATCATTTTCTGCTTGTTTGCCATTAAACTAATGGTGGGTGTGAGCACCAGGGCGTTGTCATGGCAACGCCTAAATGAAAAACTGGAATTTTAAGAAAATGGCATATCTCTGTAACTGGATAACATATCAGCACACTTTAAGTGTTCAGGTATATATATTTGTTGCTGCCCAATTGATTGCTATCAAGGTTTGAGTCATTCAAGGTCGTATTCATGTCTTTAAGGACCGTTGTCATGGCAACGCCATGATGAAGAAATGAATTTGAGAAAAAATGTCATTTTTTGTATAGATTTGAAGCTGCTGGTTGGTTGCAATCAAGATCTGGGTCATTTACGGTCAAAGTTATACCTTTAATTGGGACTTTTGCCACTAGCGGGGCGTCGGAGGGAGAGGGGGATGGGTGTAGTCTCCCCCATTCATTTTTGTTAGTATTGTTCTCCCCCTCCCATCAATAGAAATTGTATATTTTGCCCCTTAGTCATGAATGTTAAGTATTATGTAAATTGGGTGTTAACACCCCCTCCCCCTCCCCTAATTGAAATCCCACACCCACCACTGGCTGTTGCTATGGCAATGCCAAGATAAACAAATGAATTTGAGAAAATGGCATAATATTAATTCATAATACATATGGCCCCTTGATGACGTCATGCGCCACTGCTCAAATCACCTCTCAGACTGGGTACCAGATACGTTTGATCTGGTTGCTGCTAAGAAGGCCTACAGAATATTGTGGTCGTATGCAGATCGATTTTGCAATGTCATCATTCGACTGGGGGCATTCCACATGGCATGTGCATACATCGGTGTATTAGGAAAGTATATGTAAGGGAGTGGATTTGTGGAAGTGCTAGTTGAATCTGCAGTGTGTGCAAGTGGTTCCATCGAAAAAGTCATAAATGGAAAACACTACAACAGGTCCAGGTATGTTATTAGAACATCGATGGAAGCTCTAGAACGGCTATTGTGGGCTTCATTTCAAGATGAAGATGGATTAGTCATCGGTGAGCAGGAAATGAAGCTGATGTCAGTTCTGGCAAAAACACCAAATTCTGAACACTTGTCCGCTGTCAAGCAAAACTCAAAATGGAAGGAATGGATACAGAAGTATGATGAGTACAAAGCGAAGGTGCGTGCTGGAGAAAACGGCACAATTCTGGCTAGGTTACATGGATAAGGCATGGCTCCTGATGCGTTTCTTGAGGGCTACAAAGATCAATGACATCACCTTGCACATGGCCTGTCTAAATGAAATGCGCCCTCTCTTCTTCAGTCAAGAGAAGCCGACCTATGCAAGGTGTACATCACTATACTTTAACACACTTCTCAACCTGCGACACACACATCTTGATGCAATGGAGCTACTTAAGAAGAAAGGAATGAGTGTGAATCGCTCTGCAGTTCCTAACTCTCGCAATGCTGGGGACATAACAATAGAACAGTTTGTTTGTTTGTTTGTTTGATGAGGGCTTAAAACGGCACCACGACAACGAGGGTCAAATTGTGCCTGAGAGGTCAGATTAAGGAAATAGGGGAGAATAAGAGAAATTCAAGAACAAAAGGTCAGAAAGCTGTGATCGAGAGGGGAGGTGCATGGTTAAAACAAAAGCAAAGTAGAGAGGGGTGGAAGAGGAGAATTAAATATGGTTGTAGAGGGAAGCATGATGAAAGAAGGAGATAATTTTATCTGGAGGATTTTTCTGGAAGAACTCAGCAATTGAGTTGTGGGGAGCGAGGGAAGCTCTGAGAAGTTTGTACGGGGAAAAGCAAGGAGAACGTGATGGATTGTGAGGGTGCAATGGCAATTGTTGCAGAGGGGTTGGGGGAGCCAATAAGGAGGTGGGAGTGAGTGAGGTGGGTGTGACCAATTCTAAGACGGGTAATATGAACCTTGTCGATACGAGAGAGGTTGTTGATGGTGGATTTGATCGGAATTGTGGGCTGGATGACATGGAGTTTGTTATCAATTTGGGAGTTCCATGAGGTTTGCCAGCGGTCACGAACAAGGGAAGCAATAAGCGGTTTGATGTCAGAGAGGGTTTTGGGAAAAGGGGTAGGGAGCAGGTTGAGGGAAAGCTTAGCGGCTGCACCAGCCCTGTCATTGCCAGGGATGCCAACATGGTTGGGTATCCAGGAGAAAAGAATACTTTTTCTGCAGAGGGTGGGAGAAAGGAGTTTCTGGATGAGGAGGTGGCATGTGAGGTTATCCCATTTAAGATTGAGGAAAGAAGTAAGAACAGCCTTTGAGTCTGAGAAAATGGCAAAGTGGCTGAGCGGAGAGTACTCAATAAATTTGAGGGCGAGGAGAATGGCCTTAGCCTCTGCTGAAAAGATGGATGAGTAGTCGGGAAGTCTGCTACTGAGGGTGATGTCTTGGATGACGGCAGCAGCAGCTGTCTTGTTGCCTTCCTTGGAGCCATCAGTGTAGATGGAGGTGTAATTTGAGAGTTGGTCTTTGATTTGGTTGTGGAGATTGATGAAGAGGTTAGGGTGGGTTTGAGTTTTGTGATGAGTGGAGAGGCCCAGGTGGACAGAGGGGAGAGGTGGGCCCAAGGAGTAAAAGTGGGCCAGGAGAAGGTGCCGAGAGTGGCGGGGTTGACGCCGAGATGGGAGAGGTCTGATTTAATGCGTAAGCTGAAGGGAGGGGATAGGGTTTTAGTCCTATCAAAGACGGTGGAGAAATTGGGGTACCTAATGAGGTTGTAAACAGGGTGTTGGGTGTCTAAAAGCATAGGAGAGGCTAAGCTTTCTACATCTTAGTAGAAAGGGGGGTTCGTTGGCTTATAACCGTCATGCCAGTGGGCATGGTCCAGGAATTATTGGCTTTAGTCGCAACTTGGCAGCATACCATAGGTGGAGTTTTACTCGGCATGCACGAGCTGGCTATCTAGAGGTAAGCATGAGCTAGTGCATCTTATTTTAGGGGTGGTGCAATTGTTCAATTTACATATAGACATGGGGTTTTGTTGCAAGATGGGAAAATAGTCCGGGGCATTGGCAACAATCTTTGCAATGCATTGCTTTCACTCCACGCTTTCACCGGCTGTGATACTATTAGTTCATTTGTTCGTAAAGGCAAGGTGGGACCCCTGCGTGTGCTGCAAAAAAAAAACGAAATATATTCCTGTCTTCACAGGTTTGGGTACAAGCTCTACTCTCAATCCAGGAACATTTGATGTCTTTTCACACGTCTTTTCACATGTCTTTTATATGGGGCAAAGTCAGGAGTCAAGGACATCAACAAGCTGCAGTATACCATGTTCATGACACGTTACACACCAAATAACCAGCTACTTCCCAGTGAAAGTGGCATCGACCTATGTTTGCTTCCACCCTGCAGGTTCTCCTTAACAATGCATGTTGTACGTGCCAATTATCAGGCTCTCATATGGAACCCAGCTGATTTGGCATATTCGGAATTGCCAAAGCCCGACGATGGTCATGGATTGGTTCTACGGGGAGACAAATTGGAGTTCCAATGGACAGAAGATGAAATGCTACCAAAGGAACTGATCGATTTAGTATTGGAGCAGGATCATGAAGAAGATGATACTAAAGCTGACTACTATAACATGCAAGAAGATGTGTTTGATGAGGAGGAGGAGGATGATGACTTATATGAATTATAAGAGAATTGACCTCATATGGAATACCATTTCATATGTTTTGGAACGTAGTATGCAGCATACAGACATTAAAAATTAAGCTTTCTGCCGTCTTTGTGGCTTTTTTCAACATCTTTTAATTAAGATTTGTTGTGGTAAACATTTTTTGGAAAAGCAGAATTGGCGTGAAGATCACCATGAACACCTTAATATGCTTGCCTTAGGACCCCAGTTTTCAGTGAAGTTACAGATCAGCATTTGGTCTTCTCAGTCATGTCAGTATGTAACCAAAAACATGCATGTATCTAAGTAAGACATTAAAGTATGTTACAAATATAATAATGGTTTGTAGAATACTGTAAGACAATTTGATGTAAATGAACATTCCTCTAGGCATTGCGATGAAGCATGACTGTATTTAAGGACCTAGATATTGAATGCAATCAACCGGCTAATCTCAAATCTATACAGGCCTATACATATATAATTATATTGTGATTTCATATTATATTATAGCGTATTACAACTAAGAGAAGACCGGGGATATGGCATTTCCAAATTGACCAACTTCAATTTTTTTCACACAGTTATCATGGCAATTTTTATGATTGGGCATGATTGTGACCTTACACTACATCCCTATATGCCTATACACTAGCATTGTTTACCTAAAAATATATGACAATTTTTCCCTATTTTTTTATTTTTTTATCAGGCATTGACATGGCAATTGTCCTGATTAGGCATGACCGTGACCTTAAAAGACCCAGATCTTGATTGCAATCTAATGGGCAGTTTCAAATATATATATACTTAGACACTGGAATGTGTTTTTATGCTGTAAAGTTTCAAAGATATTACATTTTCTACGGTTTCGATATATTGGCCCATAGATTATAATGTGTGATATTTCCTCGCTTACATGGAAGAAAAAAGTTTCGTAGCTTGATAATTGATTTGAGCTCTTTACCACCCCAAATTGTCGTAGATTTGTTACGGATGGAATTGGTGTGTTCTGCCAATTATAATACGAGAATGTTTTTTTCTTTCTTTCTTTTTAAATACAGTATATGCCCCAGTTCTTATTTGAAATTGTTAAAGTCAGTACTAAAGGATTCTCAAAAGACTTTTGTAAAGATTACCTTTTTCTGTACCCATTCGGTGAAATTGGATGATAAACACAAAAGGTCTTGTTGACATAGCTTAGTAGACCTTTGACCCTTAACAACAAAAATAGGACTATGTCAGAAAATTTCAATTCAAACATCTTCAGTTTGATGCTATTTTAATTGTATTTATTAAAATGAAATGAATAGCTCATGTTGCTTCTACAATGTAAAATATTGTATAGACCAATTAGAAAGCTTCAATTTACATGCGTTTTTAATGGTGTTCATGAATGAAGGTATCAAAATTAACAAATTTCATTTTGATATGCAAAACAAGGTAAAACGTAAAATGTAATCAAAATACTTTCATTTACACCTTGTTTTTACAATTTCTCTATACCTAATATGCCAGGCATTAGACCTAACTCCTTGGCCTACTACCAGACATATTTTGCAGATGCTGGAGAGTGGCTTCCAGCTGACTGGAATAGCTACATGTGTGGTACATATCTTCCAAATTAGGATTACTTCAGCTTCAGTATTTATTTTCGTGGAGGATAGTTTAAAAAATTTACTTGATTTCAAAGCATTTTTAACACAGGTTTAATTTTCTTTGTACAAATCTTCCTGTCCTTAATATAATATTAATCACCCTTCCAGTGCACACACATTTTCCATAGACCTTAACAGATTATGACATTTTAATAGTAAAAATCTCAAGCATAATAAATTAACTAATGAAATTATTTATTTTTCTTTAGAATCAAAAGTTCAGTGACGAAGAGTTAGCTGAAATTCAAAGACACCCCCTCAACAATAGACAGGCAGGCAGGCAGGCAGGCAGAGAGTTCATGAAACAGACAGCGAACTACAAAACTACTGCTGTTTTTAAGTTTGTTTACGCATACCATGAAATAGTTTTCCTTATTATGTAACATTACAGATCCATTGACGAGTTGAGTTGAAAGAATATTAAGTTTGGGATGGAACAATCTTTGAATTTTAGAACTTGTAGCTCAAAGCAATTTTCAATGCACATTTTTATTCTCGATATATGACTGGACATACAAATCAAAATTTGTATTTAATTTGTTTAAATTTCATCCTAAACCTCAGTCTGTGAAAATTTGACTATGCAGTTATACACGTCCACAAAACTGTTATAATAATGGTATGTGAATTATTATGAATTGCTCCTGGGGGTCTGCTAGGGCCAAACCGCAGTCTTTGTGGTACGGAACAGGCCACGGAATGGCCCTAGTGGACTGCTAGGGTCTACCGACTGACCGAGGAACTGCTAGAGCCATTCCGTTGTCCGTTTTATACCTTACATGTAGCAGAGAACTACAACGTATGGGCAACCTTTGTACTGAGATCCGAGCTGAAAGTGATCATAAATGTACAATCTTAAAGTGGTGATTATTAAATGCCTAATGCATATTACCTTGCACTTAATCTCACTCATCTTTCTGTGAATGATAGTGACTTTCAAAAACATTTTGAGATTTAAAAAACAAACCCTTTTTAGATTAAAAAGGGACATATTTCACTAATAGTCAAAATAATATGTGAATTGGATTTTGGGCAGGTCCTATTTGTTAAAATTATATTTTATTCAAATTTTAGTATCATATTTTATTCAGATTGTATTCTTTAATTCTTGTAGTCGCTTGGGAGCTGATCTAAAGTTCAAAAATTGTCTGTTTTAATCAATGGTCAGATGGTGTAACCATATATATATATGTTTTTATATTTTTTTTTTGCTTTTAAAAGACAAATTTGCCTCGGAAGTGAGCAAAATTCGACAACTTCTTGGGAGGGGGAGGGGGGATCTAGAACCTTTCGAAACCCCTCACTTTTTCATGCTGGCTACGCCATTGGTTTTAATATATTTAAGGTATATTTATATTGCCAAAATCTGCCTGAATTTTGAATTATTTTTTCTTTCTTTTTTTTAGTTTGCCAAAACCAACGTGACGTGTATATTTATTTACACACACACACACATATATATATATATATATATATATATATATATATATATATATATATATATATATATATATATATATATATATATATATATATATATATATATATATATATATATATATATATATATATATATATATATATATATATATATATATATATATATATATATATATATATATATATATATATATATATATATATATATATATATATATATATATATATATATATATATATATATATATATATATATATATGTATGTATATATATATATATGTGTGTATATATATATATATATATATATATATATATGTGTGTATATATATATATATATATATATATATATATATATATATATATTTATATTTATATATATATATATATATTATATATAGAGCTAATTAATGCGCCCGGCGCACAAAATATCTTCAACCGGTGGGGCCTACCCCCCCTCCCACTCCCTACACACACACACACACACCCGGCTAACCAGCCTACTCAGAAGCCTATATGACCCGGACGGCCGACCTGTCTCTGGCTTATAATTTATCCAGAGCTCATATGTACCGGTGACCGGTACCGGACACCGTAGTGCCGGCCGGTGCTCTCATCATTATTATTTGTCTCCATCACGAAAATGCTCTACGTCCATCTTCCTTGTTCAAGGGATTTTCCCTACTCTATTCAATAACACAATCGAAAGTGTAATTAAAGTCAATTGCTTTGCATAGTAAAGCTTATATTCTGGCTAGTTTCCTTTTAAACAGGATAAACGAGTATCGGTCTCATTTATATACATACACACTGTAGCATTTTCCTACGCTTACACCGTACTACACTCAAGACCTATATTCTCTATCTGTAGTGCCTGGTATGCCTTGGGCGTCACTTACGGCCCTTCTTCTGTTGGACTCTACCAGTCTCCTACTTACAATATTAAAAAAATGGGTCCCATGCAATCGATCAAATTCCAACACAACATTCATGGTGTATGGTTTTTCATTGTTGTTATTCAACAGTAATCCTTCGTATGGGTAATAGGAGCAAAACTTTGTTTACCCCCGGGTGATGTTCAAACATCCACCCCAGTTCTTCGGCTACATCATCCGTTAAGATGTTGTAATACCGTTCTCCTTTTCCCCTCCCTGGTCTCCCCCACGTGTGTTCTAAGAATGCCCATTCTCTTACTATTGGCCACGTTCATGTATTGGTTATGCTCCCCTCTGTACAGTGCATGCCATACCCTCCTTCTTCCGTCTAAATCTATGTAATAGGGGCTTACTTGCCACTGTCCCTCATTTGCATTTCCCGCTGCTATAGCCCAGTTTTCGGGTATTCTTGGATCATATAACCCTTCTGGGTACCCTTATGTATTTCCTATTTCTTCTATCTTAATTAATAATACAATTTCAGCAATATTACTAGTTCCAGAACTTAGCCAATCTGGTCACTCTGTTCTATAAGGCTCATATTTAACGTACTAGCATTTTCATAATACTTTCTCATATTTCCCCATCTGATTCTGGATCATATGTATAATCTGGTAATATTGGTGATAAGGGGGTGTTGTTAACGGTCCGTCTCCCGCCCCCTCCCCTCCTTTTTTTCCCTCTTCCTCTGTATCCAATATATTCTTTGGATCCCCCCTCCTGTCATGGCATACTTTTTTTGTCCCCATTTGCCAATTAACTGTATTTATGCCCCTCTGCCACCATGCCCTCCACTATTGTATCTAAATCTATCCCATGAAAGACTGTATTCCATGTGTCTGGCTCAAACATGTTTTCGTGCAATTCTTGCACCATGTGTTGTCCCTGGGGGCCCTGCCCCGTGCTCTACCCCTGTTTCGAACCAACTGTTTGGTGTTAATCCTGTGTCCTGGGGGTGAACCATGAACCTGACAATATCTTATGTGCATTTGGCATCAACAGTTTGTTGCCGTCTAGCTTACTTCTTCTTATCTTACCTCTCACCTTACTGCTGTGTATGATCGGATGTGCCATTTGCCCTTTTGGCCGGTCTCCCACTTTTTCCCTTCCCTCCTACACTTTAAAAAAAGGAATGGTCAAATTTTGACCACAGCTTGGTCAACTCTGCACCGAGCCAACTTTGGTCAAATTGAACAACAAATTTGACCACAATGTGGTTAAATTTGTCCATAATTATCATATAATGGTTAATTTTGAACACATTATGGTCGTTTGATTTTGACCAACAAATGGTTCGGTGCAAAGTTGACCATGTAATGGTCAAATCTGACCATTCCTTTTTAAAGTGTGTGTCTGTTATGGTTCCCTGGTCGTTCTCTGTTATGTTGGCCGTCCTAGGGACGAGCCTTGCCCCCGTTACATATTGTGTATTTTCTGCCCCAGCCCCCGTCTCTGATGTGACGTAGGGGAACTGGTGCATCACCCCCCTTTTCAGTGTGTATTCTGGGTAGGTGTCGGGTGTTTCCCCCTCCCCCACCTGTTTTGACATTTCCTTCAAGCCGAAGCTGATGTTGAACAATATCTGATACCTTATTTTCAGCACCACCCCCCCCACCCCTTCCTCCCGTGTTCACCCCTGTTATCCTAATGGTGTATTTCCATTCTGCCTTTGCCCTGAAGCTCACCGTGTCAGGGTGGCTGCGGCTCCTCATGCCAAACAATATGATCGGCAGGGCCTCGTCGACATAACCATTGTCGAATTCCCTCCCCTGGTGTATCTGGGTGTTGTCACGCAAAATTGCGTGTTTTTGCCTTTTCAGGATGAACGGAACAATTGGTCGGTTGTTTTTCTTTTTGGGTGGTATATCGTGCTCGTGTGTGGCCCTGATGCAAACCCCTCGGATCGTGATTCAAACCCTTTACCATGAATCCCTGATTTATGTCTGCCCTCACGACCATACCTCCATATCATTAATACTTATCATATCAAACGGCATGTGCTGAAATGCAAATATCTTGTTAATCTTATCCTGCAGCTCAAAGGCTACGTTTCTTACATTGGCTGCCACAGTCATGTCTATACCCATTCTTAACGTTTTTACTTTTTGTGTTTCAATGACGGGCAGGAACATATTTGTTACATCCCAATTATCCGCCAGCGGCATGGAGTTTTCCTGCGTGGGCTTACCCCGAAGCACCGTCCAACCCGCGTTTGGCATCTCGTCGTCCGAGCAGGCCGTTTTTGTCGGTGACAAAGTCGTACGACATTTGGTTATTTATGTGGACGGATTGTTTTACCACGTCTGGCAGCCCAACATTTCCACACTGATTCTCTCGACGATTATTTCGTCGATCTGCTTTACCAAATTTATCCACTGAAAACACTTAAGATATGCTTTAATGTCATTTACAGGTACCGTGACCTTATTAGTTCTCAGTTTACATGGGTGTCGTAGAATTTTTGCGTATTCACGAAATGCAGGCTGTCTTCTTCTCTGTCCCCGTCGTCAGTCCCCCTTACCATTTGTAGGGGTCGTACCAGTTCCTGTATATCTCTGAGCTTTCAAAGGTGACCTCTTTTCTGTTCCGGTTTGACATGTTGCTCCTCTGCCCGTATTGCTAAATCAGTCTTTTAGCGATTTAGAGTATATTGATTAATTCTGGCTATTGCACCCCACCTTTTCATTTTTTCCTCGTCAATTGACACGTATTCCCCGTGTTTATATGCGTATCGTTCTGGCCTGAAAACACGGTCAGTGTCGAATAAATATTTGTCTATCAATTGTTTGACGTGAACTGGTGAATGGCAGTGTCATTTATAGTACTACTCTCCACAACTCACTGTTTTTGGCGTAATCAGGTAATTCTCCCGAAGAATTTTATCTGCATCCTCAGTTGAAATTTGCGGATTTGAAAACTGTAAATCGTGTATTTTACTTGCACGATCTACTTCGCTACTTCGTTTGCTGGTTTAATATTGTCCTTTAAGTTCTTTTCTATATCTGTTCCGGGCCCTGTCTAATGGTGTCCAGGGAAATGGATTCTGAATGGTAAACCTTTTCTCTTTGATGCTTTTTCATGCAAAGTATAACCACATTTTTCCCAAGAACACAAAAAACACAAATGCACCCGAAATTATTTTCTGTTCTATGTTTTCCAAAGTAAAAGTTATTTCTGTTGTGCTGGCGCTGCTATTATACATTTTATTTACAATTTTTCATTTACAATACAAATCACATTGTCAAATCTACTAATATGTGAAGGGTAACATGTCCTCGTGTATGCCTGACACTCCATCGAATTCAAATTTGTTCACACCGCACTCTGGCCAGAAACTAATTTTTGTTTCCTCAATCTCGTAACCTGGGAATTCTATCAAGATGAATTTCTCGTGCACTGTTTCAGTTTGTGAGTATGCGTATAACTTGTGTTCGTGTTTCACGTTATTGCACAACATATATCCCAAATAGTGCCAGTACGGCATGTTTCTCATGGATCTCACACGGGCCATATAGTCCCTAAATGTCCTCCAATCCACCCTGTCGTAAAAACGATGCTTTTTCTCACTATTTTCCATGGCTGTCTGGATCGTCCTGCTTGCTCTTGTCTGAGCCCGAGTCAGGCGTCGCCTGGGCAAGGGGTGCACCAAGGCAGCCTCCAATCTGAGTGCCCATTTGGGTAGGCGCCATTTCGATTTTGTCCCCGCTGCTGACGATGAGACTGATTCCGGATTGACCAGGCTGATACTCAGTGGTTTCAACTCCATGTGTCTGAATGCTGCTGTTACGCTTCGGAATTGCTTGTAAAAGTTCG
>JAIGNY010001275.1:387500-485000 GCA_020152595.1 Chiridota heheva | reverse complement strand
AATAAACTTTCGAACTTTCTGTTGATTTCGCCTTTTCAGCCAATTTGGAGAAATATTTAGAACTTGACGAATACCCCTTGACCCTAATACCAAGGGTTGGCCCTTCTACCTCGCCATGGTCCCTTAAGTGGGCACAAGCAGGCTGTCACGCCGTGCAGCATTTGGTACTTGGTTATTGTGTTTCCAAGACAAAATTTCTGGGGGACTCGGGGTGGGATCTGTTCCCAATTGTTCTGTATTGTGTTGTTGTAGACGCATGCATTACGTTTACAGACAGGCCGGGCAAGTGTAAATTTGCTCCAGGCATATTTGTGTTACACCCCACCCCAACCCCAGCACTATTAAACAAAAATGAAAATGTGAAGAATTAATTTGTCTGTTGGCATTCACTTTCTTGGTTTCATGTTTTCATGACCGTTAATTTCCTCCGAACAATTAAAACACAGGGAGGAGGGGTCGGGTTGCACAGCAACGGAGCCAGGGTTTTTTCATGGGAGGGGTACATTTCCAGGGCCGGATTTAGAAATGTGGGGACCCTGGGGACTCCCGATGTGAGCGTCTCTTTCAGAAAATTTTTACCCGTAAAAATACAACTTACCTTTACATACCCCGTGTTCCAACTATAACCCCAGCTAGCACCTAGCAACTTTAGGGACGGCGATAAGAAAACGGTGCCCATCTTAGAAACCGAAAGGTCCATGAAAGAGGCCTCACATTGGGGAAGACGATTAGAAACAGGGCCCCATATCTTAGCAACCGACAAGCCCCCTGAAAGGGGCCCTCAAATCAAGGTGGGTGTTCAGAAAAGGGGGCCCATCTTAGCAACCAAAAGAGGCCCGTGAAAGGGCCTTCACAACGGGGAAGGCGATCAGAAAAGAGGCCTATATGAACAACTTCCGAATTCTGGCCCCATGTGTTACGCCACTGCATAGCATAATTTTATAGCATAACTATGGGGAAAATGCAAGACAATCCCATTAGAAGACAATAGTATTCATAAAGTAATCTAATAATAATTCAAAATGTGACGGCGTCAGCGGCGGCGCCAGAAAATAATATTGGGGGCATAAATGAAGATTAAATGCATAAGTGTGTAACGCCTATGGTGGTACTAGGCACGCGAAGCCCCACGTTTTTCCGTAGTAGAGGTGGCAAGAAATTGCTTAAAACACATGTCAAATATATACACCAAAACCATTTTGAATTTTAAAAAATTTTAGGATTGGAGACACGTGCCGCCATTCCCCCTTGCCGGTGCACTGGACGGCGGCAATGGGGAAGAAAAATCACACCTGGTGAGAAAGTTTCATTTCTCACCAAAACTAAAGGCAATCATTATGTTTTTGTAATAGTGTTGGGCGGGCCCTATACACATTTCCAATTTTGAACAGTGGAGTGGACCCTACAGAATGAACATTTTGTGGGGCTTCTATTTGTGGTGACCCTGGGCACGTGTCCATGTGGCTCATGCTTAAATCCGGCACTGTGCGTTTCCACAGTAAAATGTCCCAATTTCGGCCTATATAGGGAGGTATATTAGCGGCTCTCTCTACGGCCTGCCAAAGTGGGACGGAATGGAATGTTTTTAAGTAATAGGTCAACATTTTTTACCGCATAATAGTTACCATGTTAGGCAAAAATGATTACCAAACAAAACTTTAAAATATTTTTTTTTTTTTTTTTGCTTCTTCAGAAAATCATGTTAAAACGGGACTGCCTAACGGAATACACATAATACGAGGTCACCAATTTTTTTCAAATTTATCGAAAAAGCGCACGGTAAAAAAGTAATTCATATGACATTATTTCAAATCGTGAAGAAAAATTTGAACCCTTATATTTACTTCCCCGCGGTCGAAATGTGTCTGAATCTTATGTTATTCCTTTACAAACTTTAATTTTGGATAGATGCATCGTGGGATACCTCTGTAAAGGGTCTTCCGGTCGGGAGAACAAAACTGTTCTCCCGATCGGCGTAAGAACCGTACTGATTATGAATATTCCCAGCCATGCCCACACATGTTTTGAAATTCCTAAGCCCCCTATGACGATGTCAAGTTACGCCCCTGGGAGTGGTCCTCGGAGATTTGGAGCATGGGGTCCTTGTGCCAATGACGCAATGACCAGCTCCGACACTGGCCCATATTGCTAACATTTTGATATTTGAAAAATATTTTTTTAAAAGGGAAGAACAATTTTCTGCCAGAGGCTTCAAAGTCTCCTAGTCCCGTGAATACGTGATGAAAAATTATGACTGGCAGAGGGATGTCAAAATGTGCTCCAATCCATACGTTGTGGGGGTGGGGGGGGGCAGGGGAGACCTACAAAGAATTTCACCTTGTTTCGCGTTGCATACAGAAGTAAACTTGTGAAGGTATAGACATAAAAGTGGTCAAATTTTTGTAAAATTTGGCAACATTTCCAAAATTTATTTTGAAGAAAATTTCCCGAAAATGAAAATAAAAGTTCCGAAAATTGAAGAAAATATATTTTAGAAATAATCTTTTAGTATGATATATTTTTTGAAATTAAAGTAAATTTTACGAAAATGAAGGAAGTTTCTAGAAAATTTAAATACATTTTCCATCGGGAAATGTTCTGATAAGTGGCCTGGTGGCCGGGGCCAGGGGTCAACTTCCCCCAGTTAAGCTGTTTGCGAGGTCGCCGCATACCCTAGGGGGGCAAAAATTGTCCTCAATTATATTTTATTATTTTTAATCTCAACTTTTGCAAGATGTATTCAAAACAAACGTTGTAAATGTTTCTCTAAAAGCAATATTCTTACATTAAGGAAATCATCCCTGGACTTCAACTAAAGACACATTTTACCAATGGGTTCCTATATTTGGACCTTAACCAAAAAATATTCCTTATAACTATGTGATATTACACGATTTTAAGCAACTTTCTGATACTAAAATCATGTCAAAAGACGCTAAGCGTCCAGGGGCTTCGCCATGGGGACCTCAGGGCAAAGGAGGGTGGAGGGTGGGGGGAGAAAATTAAATGAGGGCACTTTTTGACAGTAATTGACAGATTGAGTGGCACTTTACATTCTTAAAAACAGGCGCTACGTTTTCGAAAAAGTGGGAGGCACGTGCCCCCCGGCCTCGGATCCTACACGTTTAGTTTGAGCATAGGCAGGATTTGAGGGTGCAAGGGGGAACTTGCCCCACCCCCACATTTTCCAAATGTATACTTTTGCATGGTGATTTTTTGTTTGTATCTAAGCGTAATCTTATGATTTTCCCCAACTCCCTCTCTTACTTTTGGTTATCCCCAACTTTCACTGATATACGCAAATCCCGCCATTGGGTTTCAGATTCTAGAGCCTATGGGTTTCAGATTCTGGAGACAAGACCAATGCTGGCAATTGCCCAACGGGTGAGTAGTTAAAAGGCCTCCTTTTGAAAATAATTTCTTTGAGAATTATTCGGGGCCGCCCATGCCTGTTCCCCCCTCCTCCCCCCCCCCCCGTCTAATTTGTTTCCACTACGGTACAATTATAAGCAAATTTCCGCTACCAAAATTACGAGAAGTGTAAGACTTTGACCCTAGATTTGACACAATATTAAGCAATAATAGCAATCATAATTACGTGAAATGCAGGACTTTAGGGGCTTCTTATGGTGTGCGGATTTATTTTTATTCGCTTTTCCTTTTTTACATATTAATTTAATTTCTTTTCAAATTTACCCTTCACCGTGAAGGAAGCATGCTACCTGGAAGGCAAGATCCTTCTAATGGGCAACTCCCCCCCTTCCCCCTCTTTTTTTCATCAGACAGGGGCGCGACTAGTGAAAAGCACCATGTTCAGATATTGATCATATATCACATTGAATTATGGACTAACTTACTAATAGTGATGATTTGTCACTAAAAAAAGGCAAGGGAATATCTATCTTTAAGGTATGAATGGGGAATTGATGTTAATTTTGCTGACACCATGACAACGTATGCAACAGAATGAGCGCAGAGCGCGAATCGCACGGAATGTATGGGCAGTCAGTCCTTGGGCTCGTTTAGAATTCCTTGTTGTGATTAGGTGATCTAGGTGGTGAAACACCAAAGCTCTTCCGATTTCCCAGAAATTTTAGCGTTCACGGCTTTTATAAACATAAAGCAATTAAGATAAAAAAAAACACCATAAAGCTGGTGGACATATCAGTCATATATATCATGGATTTTCTGAAAGCTTTTAATTTATATGAGAGGTGACATCATAGGTAAACTGAGTGGAGGAGTCAGGATTTTGATGCTGCGGACAAGAGAGGGCAGTTTTGTCTCATGGAGGCCTGGTTGAGGGGGGGAGGGGGACAAAGAATATGAACAGATAAATCAGATCAAATATATGTCACTTTACACAATTTTCTGAGGAAAAAACGATCTCGCGGGGGATGTCCCAGTGCCCCCTGTAGCGCCGCCACCGGTTAAACTGTTTAAGATATGATAAAAACTAAGTATCAAAATGGATGAACATTTTACCACTAATTTACAGCATACGAATTCGTAGGTGCATAATATGCGATTTGTAAATTGGACATATATTTGTGTTGCATAAACAGACGACGGACTTACTTTCTTATGTTAATCCATTGTGTTTCGGTAATAATCAAGCAACATTTGAAGAACCGCATATTAATTCTGATGTTGCGGGAACAGCGAATGTCTGGAAACAGGTATGGACAATTTTGGACAACTTAACAACTTAAAGGGGCACTGGAATGAAATGTGATGGCCTATTCTATCATTATCATTATTTCTTTAATATTTTTTTTTTTTTTTTTTGGGGGCGCAAAAACATCGAATGCTTATCTAGCAAGCAACAGTATATAGTAATTTTCTGGTTAATATCAATATTCAAGTGACCTTTGCCCTCACGTCGTCTGTGCGTTCCGAAACCATAAAATGTATCATTGTTTATCTGTTGTGGATAATATATTTGTGAAATTCGCAAAAACGAGCGCACTGATTTTCCAGTCTAGTGCTTTAAAACATGTGTGAACCAATATTTTCATCCAGGAATTACGGCATAATTCTATTAGATATATCATGATTCAAGTTGGCCATTTCTTTCGTCCATTAATGACATTTGATTCTTTTTAATTGTAGGGTTTTTGACATATAACGCATAAATAAAGAAATGAAGACAAAAATCCTGGTAATCATGAGTATAGAAGATAAAGTGTTTTTGTGCACATTATCTTTTTATGCATGAAAACGCTGTAACCATGTTTATGAAATTTATGTCATTTCTTAAACGCGTAGGAAATATATAAACAGAGTTTACAACTTATCCGTTATTGTATCTTCCACAGAATCACTGAAACAATGTTTATAAAATTTAAGTTTTATCTTAAACACGTAAGAAATATACAAATCGAGTTTACAAATTATCCGTTGCCGGATATTAACGGAAACGTTCAATACATGTTTAGTAAGTTAGTTTAAGTTAGTTCGTAAACCTATAGTAAATCTGCAAATGGAGTTTATGAACTTTCCGTTATCGGATACTTTACGGAAATGTTCGTACCATGTTTATAAAATGTAACTTAGTTCGTAAATGTAAAGTAAATCTACAAATAGAGTTTATGAGCTTTCCGTTATCGGAAATTTTACGGAAATGTTCATACCATGTTTATGAAATATAAGTTACAATGAAAACGCAGCTTAAACGTCTTTTGCATGTTTCCAGAATATACGCTCGCTGAAATTCCGCTTAAATATGCTGACCATGTTTAAGAAATTTACGTTATCCTGTAAACATGGTGTATATTTAGGAGAAGATGTTTACGATGTTTCTGCCAACGGAAATGTAACGGATATTTCTTAGCATATCGTAAACGCATCGTAAAACTACTTACCATGTTTACAATCGGGCCGGTTACGGATACGCATCATAAACACGAAATTTTCGTAAACTTAGTATTTAAGATGTAACCGTTCACCAGACTGCCAGAAACTTCAAGTAAGCATGCATCAGTCAATGTTTCAGGTACCAGAAACAGCTATTTTGGTGCTGTGAAATTTCCCTGAAAATTGAGAATATTTGGCTAAAATTGTTGGGATCATGGCTTAAAATCAAGACAAAAATGAAAAATGTAATTGATGAAAATAGAAGAACATTTAAAATTCGAATGTAAAAAATTCACTCAGATAAGCATTCTGGGTTACCATTTCTAGACTGGCAGAAAAAAAAATGAAAGAATTTGGCCAAAATTGTTCATGGACTGATGGACGTACTTTTGGTAGCATCCAGGGGCGAAGCCCCAGAAGATTAATAGAGTTTAATGACCAAAAATGACCCATGATCATCGGGGCTCAAGATAAGATGCCCAAGAGATAATTCTGATATCTAGACGATTCACGAGCAAGGTTAAGATGTATATCTCTGATTTAAACAGTACATTCAACATCTTTGCCCGACTAAGTGCCCAAGCATGATACTGTCACCATCATGAAGCCGAATCGGGAGGATATGATTCTAATATCTAGACGATTCGGGCATGGTTAAGATGTATCTCTGGTTTTAACAGTGCATCCGACATTTCACATCTTTTCCCGACTAAGTGTTCAATTATGATGTTATCAGCATCATGCCGAGTTGGCGGTCGGGAGGACTGGAGGACATGATTCAAATGTTTATCTGAGTCGGGCATGACTGTCCAGCCAACTGGAGGTGTGTTGGGGAGAGGGGAGGAGGGGGGGGGGGGGCTCGCACGGCCATGAAGATAACATAACAGCTAAGAAATTACGTATTTTCAAAGGTATTTTGTCTTTTTGCAAAGAAACATAAAGGTATAAACATATTATCTTTTATTCAATTGTTCAATACTAGGCCATTTGTTTGACAAAATAGTCAAAATTGGAATTATCCAAAGAATTTTTTTGTAATATCCCCACACCCCCTTAAGTTACGTCCCTGCGTCATGTGAAAATGGCTGGAGTGTAGTAGAACATAAGAGCAATATATTGTTTTAATGAAAAAATTGAAAATTTATTGGGATTTTCCAGAAACCTATATTAGAAATATTTTTTCTTTAAATTTGTCAATATTTGTGTAAATTTTAAAAAATTTATAAAAATCTTTTTTCAATGAAAGGGAACGTTCATTTTTGCCTCCACCACTTTGCCATAATTCGGCCTTGCAAATCAATACCAAAAAGTTTGGAAAATTAGACCAAAAAGTCGATCAATTCCAGCTGTCAAGCTGACCTCCCCATCCAGTATAGGCTAATAAACTGATGAAGATCATTTTGAAGAGTGTTTTTGCAGAAAGAAAGAAACAAAAATCAACAACATACAGACATATGAGCGGTTTCCCGTGCATAACAGAAGCGCGCCTATATGGCCAATGCCATTTCATGTGTATTCCATAAAAGTCAGGGGTTCGATATTGGATAAGGGAGGGGGAACAAAATTTTCGGGTCAAGGGAAACTTCGCATTTTCCAAGTTTTAGATGCCCAAAAAAGACTTTAAATGTATGCAATGCACATGTTTTTTAAGTACCAAATTTTCACCTCAAACAATATATGGTACGATCTAAGATAGCAGCATATGATTTTACAATAATACAGACTACCCCCCCCCC
Source organism: Chiridota heheva (assembly GCA_020152595.1). Lineage (NCBI taxonomy): Eukaryota > Metazoa > Echinodermata > Holothuroidea > Apodida > Chiridotidae > Chiridota > Chiridota heheva. The sequence continues at coordinate 477,408 of JAIGNY010001275.1, read as the reverse complement.
CCTGTCATTAAAAATAGCCCTTTTGGACAAAATAAGTTTTGACATTTCAGACATGGGGAGAGGGGGGGGGGAGGGGAGGGGGATGCCCCCTTTCCGGCGCAACTGGTAGGCCTACTAAGTTTTAGCACCATTTTTGCCATCAAAGAACTGATATAATAAACAAGGTAATAACCCTTGTAGTCGGCCAACCTACTCTGCTTTGACAAATTTGAAAAAAATACTGAAATCGACATTTCCTGGGAAAAAAGTTTATCCAGGGGCCCGCTTAAGGGCCCCTGGTGGGGTGCAGGGGCGAATCCCCGGTAGGGGTCTGGGGAAAAGCCCCAGTAGGGGTCCAGGGGCGAAGCCCCGGTAGGGAGTGAAAATATGTTTTGTTGTTTACGTTTGTACATGGCTTAGGTTTACGTCACTCTTTGATAATATGGGTTGTCTAAAAGACTGAAAGAAAGATTTTCAATAATTTACTACAAACTTGTGTAAATGTTGTTAAACTTTTAAAGTGAGCCTGTTCTATATCACGTGTACTCCTAACCCCCCCCCCCCTCCTCCTCTCTCTCTCTCTCTCTCTCGTTCTCCATCTCTCTTTCTCCCCTCTCTCTTTCCCTCTCTTTCTCCCTCTCTCTCTCTCTCTCTCCCTCTCTCTCTCTCCATCCCTCTCTCTCCCCTCTCCTCCCTCCCCCCACTCTCTCTCCCTCCCTATCTCCCTTTCTCTCTCTATTTCTTTCTCTCTCTCTCTCTCTCTCTCTCTCTCTCTCTCTCTCTCTCTCTATCTATCTATCTATCTATCTCTCTCTCTATATATATCTATCTATCTCTCTATATATCTATCTATCTCTCTATCTATATCTTTATCTCTCTGGAATATCGAAGCTTGTTGAACCGACAATCTGAACCGAAGGATTCATATCTGAACCGACGGATTAAAATATTGGGGGGAGATCGCCCTCGCCCTCCCCTCCCTTCTGGCTACGCCACTGTCCATGACCCATGTCCCCACCCATGCAACAACATCTGAAAATGTTAAAATGTAAAGCTTATTCATCCTTGATGAAGTCTGGCTTACAATATCCAAAAAGGTGGTAATCATTTTCAAAGCGTTTATAAACTTTTAAAAGATCATTTTCTGGAACTTTCGAAAAGTATTCTTGAACTACACTTAAATTTCCACTGTCTGTATGATGTCTTTCATTAGTTGTGGGAATTGAAACATTACTGTGGAAGAAGCGGCTCAGCACAAATTGAAAGTCACGCGTAGAAGTTTCAATGCGTCCTATGAAGTCGTACGGTATTGCACATGGTAAACATAGACTGTTTACATCTGCAAAATGCTCCTCAAATGTTGTCAGACGGAACTTCTTGATCGAAGCGATGTACTTCAGAAAAGATTTAAAAGAAATTGTTTCATTGAAATCTTTCGCATACTTTTTAATCTTATTAACAATCCAATTTGGCGCTCCACGTTTACCGGGCGCAAGTTTATCTTTATAAGCTGAAAGAATTCTTTGGAGCGGCTCTCTTGCAAACAAGTATTTCTTGTAATGTTGTAGCCTGTATGCGATTTCATTTTGGCTGTACGAGCTCAGTCGTTTGATACACGCGGCTGCTAACGGGTGCAATTGCCCGGGAGATACATCGGTCGGCGACTTTATTCTTCCAATCAAAAACAATAATAACCTCTTCCAGGTTGAACAACCATTTTTTGGAACTGAGCAAAAAATAATCTTGAATTTATCTAATACCAGAAGTTTTTGCAGGCCTCTATTTTCTTTACGGTAATCATTAAATAAAGGGTGATTTTGAGTAGAAGAGCTGCTGCATGCATCCTGCAGAGTCTTCTTTCGGATTTCCTGAACTTCTTCCTGACAACTGACGTCACACTGACACTGTTAGAGAAAAGTATACGAAGTTTCAACAGTTCATTTATAATAGTAAATTGTACACATTCATGAATTGGGTGGGTGCGCGTGTGTATTTGTGTGGTAGGGACAGGGAAGGGAAGTTAATGCATGGAGTCTTCAGTGACAGTTTGACAGATATGTTCTGGTTCTCAAGGTTTATAAACTAAAAGTCAATGGATATATTCTTATATTCTTTATACCCATCAAATACCTCAAAAGAATCGAGATTTCCCAAAAGTAATTATTTTGTATAGTTTGCACAATTTTCCAACATTTAACCAATTTGACCGAATGAGTAATTTCTGAGATAAAAAGTTCTCGAATTTTCCTGTATGATAAACTTACAACAATTTGCAAATTATTGGAAGGTTTGTGAATGTGGGATGTCACACCCAAAACCACACCCCAAAGCGCCGAGCCCTAATTCCCCGGGGACTACAGGGTGACATGTTCCCCCCACTTTTCCGTAGAATTGTATAAAATCAGTACATGTTAGGGGAAAATTGGCCCTTGACCTCCTCCCCGCACTAACACACATTTTGAATATGAGGCCATGTCCACCCCCACCGCCCTCCTCCCTTTCCGGACGAGAATTACGGCCCTCTTCAGGCATGTCAGGCTATAGGGCCTATGTCATTCCATTCTGCTGCTTAGAGGTTTGAAAGCGCGCGATGATAACCACGAATCAAAACAAAGACCGTTTTTGCAGCTTAAAGATTTGGAAGCGCGCGATGATTACCCGGAAACAAAACAAAAACGGGGTTTTTGCAGCTAAGTTGTTTGAAAGCGCGCGATGATTACCACGAATCAAAACAAAGACCGTTTTTGCAGCTTAGAGATTTGGAAGTGCGCGTGATGATTACCCGGAAACAAAACAAAAACGGTTTTTGCAGCTAAGTTGTTTAAAAGCGCGCGATGATTACCACGAATCAAAACAAAGGCCGTTTCTGCAGCTTAGAGATTTGGAAGCGCGTGATGATTACCCGGAAACAAAACAAAAACGATTCTTGCAGCTAAGTTGTTTAGAAGCGTGCAATGATTACCACGAATCAAAACAAAGACCTTTTTGCAGCTTAGAGATTTAGAAGTGCGCGATGATTACCCGGAAACAAAACAAAAACGGTTTTTGCAGCTAAGAGGTTTGGAAGCGCGCGATGATTACCCCGAATCAAAACAAAGACCGTTTTTGCAGCTTAGAGGTTTGAAAGCGCGTGATGATTACCCTGAATCAAAACAAAGACCGTTTTTGCAAAGGCACATGAAATTTACTTTATACAACACCATATTTCTCATATCATAATAATGTTTAAATGCGATTTAAGGAATATTGTACAGCTGAGAACAATAAAATGATATAAACACATGGATTAAACTAGCTTAACCCCTTCTTGCAATTGTGGCCAAGGGTTTTCAAAAGGGTGGATTTACATAAGGTAATAGAATGGTATGCCGGTTTATACCCTATAAATTTGCATACAAAATTTAGAAAGTTTAATGGTTTTTGCTTAATGTTTAAGCAATTTAGCTAATGATGCCTTTACCTGCACATAAATGATTTTCATGCAACTATCTTATTTCAAGCATTAACTTACCATACTTCTTCACAAGGGCCCCATCCGCCTACCCGGCAGCCCGGGCTTCCATCCCTGATTTTCCCACCGAAATACCTGAAGTATGTCAGATAAGTGGATATTGCAAAGACTACTTTTTTTCTTCTAGTTTTTTTTTTATTTATTTTTATTTTCAGATTTTGCTTCAATGTTTGTTTGTTTTTTTCATCAAGGAAATAGATCGAAATGCCCACCGAAATATTGTCCAGTATCAAAGTAGGCCTGTTGGATCATCCTTAAAGTAACATGGAAACTATTGATTTTACTGTGTTTTACATACCTATATATCAAGCGGTCCTAAGACCGACCGGCCCTTCGGACTGGCCAGATCGCCCCTGCCCCACTCCTTCTATTTATTCTTATTATCCCATCACCCACATGTCAGCATGTGGAGATGAGATATTGTAGTCACTTTGCTGTATAGCAGTTCGGGTGAACCCCTGAAAAGAGTCTTTCATGCTAATCCCTGCTTCCACGGTTTGACCATTGCGCAGTTCAGCAACCAGTCGACAGTTCAAACATACGAATCGCACACACATCTCAGCTGCTTACTAACTTCAATTCGGTCTATTTCAAGTATGCATTATGCGATCACCTACTGACTGACCGATCGTAAAGGAATAAACAGTGCAATTTGAGATTAACTAAACTAAGCGCTTAAGTTTTATTCATGATTTGATTAGGCCCTAACGTCTGAACGTTACTCGCCAGTACAGACAATGGGTGAAAAAGAGTAACACGAATGACAATATATATTACACACAAGCCTGCAATGCAAACAGTCCAACGTACACTCTACGCACATGATGGCTGTAACTTAGCATTAATTACGGTCAATAGGCCTACGTTAGAATACGTTCACTGTTCAGACAGAACATCACATACGAAAGTCACAAAGGAACTGATACTTTACTGCATTAAAATGATTTAATTGAACGCGTTCTCCAAGAGGCTACGTAAATAACAACACAACTTACGCGAAGAACAAATTTAATGTAAGAATGCATATAAAATAACTCTTTTAATTTGTGTAATTTATTGCACACTGACAATCGCAGTCAAAAAAGAAAAGTCAATGCTTAGTCAACACAACGCAGATGTTAGCACAGTACAGATTATTCGCAACAAACCTGAGCATTTCAAACATAGGTCATGCCATATATTGGCTCTTTTTTCAAATTCGGACTGGTGAACATATCAAAAGGTACTGGATAAAAGGTAGCTAACATGTTTCCCCATAATTCCATGTACCTCTCACACTTCAGCAAACGCCGTCGTAGTTCACAAAATGAATTTACTTGGTCACTCTGTACAAAGTGTATGGGCGAAGGAAATTGCATGATGGGTAATGGCTGCCTCCATGGCCTAAAAAAACCCTCCTTCGAAGGGTTTTATTGAGGACTAAAAGGAGGGGTTCACCCGAACTGTATAGGCAAATAACTGCCTTTACCGTACCTCCTACACTACAATGGCCACCTGGGTGGCTATGTAGTACCTCCCTTGATATAAGGGGGCTGGTGGGGCCCACCAGGTACTCTCACATGATGACTTCATATAGGGGTCATAAGGTTTTAAAACGGGACAAAATTTGGTGATTTTTGCGTCTGTCCGTGTGAGTACGTGTTTACGTATGCAACAATAATTTTGGGTCGCTTATTATAACTGTAATACACACATAGACCAGAATTGATGAACGGGTACCCCTGGTCCGGAACTTTCGTCTCCAAGGTTTTGGGGTACAAAGGTAAAATGAAACCAGTTTTTTGGTGATGGCTGTATCTTTTGAAGGAATTACTTGTTGTCTTTACAGATTGCATAGGTGGGTAAGGTTTAACATTCTAACAAAAAATAAAAAAAATATTGGAGGTCAAAAAGTCAAAGGTCAAACGAGTGCTTTTTATGCTAAATTATGCACCATTTCACACTCAAAAAGTACAAGACCTATACCAACCATATGTTGTGCTATGATACCTTGGTACATGAGTTTGTGTCCCGTAGACTCTGGGGTCAAAAGGAGAAATGTCACAGCTATGGACCACTTTTCACCATTTCCCCTATAGTTATGGAATGGTACGAGTCAGTGATTAGTGTCAAGGGTCAAATGTCAGAGGTCAAATACGTGGATTTAGGGGTTAATTATGTACTAATTTGTACATTTTTGTGCCAAAAGTCACAGAGTATATTGATAGTGTTAGCTATTACTCCAATTATGCTGTATCCTGAAGGTGATAAGATCAGCAACTTCATGGATGGCTTTCTTTATTATGGTTTGTCGGCTTACCTGTGAGGGAGAATTTTTGTATAGTTAAACCCTTTGTGTAATACCTACCATCGGATCAAAGTCACAGGAATGGGAACTTGTGTTCCGGTTATCTACAAAGTCATCCTGCTCAATCACTTCCCTCTCATCGACAATAATAGACGAGTTCACATATCCTGAGGAGATAAATAGAATCATCAATGTGATAAACTTACAAAACAGTCAAACACTTTGTGGTACAAGATATCGAGAAAAGTAACTATAAATTTAAAGGGTGACGACCCTGCTTGCTTTTGAGCAGTTGAGTACTAATCCTGTTTGGCAGTTTGATGACGAACCAAACCAAAATTTGTTTGTACGATACCGCTTTTTAGCAGCCTGCAGCTCCTTTGAAATGTTGAGCTTTCTCAAGAACTACCGCTGGGTACTCTGCCGTCCCTCACTTCCTTTGCCAGATGTCTCTTCACCAAAAGGATTTTTAAGTGTCCTGTCTTTTATGTTGCGAGAAAAATGTATCTTGAACCATACTTTTGTACGGGACCAAATACATTTCAAATGAAACAGTTGTTCTAATTAAACATAAAATCTGACATTTTGAAGGAGACTAAATTTTGTGGAATACTTTTGATACCACTTGAAAACTCTTGAATGCAGCTCTGTATCTTAATTCTTCCAATTCTGAGACGATTTTGTGAATGAAAGTTGGCCGAATATGTGTCGCTGATGACACTATACCGAAAAGGATAAGGGTGGGTGGTGAGGGGAAGGGGAGGGGGGTTCCATATACCCCACTCTTTTCTCTCTATTCAGTTTGCTCTTTCCATACAATCATGGTCTGTCTGGGTGCTTTACCTTTTGTGTCATAAGTTTCAATCTTTGATGTCTTCGAAGCCACCCTGACATGCCTGAAAGCGGGTGTATCATCAGAAGTGGGTACATGTGTGTGTTGGTCTACGTTTATTAACTCTGTGAAAGAAAAGGAAAGCAAGAACCTACATTTTCGTGAATATCGAAGTTATATCCAAATTAGAGTTACGATAATTTTAGCATAGATTAGTCTGTTGGTAAAAAGGTTTAGTTATGAATGGCCAAATGCCGATGATATACTGATCTAATTTGCTTTGTGGGTAGTTACAAGGTTGATCAATTTATTATGACTTCACTATATGAATTTAGGAAAGGACCAGAGATGAAGTTATTAGGATGTTAGGTACAGCAAGCAGACGACACTCAAGACTCACTCAAACCAAATAGTATACGCGCCCTGTGACTCTTTACGATATTATTTCATAATCATTATAGTCTTGACACCAAATTTCGCGATATTACTTCTATTTTATTTTCTTGAGGAAAACAAGGGTCAAGTAGCTTAAGGACTGGTTCAATAACATCATCATCTCTGGTAAAATGCCTGACGAATGGAGAAACAGCATATTAGTCCCGATCTATAAGAACAAGGGCGATGTTCAGGATGGGGCAACTACAGAGGCATAAAGCTTATGTCTCACACCATAAAGATATGGGAGGGAGTAATAGATGGCCGGCTGAGAGATATGGTTGAGATCGGAGATGAGCAGTTTGGTTTCATGCCCGGATGCCCGGTAGGAGTACGACTGATGCCATTTTCGCCCTCAGACAATTAATTGAGACATACAGGGAAAGACAGCTGAATCTCCATTGCGCTTTTATTGACTTGGAGAAGGCAAATGACAGAGTGCCTAGAGAGGAGGTGTGAAACTGCCTTAGACTTAAATGTATACCAGAGACCTATGTCAGTATGTGAGGCTGATGCAAGACATGTATGACGGAAGTTCAACCCAAGTCAGATGCGTGGATGGTCTCAGTGATACTTTTGAAGTGACTGTTGGCGTCCACCAAGGCTCAGCTCTGAGCCCTTTCCTGTTTGCTGTGATAATGAACTGCCTGACAGAAGAGATAAAGAGAAAGGCACCCTGGGATATGCTGTTTGCAGATGATGTGGTCCTATGTGACAAGACAAAGGAAGATGTAGAGAGGATCAGCTTGAGGCTTAGAGAAAGGCACTGGAGGATAGAGGCCTGAAAGTCAGCAGAAAGAAGACTGAATACCTGTGCACAGGAGGAGGTTGTAAAGTAGAGGGAAGCATCATGATGCAGGGGGAGAGAGTTCCCAGGGTGACAGAATTTAAGTATTTGGGGTCCACTGTGCAAGAAGATGAAGGGTCCAGCAAAGAGGTGCAGAGGAAAATACAGGCCGGCTGGAGCAGCTGGAGGAAAATCACAGGCATACTGTGCGATAGGAAAGCACCAGTGCAAGTTAAAGGGAGGCTTTGCAAGACCATAGTGAGATCAGCGATGCTGTATGGGATGGAGTTCGTACCCCTCACAAAGAAAGAGAAACATAAGATGGAAGTTGCAAAGATGAAAAGGCTGAGGTTCGCATACGGTGTGACCAAGATGGACCAGGTTAGAAACGAGGTGGTGAGAGAAAAGCTGCAAGTGGGTGAGTTTAGTGGCAAGGCTCGTGAGCGAAGGCTGCAGTGGAAAGGACATGTGTCCAGAAGGGAAGAGAAGTATGTTGGCAGGAGGATCCAGCAGATGACTGTTGGGAAGAGGAGGAAAGGTAGACAAAAGAGGAGATGGAGGGATTGTGTGAAGGAAGATATGCGAGTTGTCGGGGTGAAAGAAGTTGATGCCAAAGATAGAAGGAGATGGAGGAGGCTGGTCCACACCGGCAACCCCACCTGATGTGGGACTCAAGCCAGGAAAAGAAGAAGAAGAAGATTATGATAATATACCCCAGCGAATACATCTTATTGCCCTAACGGTAAAAATATAGCCGCGTCATTCATAAAGTGATAAAGAGAGATGGAAATAAATTTATTAACGCCCGTTGACCCACTTCATCTCTCCCATCCCAGTCTGGGGGTCATGAATCACTTTGCTAGACCTTTCATAGGGTAGCTTGTCTCCAGAATGGTGGGAGGGGGAGAGGGGAGGTTCTAAGCTAACATCATTTAGAGTATAAGTAAGCTTGAGGTAGGCAGGTAGGGACCAAACGTTTACTATATGGTATGTCTGTGGATGATATATTATTTATCAGACCTCTCAATATATTAAGTGAGCCCTCAAATGGGGACAATGTTGATGTAGTATGTCATTAAATAGAATATGAAGTGAACTAAAGGGCTGAGATTAAAATTTATCGGGAAGTCATTCGACGTGATTACATTTTCCTTATTGAAGCAGTTTTAAGTATCATAAGTCATATATCTAACCCTCTTGGGAGAGTAGCTGAATGCATTATCTGATTATACATGATACATTTTGTGGCATGAAATACAGTAAAGCCAATATGTAAGTCTTTCAGTTAAAATGGTATATGGTATGGGACCTAAACGGGCTTATACACTACACTTTCACACTTTGAGTTCGTGATACATGCCTATGGATTATAAATCATTTTGGTAAACTTCCCAAGTAAGTAGTTAAGCCCTCAAATGGGGCTTGTTTCTTGTTGATTAGCAAAGCCCTCGAACGGGTAACGTTAACTAAAACATTATATACAGTACATAGGTTAGAACTAAGGGCTAAACTATGATGGTAACATTACAGGAAAATAACTTGGGTTGGATGTTAGCAGATTACCCGAGTCCTCGAACGGGGATGTTTTAATAAAATGTCACACAGTGTAAAACTATGCTCCAACTATTAACAATAAACATTTATATTTCTACTTGCTAGATCTTCCAGATTGGTAGCTGAAGCCCGCACTGCGGGCCCCCAAGGAGCACTGTATGAACAAGCAATTGATATATTATGGAAACACGCAAGCAGAAAGATCCAAGTCTGTGATTTTACAACTGTTGAATCATGAATTATGGCTGGAGGTTTTGTCGACAAAGTAATTATCGGGAAGAAGTACAACAGAGCTGTGCGTATTTCGAATAGCTTGGAAGGGATTCTATTTGTAGGCTTGATGAACACCACAGTACTCATCTATCACAGTTAAACGTGACCAAAAAGGTTGTCGGTTGACTCCATGAAGATGTTTGCCAGCACAGCAATTCAGGATCCATCTGCCAAAGTCATTCTCCAGCTCTTCGACTAATACCTCAACAAACTGGGGAATTCTAATGGCCTTATGTCAAAGTTCTGGGTGTTCTACCTGTACATCTACACGGTGGAGACAATACTGGGATTGATAAGTCTTCCCGAGTTGGAAACTGGTCTATGCACATGGCATTCATTCCCAAGATGATCCCTTGGTGTTTTGCCTACGATCGGTAAAATTATGCCAAATGTATTACATGCCAGTGTATTACCCATATATGAAACAAATACGAAAAGAACATTCACACACCCATGCGTTTTCCAATGAACAAAATTGGTGACAGCAATCCATCTGGCAAAATGGCCGGTTGATCAGATAATCGAAGAAACGGTAAACAAAGACACGCTATCGGAGCTACAAGAGGGTTCATTTTAAAGCCAGCGACGGTGCAACGTTACTGTCTCACAGCTGAATACATGAGTTCGTGTCTTCAACAATTTCGTGAGATGATTGAGTCGAAATTTTCTGACCAACTCTGAACTTCTGTTAACTTATTGTTTACAACAATCAGGAACACGGAAGAATAAAAGAGGCGTTGATCTTTGGACCAAGATCAAAGGCGGACGTACCCTTAGTCTCAACACCCACTATCTCGTCTACTTCAAAAATCCTCGCGATGCCTCTTCTATCGATCATTTGGCTCGTCAAATGTTTCCTGGACGGGTGCGTTACGTCTGCGAGGCCTACACCAACGTCACACGAGAACGGCATGGTTGCCTGTTCATCGATTTTACCCCTACGAAGCCCGATCGATATCGTCTGCAGACCGGTCTGTTCGACCGACGCTACGTGTTTATACCAAGATAAATAAATGGACGACAGTATTGTCTAACGAGTTTATTTGACGTTATGACGTGGCCCCGCAAAATGTCGATAAAAAATGAACAATGTTTGGCTTGTAGCTTTGACTTTAGTTAATTGTTTGAATAGCAGTATCTATGTCACTGTACATTTAATTCATTTGTTGCTTACGAGGTTTCTATCATGGAAAAATTCAATGAAGTGTTAAAGTGGCTCGTCCTTTCTGTTTGGGCGTTTCACCCAATGTTACATGCATGGATGTGTAAAGACACTTATAAAATACCTTTACCAAAGTGGGGTAATGTCATTTATGATGGAGAAGTGGAGAAGTCAAGAACCTTATCTCAAAGCGATCGCTAAAGGTACATCAAAACTACGTCTTCAAGTAATAAACAATGCAAATAAACATTTATTACACTGCTTATGTGAGTGTGCCCTAAACTTGGTATCAGAAGGCAAGGTGAAGTTGAGCCCGTCGGAGAAGAAAGCCAATGCAAGATATGGACGCAACTTACAGGTGTTAGCCTACCCAAACATCTCACAAAAGTACACCACGTCAACGTGGTGCAGGCAATTATTTTCAAACATCGTCGCCCAGGTACTAAAGCAGCTTCCGACTTTGTTGCCTGCCGTGATCCATCTCATGTTGTAATCATGAAGAAGATGATGGTTGTCAACCCGGATGCGTTAACGCGCCAAACGCAGCTGTTTGAAACGCCGGAAAGGCCAAGGTGATGGTTTTGGATGACAATATGCGAGAGATTCTGGAACGACGTGATATTACCGACGGGGAAAAAGTCAAGTTGTACGAAGGTGCTTTGGTTCTGTACACAGCATACCGACGAAAATCGCCGGGCCCGCCAACACCACCACCCCAACCGCCGACACAAGCGCCAATCCTCGAGAGAAAATTCATCGAAGATGTCATTACCAGCGTACCTAAAGCGTTACGAGCAAAATCAGAACAGTTGACCAAGACGGTGCTACGCAAGATAACACGGAGTCCTAAAGGCGAATTGATGGTCGACGGACAAGTCATGCCTGGAACGCACGTTGTGGATCTGATCAACGACGCAATCAGTTCCCGAAAATCATTCACCCAGCAAGGACGCAACGCATTTGTGGAAGGCTTGTCGCGCATCAATGTTCCTCAAGAGTTAATCGGTAATCGTGACGTGTGGGATCGACTGCAACGTTTTCAACGTACAGAAAATGTAACAATGACCACCCAGTAGAACGAGAAGACATCCTTCCCGTGGCAATGCGCATGGAACCCTGAGAAGACGACGACGACCAAACGATGGAACCAAGAACATCTTTCATGACACGTACTTGACGCAGAGATCGTTATAAACAAAAGGACCGGTGGTTGCAGCTAATACAATTCAATCACCCCCATCCTTCCCATTTAGTAATGATCTTAGTGCTTACTCTCGATATAACAAAGGAGCGATATGGCTTTTGACGTGCATAGATATATTTTCCAAATATGCTTGGGCCATCCCTTTGCAGACAGACAAAGAATCGGAATTTTACAACCTCCAGGTGAAAGCATTTCTGAAGAAAAAAAGGCGTCCAACTGTTTTCGACGGAGAACAAGACTAAGGCAAGTGTCATAGAAAGATTTAATTGTACGTCAAAATCGAGAATGTGGCGTACAACTGCGTGGACGTCTTGTCGGATCTTATGGCGGCATACAACGCCGCGCGCCATCGAAGCATTGGACGAGCACCCGAAGACGTGAATTGGACCAACGAGTTAGACGTGTGGCAAACACTGTACGGAGATGCAAAGTTGACAGTCAAGCCGACATCGACTTTGCGCGTCGGAGACGTCGTTCGGCTCAGTATGGTGACGCACCCATTTGGAAAAGGCTACTTACTCCAATGGACGGAAGAAGTGTTTGTGATCAACAAAGTGATCCAGCGACAACCCATCGTGTATACGGTAAAGATCTTGACGGCGAACCGATGAAAGGCGCGTTTTACCGTGAGGAGTTGCAATGGATTGGTAAAAAGGAAGCCGATGCCCTCTACAAAATTGAAAAGATCGTGCGAATCCGAAAACGCAAGGACGGGAAGTGGGAGTATTTGGTCAAATGGTACGGTTATCCCAGCAAATTTAACACTTGGGTCAATGACGTGGTTAAATTCTAATGCGTGACAGTCAAAACCTACATTTACGTAAACGTCATCGTCATGGCCAAATCGTTTTACATAACGCTACCCAGCAACGGGTCCATGGACGTGTTTCCTGACAACACGGTCACCGAGTACAAGAACAAACTTCCGAGACTTTTGCCTTTGGACGGCGAATGGGAAGTCGTACTTGTCGAGTGCACATATCCGTACTCATGGTTCCAAATCTGCAACGAAACCATCAAGTTTTACTTCAAGGAATTAGCGGCGCACTCAAACTGGAATCTTGTGGAATTACATCCGGTAAAGTCGTTTTTCGATGAACATGCAATCTTTGAGAGAAATATCTACCAACAACTTTAAATCGAAGAGACGTATTGCGTTTCGACGATGTAAATGGCAACGGTCATTTAAAACTACGCGCCTGTCCTAATTGTGAAGTAAAACTGGAAGACAAGATCACGCAAACACCCGGTATGTCGGACCCACATGTGTTGACGAGCAAATGGAAATACGGACGCTATCCATGGCTGAAGCAGAACATTCACCAATTGTTTGTGTGCACAGACATTATCACATCCCATTCGGTGGGAGATCACGAAGTACCGTTGTTGAAGAGTTTCAGCGTCACAAATCTGCCGGATTTTGACTCGCCCGTGGACGTCGTGCCTCCACTCGTCGCCTACTACCCCATCAACAGGAACTCCATCGACATGATCAAAATCGTCCTCCGCGATGGAAGAGGACAACAAATTCCGTCTACGTTGGAACGTACCATCGTCACGCTACAATTTCGTCAACGAAATTCTGCGTGGCTCTAACTATATAATTGTGTAGACTGCGCATCAATCCTCATTTACACATCAGATACCATCATGGCAGGACCTTTACCCGTGTTTGCAGGACCTGGAAATCAATGAGGCTACGGTCTCGGAGGAATGCTTTCGGGTCTATTTAGGACAGCACTACCGTTTGTGAAACGGGGTGTTGCAAGCTTGGCAAAAGAAGTCGGTAAAGAAGCGTTGACCACTTGTGCAGAAATTCTAAAAGACGTGTTAGCTGGACAAAGCATGAAACGAGTTGCATCCCGTCGAGCAAAAGCGGCTGGACAACGTTTGACACGCAAAGCCATGGGTCGCGCTTAAGCGTGATTGCAACAGCTTGGTACTGGTACAAAGGATTCACTTCGTCAGCGAAAAGCCAAGATAACAAAGCCGAAGAATCCCAAGAGTGATGCTTGTTTGAATGGCAGTATTAACGTCAACGACCGTCGCTTTACGTCCAATCCCAGAAATAAGAAGGGACACACTTGGGGTCAAACTCATTTGTCATTTGTCTACGGAACCGTCAACATGGCTCTCGTTAACGCTCACTCTTTACCGTGCTCCAAATCCAAAATGGAATTGTTTACCGTACCGCCAACGCAAATGGTCATCGAAGACAGCGAGTACGTCTAATACCGTCCGTTTAAAGGTGTAAACGGAGGTTTAAACGCCACAAGACCTATCGAATTCGTCATCCCCGGAACCGGAACCAAGTACATTTACATCAACAACATCCAACTGTATCTCAAAGCCAAAATTACGAACGCAGATGGGATAAGCTGCGACGCGACCGTCAACGACGAAAAAGTAGCCCCCGTCAACCAGTTGTTGCATTCGATATTTTCTTAAGTGGACGTGTCTCTCAACGGCAAACTCATCAGTGACTCCACACCTATGTATCCGTACAGAGCGATGATTGAAATGCTGCTCAACTACGACAAAGACACCCACCTCCAATCGCAAGTATATTTCAAGGGCACCGCCGGTCACATGGATTTTTACTTGACGGCTGAAGTCATTCCTAATACAGGCTCGAAACATCGTTTCGACAATATCAAAGGCAGCAAAGTCTTCGAAATGATGGACCCGATTCATGCAGATATCTTTGCACAGAACAACGTGTTATTACCCGGCGTGGAAGTACGACTAAACTTGCATCACATCACAGACCCGTTTTGCTTGATATTAGGAGCTGCAAATGCCAATTTTCGAGTACATATTTTGGACGCCATCCTGTCGTGCGAAAGGTGACGTGTAGCAACACCTACGTGTTAAACGACATCGCTATGCTTAACCAAGAACCAGCCAAGTACAGGGTTCGACGCACCGTCCTCCGCAATATCGCCATCCCGATGGGCACCCAGAATTTGCAACGAGACAACGTGCTTTTGGGTGGACTACCTAAACGGGTAGTGCTTTGTCTGGTGGACACGTCTGCATTTAACGGCAGTTACACCAAAAACCCATTTCATTTCCAAGGATTTAACCTGAACTACTTGACCTTATATGTCGACGAGAAACAGTATCCTGCCACACCGCTCACCCCTAAAAGACCCTACGCAGACCCCTAAAAGACCCTACGCAGTTACCTTCAGTTGTTTTCGGCCACAGGTTGTCTGAATAGCGATCGGGATATGGATATTACGCCGTCTGACTTCCTCGACGGTTACACAATGTTTGCCTTTGATCTGACACCTGATGGATCTCATGGACTGCATTATTCAGTCAACAAAAGAGGCAACTTACGTCTGGATCTAAAATTTGGAGCCGTACTACCGACTACCACGAACCTCCTCATCTACGCTGAATTTGACAACATCATCGAAATCGATAAAAACCGTAACATTCTCTATGACTTCACCAGTAAGTCATGGAAACGTCCGACCTGATACATCTCTTGGATTCCGATGCATTCACACGCTGTTTAACGTGCGACGTGTGCAATGGCGTTCACGCGGCCAATCAATTTCACGAGCCGCTTCATCGCCTGGCCGCATTGGTGATCAACACGGATCCGAGCTGGAAACCGGGTCGGCATTGGATTGCCATTTACTTTCCTGAATGAGGACCCTGGGAGTAGTTCGATTCTTATGGTGAATTGCCTCATGTTCCTGCTATGCGAAATTACCTGACGGAAAACCGGTAATCTACAATCATAAACCGCACCAGAGTCCGGGATCATACGTGTGTGGCCACTACTGCAACTACTATCTAATACACCGAGCGCGAGGACAATCCATGGATATTATCACGGCAGGGCTCGTAGAGGATGTGGAACGTAATGTTGAGGACGTGCGTGCATTTATACGACATCATTATGAAGGACTATAGATTAAACGCCCATGAACTACTAAAAATTACCTACTAAAGACGATGAGCATCCGAAATGACCGGAGTCGGAACGGGTGATCCCGTCTCCTCGTTGCAACGAGACTCCAACTAAAGTAGTAAATCATTGAAAAAAGAGGGCGCTGTATCGCAAACTTATAAGTGATAGATAAAAGTAAACCGGATTCCTCGAACTGCTGATGTTACTTTTGTTTAAACATTTATTATTCATCGTTTGATTAGTGATGGTTTTTAAGGCCATATAACCTGCGTGTTATTTTCTGGCGTATTATATCCTGTACAGTGCTAATATGCAGACGTCCTTTCCCTGCGAGCTATTTTTTGACGATAATGCTGTGTCAATAAATTTGAAGAAAAAAAAGGCAAGTTTGATGTGTCAACGTGTTTCTTATTGTTGTGTCTTTTACCTCGTTTTCTATAGTATGTTTCCCGGTTATTCCATTTCAAACGACATACCATTTGCGCCCCCCCCCCCTCCCCTCTCACCACCACCACATACCCCTTTCTTGTTTAGAAACACATGCATAATACATCTCCTGCCGCCCGTTTCCCTCTTAGAAATACATTTCAAAAGTGGGTTCAACGCATAATATGTTTCCAATGAGCAGAAAAGAGAAATACACCCTCTCAATATAAGATTATGTACAAATGGAATGTCGATCGATGGAGCGGGCTGGATTACAGACGATATCGATTGGTTATTTACATACATTGGGTACTTAGTATGGTGTAATTGAGCTGATGTATATCACACACACACACACACACCCACACACACACACACACATACAATCTGAAGTTAGATAACTATCATATATTACGTTATTTCCCCCAAATTAATTTATTTTGACGTGTTTTGTTCATTTTCCAAAGTAAGCCTCACTTTGTCCTCTCAAATGAAAAAACAGATGAGCAAAAAACTGCCTCGAATGACAGCTTTTCAGAAAAATTGTTTCTCAAATGATGAGTTTTAGAAAAAAACGTCTTCTGGAATCATTCACATTTTGAAAATATCTTCGCTCAAATTTTGCTCCCTGTGCAAAGTCAATGGGATTTAAATATACAATTTTTGTTCTCAAATCGTACACGTTTTTAAAAATATTGTCTCAAATCACACAGTTTAAAAAACATCGTCACTCAAAACTCACATACTTTTAAAATTGTTTTCTTAACTGTCATTTGCTAAAAAATATCTTTTCAGTGTCGCGGTAAAATAAAAATAAACATTATACAAACAGAGGTGGACATATGTCCACCTCTCATATCGATTTTTTCCGCGAGGCAATGGACTGAAAAAGATTTATTCAGCATCATTTTTTTCTCCAATTTACCGTTATCTGTGTATATTTAGTAGATCCGTTATCTGTGGTATTGCGTAACTTCTTTTCCTTTGTTAAATTTCACTTTAAATCTATATGAGTGCTTAGTATGTACCAACTGCAGTTAATCGGTGCTGCTCCTGGGGTCATTTCAGGACATGCATTAAACTTTTAAGTGTAGAAGAAACCGAGCGCAATTTGACAAAGTTATATCTTTCGTCAAATGGTAAAATAAACCTTTTTTTAATGTGGGATATGACAAATACAGCCGATTGATCTTGTGTACATAATGCGCATTGTTTTGCTATCGGCTGTTACGTGGGTTTGTGAGCCTTCAGTATTATTTTTTGATTATATGATGTATAATCTAGGGGGTAAAATGTTGTATGAAAAATAGAGCTGATCAATATATCATTTCTCTACGTAATATGTATTTAATGATAGGTGGATAAAAGTACTGTATGTTTGATTATTTTATGTATAATAATAGGGTACAACTATCTGTTAAGATCAGGACTGTTTGTGTGGCCGCGATCAATAGTATGAGAAAATGATAAGAAAACACATTCATAAGCCATGTTTGCTTATTCAATAATAGATTAACATAAGATCCATTGTTTAGATGTCCTTGCTGTCTGTTACTATGGCATTATGGGATAAGGGATGAAAGACTAATATTAAATAATGGTATTGGTCCATTACATACGTAACAGAATTATGACATTTTTAAACAATCAGATTGGCCAATTAATAGTGGTATGATGACCATATATGGCAACAGTATTGATCATTCAAGACTGAACAATTAAAAAGCGGATTGAAGATTTTGTTTTATCATTCATTCGTTAGCATTCGTCAGCTACACTAACAACCACAACGTGTTATTATATATTGAATTATAACAGTTATAATGTGTTGACATTTCGTGTTATACTTACCGTGCTGTATTACTACATCGTGTGCACACTGCGTGTTTTGATTACCATGACTCACACTATAAGGAGAGAAATAGGAGAGGTCAATCGTCGTTTAGGGGAACAGCAGGGGTGGTGGAATATGAGCCTGATATTGAGGACAATGAGGTTTTTTTGGCGTCGCCCAATTATAAGATGCAAATGGATATGGAGGAGTGGGATATCGATGAACCAAACTACGAAGAGCAAATGGACATGGAAGAATGGGACGTCGATTCGCAAGAATGTCAACCGACCACCGACGAACTGGTGGCACGAGGTGGTATTGATTTCCCTCAGGAATTCGACCAATTCGTCAACCATTTGCTACAACAGTACAATGTTGGAAAGCAAGTAGGAATGGGTGGCAACGTTAAAGATCGGGAGGGAGTCAGAGGAAAACAGGACAAGTTGGAGAATATGGACGTAGAAGGCAACGAAGAGGGGGACGAGGAAGTCACTGCCGAGAGCTGCTATCACATCGCCGAGACTCGAGGACGTCAGATTTCAAGGTACCATTCTGAAGCCAACGAACATGTGACTCGCTTTGACGGGGAGGGAATTGCCCAGCTAGTCATTAGAGAGGGAGATGTTGTCACTGCCTTACACGCCATTTTCGAAAGTATAATCGAACGACTGGTCCAAGGCTTTGCAGCACAAGATCGTGTGGGTATTGAAATTCACACACCGGCGTTAGACGTCCTGATATGGATTCAACTTATGCGGAGAGTCCAAGTAAGTGTTCAACGTAACCTATCCGCAATCGCCAGAGTACTACAATCCAAGACCGTTTTCGTACTCGACGGTAATCTTGAAATTCGAGTCCTTTACATCAAAATGCCCCATGTAAGCGGACGCAGTAACATAACAGAATGGACTCAAAGAAAACGATCCATCATCCGCATTACGAACAAAGACCACCTGTGTTTAGCCCGAGCCCTCGTGACCGCCAAAGCTCGCATCGATAAAGAGACTAATCGCACTGTCAACTGGAATAATATTCGGCAAGGTAAATGTGACCAACAACGTTACGCGAAAGAGTTACACGAAAGAGCCGGCGTGACGCTTGGGCCTTGTGGGTTAGACGAAGTCAACCAATTTCAAGCCGTGTTACCCGACTACCAAGTTAACGTCCTTACGACGAATCCCCACGATTTGTTTGTGTTCCGAAGGCCTCCTTGTGAGAAACAGCTTTACCTACTCTACCACGACGCTCATTTTAACGCTGTTACTTCGCTACTGGGGTTATTGGTCGTGGTCAACTTTTGCGATCGCTGCCTGAAAGGGTATGACTACTTTGAGCATCATCGTTGACGTAACGTCTGCGAGTGCTGTTTCAATGCAGTGAAGGAGGAATGCCAATTGACTGAATGGATGCATTGCAACGATTGTGACCGATCGTTAAAGAACCCGACTTGTTTTGCAAACTACAAGAAGATTCCAAAAAAGAGCCAAACCTGGATTTAAGCCAAGACCAAAACACCGCCACGTACGATCTGTCAACGTATCCGTCGTTGCCCTACTTGTGGTACCACTGTTAAGGATCAACATCGATGTGGGGAAAGGTACTGTAGAAACTGCGAAAGTTATAAACCAAACGACCATCTTTGCTACATGCAAGTTATTGACGATAGAGGGAAAGCAGGAGGATACGTTGACATCGATAACGAAAAGGCTCAAGCTATTCTCATTCTGGAAGACGAGGTAGAGGAGGAAGAAGAGATTCTTCCGTTGTAATACATCTTCTTCGATTTCGAATGCATTCAAGAAGACAAGCTCGACAACGGTGGTTACATGCATGTGCCGAACTACTATGTGGCGCATCGTGTTTGTTTGACCTGCGTCCACAACAATGATATCCGTCAAGGCTGCGAGACATGTGGGGCGCGAGAACATCTCCTCTCAGGAAGAAATACTCAGAAAGACTTTTGTCAATGGTTACTTTCTCCAGAGAACAAAAGAGCCACGGCTATTGCACATAACATGAAAGGATACGATGGCCATTTCATGTTGGACCATATGAACAAGATCGGAATGCGCCCAATGTCGTGATGAAGGGATCCAAACCGATGAGAATAGACTTGAAAGAAAAAGCCAGAAATAAGAAAAAGATATCACAACCTTGAGGATCATTGACTTGTGCAACTTCATACCGGCTCCGCTCTCATCCTTTCCCAAAAACTTCGGATTGACAGAGATGAAAAAGGGATATTTTCCGTACCTTTTTAACACCATAACTAATGAAAATTACGTCGGTCCATGGCCTGAAGTTGAAACCTATATTCCCGATCACATGAAACCTGCTCAACACAAAGAATTTCTCGCCTTGTATGAGGAGCAGAAGACCAAGATTTTTGACATGGCTCGAGAAATGTACGAGTACTGTTGCAGCGACGTAGAAGTGCTTTGTCGAGGATGTTTGAAATTAGAAAAGAGTTTTTGGAGACCACCGGAGAGAATCCCATTGAAAAATGCATCATTATCCCTATGGCCTGTATGTCTGTATGTGCATGTTTTGACGAAAATTCCTAAGCCCTAATACGATCGCTCTGGCTTCTCATCGTGGTTATGATAATGACACCCAATCCGTCAAAGTTCTCCAATGGTTGGAGCACTGAGACGGTAGACACATTCAGCATGCTCGTTCTCGTGGAGGAGAAAAACACATAAGGTTGTACAAAGTAGACGGCTGGGATGAAGCGTCAAAGACCGCCTTCGACTTCTACACTTGCTTGTGGCATGGTTGTCAAACCTCCTACCCAAGAAGAGATCAGAAACTGCCAGGTGTCGAAACAACCATCGAGGATGCTCTCATCAATCTCAACCGACGACGAGAGTGGTTGATTACCGAAGGTCGTTGTCAAGGCTGACAATTAGTAGAGATCTGGGAATGCCAGTTCCGATATGAGTTAGCGAGGAATCCGTATATGAAAAACTTCATCGATAACCTGAAACTGACATCTCCTCTCCAGCCAAGGGACGCTTTCTTCGGAGGACGCACTAATGTCATTACACCACCTCATATCGTTGCAGACGATAAACAAATTAAAAATACATCGATGTCTGCTCACTTTACCCGTGGGTTAACAAATACTGCAAGTATCCTATTGGCCATCCTACTACCATCAAGACCCCGAACACGACCGATGTGAGTGACTATGAAGGTCTGTACCATCCCGTACTCCCGTACCGATGTCAAGGAAAACTCTTGTACCCACTATGTTCCACCTGTGCAGAAACACTAGCCAAAGAAGCATGCAAACACCACGAAGGTCAACGCGCTCTCTATGGGACTTGCGTGAGTTGTGAGTTGCAAAATGCTGTAGAGATTGGGTATCGCGTTATACATGTCGAAGAAGTAAGGCATTTTAACCAAACGGTACGTTACGACCCCTCAATCGGAGAAGCAGGTTTGTTCACGGTTTATATCAACACGTTCCTGAAAAATGAAACAAGAAGTTAGCGATTGGCCTCCATGATGCGACACCGAAGAGCAACGTCGCCAGTACATCAACGATTACGAAGCTTGCAAAGGTATCCGACTCGACCCACAAAACATCGAAAAAACGAGGGAAAGCGTGCTTTGGCTAAGCTGATGTTGAACTCCTTCTGGGGACGAAAGTTTGGTCAACGCAGCACACTCACCAAGATAGAGTTTGTCAATACCCTAGAAAAGTTCTACAAACTGCTGATGGACAAATCCAAAGATGTGAATTATGTGCAGTTTAACGACAAGTTCACCGCCCGTATCCAGTGCGTCGACACCGATGAGTGTATTGAAGTGTCACCTAACACCAACATATTCAATGCAGCCAATACCACGGTCCACGCCCGCCTCAGACTTTACAGCTACCTGGGAAAAGTAGAGAATCGCGTGGTTTACTTCGACACCGAATTCATTGCCCACGTCCATAAACCCGGAGATTGGCAACCACTCGTCGAAAACTTTCTGGGCGACATGACTGATGAGCTCGAGAAACCTTACGGTGTTTGGAGTTAAATCACCGAGTTCGTATCGGGAGGTCCAAAGAAGTACCCTTACAAATTTCACTCAACCTAAACTGACGCCGTCATTGTCAGAGAATGCAAAGTGAAGGGCATCACTTTGGACCACAATGCCAATCAAGTGGTTAACTTTAAAGCGATGATCAACATGGTCAATCGTGAGGATCCAGGAGCCGGCAGGGCTTGGGACGATGATGAAGAAGTCATTGTTCCCGTCCACTACTCTTACCGCATCCAGAGAGACGGTCCCGGTAAAGTTTTCACCAGAGCCATCACCAAGGAATATCGACTGATCCATACAAAACGCGTCATTTAGCCCGATCTCACAACCCTCCCGTACGGATATTAAGCCCTTCATCCCACAAGTTCCCTTACATGAAACGGACAGGTTCGTCTACAACAAACGGCTGATTCAAGTAAACCACACTGCTGAATGCCAACATTAGTAACTCAAGATCCGATGAAATCCCAATGAGGGCGGAAGAAGGGAAAAGAGCTGCCATGGCTTGCCTCCTACGGTATCCTGCGTTGATTGGGGCAGGTACTTTTACCCTACAATTACATGACACACTCAGTCAGGAAAAGCTATACACCTCGTTAATAGGACTTTATGGAAAAGTCAAGACTATCCCGTGATGGCAATCCGATGACCCAGAGGAAAAAATCTCAGAGGTCACTATACAGACCCCGACGAATCAGAAGTTTCGTTGACGAGAATATCTTGTGACGGCAATCCGATGACCTGCAAAATCTCAAGGACCACTATACAGACCCCGACCAATCAGAAGCCAGCATTGATTATATGCAAATGAGCTATTACATGATACCAATGCTGGCTTCTA
This sequence comes from Chiridota heheva, assembly GCA_020152595.1. Taxonomy (NCBI): domain Eukaryota; kingdom Metazoa; phylum Echinodermata; class Holothuroidea; order Apodida; family Chiridotidae; genus Chiridota; species Chiridota heheva. The sequence goes on along the minus strand of JAIGNY010001275.1, from coordinate 454,317 downwards.
ATTGGTCGGGGTCTGTATAGTGGCATCCTACTACCGGCGGTGATGCGTAAAGTTTCGATGGCTTTGAGATACTCGATTTTCTAACATGTGGAAAAGCCGAACATCGCTGATGTATTGGCGCAAATCTTTCATGTTATATGATCCACAGACATACCTCGGTCAACAACATTATCTTAAAATTGATTTCTTCCAAATGAATGCTACCTTCAAGTCAAATTTTGGCCCCTACCTAAAGCCTATTTAAATTCTAAATGATGTTTGTTTAGAAAAACCCCATTCTGGGCCCCAGCTACCCTACTGGGAGGTGTAGCAAAGTAATTTATGACCCCCAAACATGTCTGAACCCCAAACAGTTGAAAAAGTTTGGTGAGCAAAATAGGGACCGATAAGCCACTTTTAGACCCTTAGCTCACGGACTAATACTGAAATTGTTCATTTGTACAATTCTTCAACTACCCAAAACTGTTATAGATATAATGAAATCAACGAACTTAATTCTAAATCTGGTAACGAATTCCTTTCACTACTCCACGTTAATTCAAGGAGTTTAGGTAAAATTTGTGTCAATTTGTAAACTCGCTCCAGAATTTTTTTACTTGTATTGGTGTATCCAAAACCTGGGTAAAAGACAATATCTCTAATAATCTCTTTCAAATCTCTGGCTATTCATTCTTATTAAGATCACGTTCAAATATGCGTGGTGGAAGCGTTGGCTTGTATGTAAATAATGCTTGTGCTTATCAAATCAGGGATGATCTTACTGTTTTCAAAAAGGGTTGTTACGAGTCATTGTTCATTGAAATTGAAAAACCAGAGAAATCAATAGTACCTTGATTGGTATTAGTTATCGTCTTCCTCATGAGAGTAATTTTACTGAATTTATGGATAATTTTGAAAATTGTATAGCCAATGTATGCAATGAAGGCAAACCATGTTATCTGCTTGGAGACTTTATAATATGAACTTACTTAAGTCACGTAGCAATAATAATGTACAATTTGTTAATACTGCTGCGGCTTCTTTCTTTAAATCTTTAATTGACCGTCCTACCAGTACTTTAACACAATCTTCATTGCTTGACAACAATTTTACGAATGCCACTGATATAATTTCTTTGACAGTTTGAGCGGTGTTCTATTGTATAATATTTCTGACCAATTCCCGGTCTTTTGTCTAACTTCCCATAAACTTACTCCACATGATAAATTGAAAAGATTAAAACGAAATATGTCTCGAGCAAATTTAGATAAATTTATGAATATCTTTCTTTAGAATCTTGGAGCGACGTTTTGACAGTTCCAATCCTGACAATGCGTCCCATAGTTTTATTTCTATTTATTCCAAACATTACAATAACTGTTTTCCATTAGCAAAGGCCAATAATCGCTCACCAAGAAAAGATTGGTGTACTCCTGCAGTGAATTCATGTCGCACTAAAGACAAACTTTATAAAAGTACATCAATAGACCAATTCAAGAAAATCGCAATAATTACCACAAGATTTAGGAATAAGTTTGAATAAGTTATTAGAATTGCCAAGAGAAAATTTTATTTTTATGCACTTTCAAACGTCTTATTACAAAAGAACATGGGACTGTGTAAATTCTCTTATCAATAACAAAACTTCCACTTAGTCATGTTACTTCGTTTAAATTTGATGACAATTGTCTTTCTAATCCATGTGACATTTCTAATGCTTTGAATGATTACTTTATAAATATTGAACCAAATTTGGCTCCTAATATCCCGGATAAAATCCGATTGATTATATGCCTCAAGCTAACGCTGTTCTTTCTTTATAGTGCCTACAGACGAAGTGGGGGTTTTAAAGTGTACTTCAAGATTAATACATTCTAGCTGTGGTTATGGCGATGTTAGTCCTAAAGTTGTTAGATTGTCTGTTTTTGCTATTTGTAAGCCTCTTATCCATATTATCAATTGTTCATTTATTCATGGGACTGTTCCCTCTGATTTGAAGATAGCTCGTGTAGTTCCGGTATTTAAGAGTGGTAATCGTGATAGCCTTAGTAATTATAGGACTATATCCGTCTAACCTTGTTTTTCAAGGATTTTTGAAAAACTTGTTTTTAATCGTTATATTCCTTTTAAATGATACATTCTCTATTATATGATTATCAGTTTAGTTTTATGCCTCAAGGGAACACATCTCAGGCTATTTTAAGTTTGGTAGATTATGTTATTAATTCCTTTGAAAATAAGTGTTTAGCTGCTATAATATTTGTTATATCTTTCCCAGGCTTTTGCTACGCTTGGTCATTCAATTCTTTTAAACAAGCTTGATAATTATGGGTATACATTATCTTGGTTTAGTAGTTATATTCATAGCAGGTTTCATTATGTTTCTTTAACTGGTGTTCATTCTTCCAAGCAGACTATTCACTGCGGTGTTTTCAGGGTTCTATTCTTGGACCCTTATTTTTCCTAATTTATATAAACATTCTCCTAAATGTTACTTCCAAATTCCATGTCATTTGGTATGCAGACGACACCAATCTACTTCATAAAGGCCACGACATACTTTATTCAACGATAATAATACTGAAATCCCCAAAATTACCTCTTGGTTTAGGTTCAATAAATTTCACCTAAATGCTAAAAAATCTACCACCATTATTTTTCATCCTAAGCAAAAACAAATCATATCTTCCGGCCTTGACATTATCATCGATAACACGCCTGTTCCCCTCTCTCATTATATAAAATGTCTTGGTTTACCCTAGCAGCCTAGACGATAATCTTACTTGGATTCCACATATTCAGAATACCTGTAATAAAGTCTCTGAAGCCATTGATATAATTCATCGCCTAAAGAACAATGTCCCCTTTAAAACATACTTCTATGTAATATTCTTAATTTACCTTTCTTATCTTATTGTTTTATAATTTGGGGTTATACTTACTACTCATATTAATAAGCTTCACATTCTACAAAAGAAAGTGTTGCGTGCAATATATGGTATTCCCTACAATAGTCATTCTAACCGTCTTTTCCGTGACAGTAATGTATTTACCATCTTTGATGTAGTCGAGTGTTACACCCTTATCTTTGTATTAAACTACTTTGATGATAATCTAACACGTAACTTCTCCATTTTTTTCTGTCAAATTGTTCTTTTTGTGATTACCAAACCCGCCATGCTAAATTACTTTCCATTCAACGTTTCTCTCTAACAAGTAGTCAATATTATGTTCAATATTCTGCTATTGCCAATTGTTTTGGCAATAGCATTCAAACGTAAAGTAAAACATTACCTTCTTTGTAATAGAATCCTGTAAGTGTGTGTTTTTTTTTTTTTAAAGGGGGATCATCGGGCAGTATCTGTGTAATATTTTCTTTCTTCCCTTGTTTTTGTTGAAAAATGTTGTTTTTTACACTTGTATCGTGTTTCTGTGTAGTTTGTAAAGGGGTTACCTCTCTTACAAGTTCTGTTGAGCTTTTCGAGGATACCCGCAACCATATAAAGCTTTATCTGTATATATTTGTATTCTGTAAAATAATGGAGATAGTTGAAGTAAAGTTGTACAAAGAAACAATTATTAAATTTTACGCGCTTCGTGCGCATATGCCTACACTTTAATTCAGATTTTCCTAAAGGACAAAGTTGCATCCCAACACCCTACATTACACTTTCTTTTTTGTAATTGGACCCCTGATTTACTTTTTACATTAGTTGAGACATTAAATATTCCGATTCATGATCAATACAATCGACCAATTGACTAATGATCCATAATTCATTTTTTTTCAATTTTGTAGATCTTTGGTATACATTTTTGCTTTTTTCCTGAATTTTAATCCTAAGTAGGCCTATCTCAATTTAATGATTTCGTGGCTACAAATAATATTAAAAAAAGAAGAAGAAAAAAAAGGAGGCGGAGAGGTCACCATCAATTTTTGAATTTTCCGGTGGTGTGGTGGTAGGGGGTGGGAGGGTGGAAAGAAGAAATCATTTTTAAAGAGATTCTGGTTTCGAACATACTTTAAAAATACGTCAGTACAAAAGTGCCCCTCAAATTTGTATCCTTCCCCACATTAAAACATCTTCCGCCACCCCTGAACATATTAGTATTAAGGTATGGTAATACACCACAACCATGTACTTTGGATAATTTATCTATCATCGTTCACTAAAGTGAATTTAAAAATATATATTTCCATAATCTGATAATCTGCTTGTGTTCTAATATTGGTGACGAATTGCATACCCAGATTCCATCAATCCCACCACTGACCACCATATAAGTGAATTACTTCAACGTTTCACGGGATGCAAGATAGTTCTATCCTAACTGCTAAGACAAATGTATATTTTCCCGAAATTTGGACTGATTTTCTTTAAGATTTATTACAAAAATTCGCAAATGTAACGGGAAATTACGCTAGTCAATTGACCATCATCTGATCATTATTTCACGCTGTCCGGGTCCCTTTCTGATGCACAAATCACACACTGGAATTTACGAATCCGTCAATTTTCCCCGAATATGTGGGATCACGAGGAGCAGTTGAGGCAGCAAAAGAAAAGGTACAAGAAAAAACTGTAACAGGTAAGTAATATTTGAGAGGAAATATGAATAACAGATTTGAGAAAATAATTTGAAGTAAATAACATTTACAACAACCATATATATTCAGATATTGCACTTACTTTCTATGATACAAGTACTGATGATGAGTACTATTATCAAAAGCCATAGTACACCCTGATGAATTCTTCGCTGCATTTTTTCCATTCCATCCGTATAAACTGTCCTCGAAGTAGTGCAAGTTAGAAATGGCCGATATAAAATACTAAACAACTCAATTGTACCTCGGTGATAAATATCATGTGCTAGTCCTTTCATGTACTAATTGCGTAAGATAGCTACTTCTCGATCTGCCAGTGCCACGAGTCAGTTGGATATAGGCCTACGTCGGTGTGTTTTCAGTCAAAATGATCACCCAACATCTAACCGTAGAAGAAATCAATCAAACGTATGGCTGATTAATTTGTTGTACGCTCTAGAATAATACAAACAATTTTTGAATCGTCAAGGCTTCAAAACTTGCCTTAAGTGGGCTTGACATTGGTTAATTATGCTTGTTTAATCCTGCACATCCTGCAGTGTAGACAGTATTCCCTGCTGAAACGAATACACATGTAGTTGAATTATAGAGATGATGATTGAATTGCTTCATCCTAATTAAAACTAATTCATGGATTTGAATTTACTTACCCAAAAGACTTGGTGTGATCTGTTGAAAACTCCCTGTGGCTACGATATAGCAATTGATTATAAGCATTTGTTAGATAACATGTTTGTATGTAATGTATGGATAGCCTCTCCCTGCAAAGTGTATGAAAACCTTCGACGAGAACATGCCAGCTCGACCCTATGGTGAAAAACAGTACATCATTGCCGCTAAGAGAATAGTCTCTTGTTACAATACTGACTGCGCATATCACTATTCAAATGTACAAATACAAGAAGTCTAACACAAGAGGTCAACAAGCTATTTGCTTGATGCAGGAATATGTTACTAGTTCTGTGTCTTTGAACACTATAAAAGTTCATGGAATGCAAAATCATATAAAGTTCGTTTGCTCCCTTTCTCGGGCACAAGCTTAAACACTCAAAGAAAAGGAGTTGCTTCTAACCAGGGGTGGAGCCAGTATAAAATATCAGGGAGAGGGAAAGGAAGGGGGGGGGGGTGATGTCAAGCCAAATCAAACCAGAGATGATGACTTGTTTTTTGAGCAGTTTTGTCATAATTAATGGAACATATTGGGACAAGCTGACAGGAGTCTTAGGAAGCAGAAGGGGAAAGATACTCCCTGAAAAGATTTCACCTTCCCTGTTGCATGCTTTCCTCTGACTGGAAGGTTAAATTAAGAAATTGTGAACATAACATTGAAGAAAAATGTGCAAAATTTCCCGATAATTGATGAAATATTTCCGAAAATTGACCAAATATTTTCCGTAAAAAGAAGGAAATTTCCCGAAAATTAAAAAAATATTTACCGAAAGTCGAAGAAAAATTATCTAACAGTCTAAACCTCTAAAAAGAAGGAAAATTCTGAAAATTACACAAGAATGAAGGAAACCTCCCGAAAACTGAAATAGATTTTTCAAAAATTGAAGAAAATTTCACAAAAATTGAAGAAAAGTTGAACAAATAATCATAAAAAAGAAGGAAATGTACCAAAAAGCGATTTTTTTTTACCGAAAATCGAAGCCTTGAAATAATTGCCCTAAAAGAAAGGAAATTTTCCGAAAATTCCATGAGAATGAAGGACTCAAAAATTTCAAAAATTAAAAAACAATTCCCAAATATTGAAGGGGATTTACCGATATGCTTTTCCGCTTGAAACCGGAAAATCTTGAGGGTCCTTGTCCCCCTGTGACCTTCCTACGCCCTGGAAAGGGCATTGCCTTATCCAACTTTCAGGCTTTAGCATCCAGAATGGGGCACTAAACTTCAAAAAAGGGGTGCAAATTTCAATTGGTCAAAGTGAGGCAAAAGCGTATGTGGACACCGAAGGAGCACAAAATAAGAGGTGTAGTGGGGTAATTGCTAAAAGAACCCGCAATTTTGCTGAAAAGTCCAGAAATTTTGCTAAGAATGTCCAAAAATTTGCTAAAAATGTTCAGAAATTTTACTTGAAAAAGCATACCTCTACAGTCGGAAATCTGACCTCGTTTGACCTAAAAACTTTAAACTTTGTGACGTCATACAATTTTGAATTTGGCTCGAAATTCAAATGCAATGTAAGGCACAACATCGAGCAAAATTTCACCCTTTATAAGTCAAATTAACTCAAATGATTGAAACTTCATGATGAAATATCATCAAAGCAAACACAGAACAGCCTAACTCTTATGTATACTGATGCACAATTGGAAAAATAAGGTCAAGACCTACCACTAGTCCGATCGAACGTATCAGCCGATGCTCGAAAACTAGGCCTGAATTGACTTTTTCAAAATCAACAAAAGAATTTCATAGCTAAAATTGTAGGAAATTTACTCCTTGACACAAAAAAACAATCGACACGAGACAGTTACGCTGTGAACGGTAGTTCACAAAACGTTTGCATGCAGATTTCGAACTTTAAACACGCGTGTGATGGTCGCCATTTTGAACACTGAATATTCAACATATATGACCAGGTATTTGAATATTAATCATCATTACACTGGTTCTATCAGTGCAGTTGCGGGAGTACACTGGTTCTATCAGTGCAATTGCGGGAGCAGCCTGGTTCCAACACTCAATTTGGGAGATTCAATTGTTTGAAAACGATTGATAAGGGCACATTAAGTTCGGATAAAAACAGTACATCTTAAATGACACTTTCCTGGTACATTTCAGAAGTATGGTGAACACTTTACAAATAAGCTAAGCTTTTAAATAAAATAAAAAAGACATAATAAGGTTGGGTAAATTTGGGTTGGAGGTTATATAGGGGTTCAGTTGGTGGGGTTAAGAAAAATTGGATGAGATATTAAATAAAAAAGAGAAGACTGGGTTTAACAACATGACGTTCATAGTTTGCCCCTAATGTCTTATTTACAACTGGGCTTGCAATAATTATGAAGTTATGGATTCGACCAGATTGGTCCACTGATCCTGGACCAGTGGTCCGAGGCGCCAGTCCCAACGCGCTGATCGACTTTTTCCCTATAACTTGAGTTTGGCCGCTGGTCCATTGGACTAGCTAATGTAATTTTGTTCATGAAATAAAACAAAAATATTTGTATGCCTCATGTGAATGAACGAATAAACATTACGACACTTATCATTTTTTGCGTGGTAAGGTCAGTCGAAGGCACCGGGTCATTTTACCTGAACCGGTATATTTTTATGTTTTAGTCCGCGCCTGGATTCGACCCTCATATGGTACACAGAATGCATTTTGGCAGTTTAGCAAGAATTGTTAGATCAAAAGTGGGTGTGGAAATTAAGTCCAACTGAGACAGGGAGTAGATATTGCTTCTCATCTCCCATTCAATTCCTCCACTGTGTTCGGTATTTGTTCATAAAACACAAAATGTAACGTCAAAGTAATCCATTCTGAAATGGTGTTGTCCTTCAGTACTTGGTCCACGGGATACATCATCTTTTCCTCTTGCAAAATAGTAACATATGGATAACATCAGGAGCAAATGACACAGCCAGCCTTAAAAATATGAGTGTGGCGGTGATGGGGGAGGGGGGGGAAGGGGTGATGAAGGAGGGGTGATGGAAGAGGGGTGATGGGGAGGGGGAAGGGGTGAGGAGGGAAAGGTGAGGGGGGAAAATTGTGAGAAGGGTCGAACTGTGATGTCAAGGTCCAGAATTTAGATGAAGGAAAAAGGTGGGCGTTTCAGCCATTCCCAGTCCTTTTTGAGAGGTCGAGAGGGAAGATCCTTGTTGCAATGGTGGGAAATAGGCGAAACAAAGGAGAGGAAATATTACTTGGCAGTACTTCACATAGAACAAATACATTCTCCCCACAAACCTTTGCATATAGACCCACACTCTCCTTTGGATACCCACCACAAGACAATGAAGCAACAGGTATCATTTTCTAGCCTGTGGTGTGACTTGGTTCAGGCTTGACCCTAAATCTTTGGGCTAAATAACCATCTAAAAAATCAATGAGGATGGAAACTTTCAAAAAGAAGTCTTAAACCAGTTTAATTAGTTCCAAAAGTATCATCTTTTTTTTTTTCTTCAGTCAGTTTATAGCTTAAACAAGGTTGCAAACACAATGCTAAAACAGCTACAGAAAAAACTCAAAATACTTCAAAGGTGAATTCAGGATGAGGTTAACCAAAATGGGTGCACTGGAAATTGGTTTAAACAATACAGAAGTAAAATTAGCAAACCAATACTTTCAATGACTTAATGACCTCGATTGACCATCCTTACATCCACCTTTGGAATACTTTAGTTTAAAAAAAGCAATAAATAAGACACAATGGAGACAGATTAAACAATGATAACTCTTGTTATCTTCAAATGCAACAAAATAAGAACAAATAAAAATACATCTTTATCAAGTTAACCTGAATAAAGGGTTAGTGCTTATGTAAGTCTAGCAATACACAATATAAATATAAACAGCTGGCAAAAAGACTCCACATTAAGTGTATATTACTGTAAGTTTCTTTAATATTATTTGTTATAAATATAAAAATCTGACACTTCTCTAAAATTAAAATGAATGGCACTTCCTCGTATCACACAGACAGCCTTAGATATATACAGTATATGTCACCCAGACAGTCTTTAATAGACAGCCTTAGATATATACAGTATATGTCACCCAGACAGTCTTTAATAGACAGCCTTAGATATATACAGTATATGTCACCCAGACAGTCTTTAATAAAACCAATGTCACCCAAACAGCCCTAGATATATACAATATGTCACCCAGTCTTTAATAAATACAATATATTACCCAGAAAGCCTTAGATATATACAGTATATGTCACCCAGAGTCTTTAATGAAATAATATATGTAACCTAAACCACCCAGTCTTTAATACATACAATATAATGGACTTTCCACCTTACACAAATAGAAAACCAGACAGATACAAACAAGGTAAAACTTTATACTGTGACTACTTTGCACAGGAAGCTCACAAGTGATAAATCGTGGTACTTCTTAGAAAAATAGACACATTTTCTCATTCTTTACTGTTCATATGTACATTTATACTTGTAAAACTGTACATAGCTAGTATATGTCAAAAAATAAACTGTACAGTTCAAAGGTACAAACATGAAGAGCACAAATATTATGCTGTTAGTCGCTACCAACACTTCAAACATACTACAGTTTTACACAGCTTTTTTTACACAGCTGCATTACAAAATAATTTAAAAAATAACATTCATGTGGTTATTGTACACACCAACTCACTTTATTGTGACCATATAATTTATGGACAGGTCAGGTCAGGTACAAGAAAATCTAAAAGTTGTTATATTCTGAATTTACAGCTCTTTGTAAACAACTAAAAACCTGTCCATAGCAAAGTAATCAATTATGTCCTCTCAAGGTACAAGTAAGAAAAGACATTGATTGTAACATCTTCATCACTTGAATAACATGTGTTTCTTTACCAGCCAATTACATTTGGAGAGACAAACTTATTTGTACTTTTCACAACTTCTCCACAATCATCCGCAATTCAATGATAAATAATGAAGACAGCATTGCTAATCCAACTGAATGTATATGGCAAACAATAGTCTTTTAGGCTAACTGCTCTCCAGCACTGGTTAAATTTGTCCATGCCCATAGCCACTTGCAGGACCCATGCCACTCCTTTGTGAATGCACTACCTGGACGGCACCTGGTTTCAGTAAATTCACTTTCAGGATTTAAACTGGACATCACTTATCTTCAATGCTACTAACTGATCACTCGATGAAAAACAGTAGCAGATCATACAATATATTAATGGGGAAGGGAGGGAGGGGGAAGTGGCATTCAATAAAAGCCCAGCAATGGTTAATGAAATGACAGGCGTCATGACATTTTCACTTTTGACATACTTACCAATGGCTGCTAAAAAGAGTTCGTAATAGTTTTTTGGTTAAAAATATATTAAAAAAAACATTTAGTATTTAGCATTCATCCATCCCTGTATTGATGCATATGTACCTGTGAAAATAAAAAAAATAAAAAAAATGTTTAAATAATCATGAGAAAAAAATCATACTGTACATAAACTATTATATACTATATATATGAACCAAACTTGAAAGTGCTAAAGAGATTAGTGGAAAGAATACAAGTCATCATTGGCACGTAAGTTACTGCTAGCTGGAATGGTTAACTTGTTCTAGATATAAAGAAAACAGCAAGAAAAGACTTCCGTTGACCTTTAGAACAACCCTCTCGACACAGGATTTCATGATGGCTTAGTCATCGCTGATACCATGTACATATATCATACGTTACATTACACAATTACTACCGTTCTCTTAGTAAAAATCCTATTCACATAGCGTTATCACAAGTTAAAACGGCGGCCTCCATGGATCTTAATGAATACGAAACTCCAAGTTTTGGTGTATTTTCTTACTACACCAAAAGTCCAGGATTCTCCCTGACTGACGAGGGTTGTTATAGATTAGGTACAATTCCTATGTTGGTTTTTCTAAATTCACACGTTGTATAAAATTAATGATTGAAAAATAACTTACTTTTTGGATATAGTTATATCACTTAGATTAATAATACACTTTTCCAATAAAAACTTTCCCGAAATATTTACCTATTTAGCACCACAACGGGATAAAGTTCTCTGAGATTCATATTTTGGTCGCCATTTTTCACCGCACGTTTGTGATTAATTATTTAATGTTCGCAAATTTTTTTTAGAATGTTCCACTAAACTGCAAGTTGATTTTTCACCGACAACTTTTAAATCTTTGTTCATATGATTTTATTAAATAGTTTTGCTAAAAAAAAAAAAACTCATATTAAACATCAAGAAATGTTTAGATTATATAATTGTACTTTATAAGTATTATCTTAATTTTTTCCCTCAAATAATCTAAAATATAATACCCCTGCTAAAATATTATAGCCCCGATGACAGTGTTTTGAACTGACTGTACTTTGAAGAGCTCGTCAGCAATTTTTACGAAAGAAAAGTAATCCAAAATAATTCAATAAAAATAACTAAAATCACCTTAAAAACAGTTTTTTGAAGACATGAATGGGCTTCAAACATTGATTCTAATCATTGTGGGCGAAAAAGAAGATAGAATGGTTTTGTTTTCATTAAGATATTAAAACTGAGATTTTCCTATACTTTTAGCACCTCGCTTAAAACAGTACAGGAGGGTATAGGATTTTGTAGCACCCTCGGATGGCCAGCCATCACTAACGGCAGCGCAGCCTTACTAATACGCTGGCATCAGTCCGATGGTACTACAGGGAGTACTAGGTCTTACGTAGTTATTATACACATCCCTCAGTACGGGTTGACATTGGGATTACCACACGGCCAGCCACCACTAACGGCAGTCATACTAACACGGCTGACATCAGCTTGACGGTACTACGGGAAGTAGTACTATTAGGCCTAGGTCTAAATACAGATAATTTGTTTTTTCTAATGTAAATTTAAAAAGACACATTGTGAAACTGAGGCATACCCCTTGCTGCATGTACAGGACAAGAGGTAAACAACTGCTATAGACAATTCATTAGTACTGATAGTAATACTATGCCCAATGGCAAATTGCCAATGTAAAATCTGTCTTAAAAAGAGTTAGCATGCACTTGTAGGCCTAATGTCATTACAGGCTAAATGATAGGCGTACCAGTAATACTATTCGTTAGGGAACAAACACTGAATACAGAACTGAGTAATTTGTAAGAATAACAAAACAGGAAGAAGAATAACTAGGCCCGAATGTTAGACTAGGCTTTAATATAAATATCAACTGGCATAAAATTGCATGATGGTTAGTATTGCACCTTCTCGACCCTAAGCTCCTGTATTAATAGGTACGATAAAAAATGATGTAAGTACTACAACACGTTAGGCTGCGATAAGGAGCCCCAAACTGGAAGTTCCACAACAATATTAAATTTACAAGAAATATCACACTCAACGAGTGGGAAAGTAAGATTGAACGATAAGTTAAACTTTCGTCCGTTACATGGTACAATTTTCAAGTCCATATCTGGCTGTCTATGAGAAATTCACAAAACCAAAAGTGCAGACTCGCCACTCACCTCTAAGCATCCCATGGAAATGGGATTGCAGTTAAATGCACCTGTTTGATCGCAAAAATGTGCTGAATATCCATATATCTACACGCACTACATATTCAACACCTCTACTTTTCACAGGTAGCGATGTAATTTTGATTTGACGTCACTAAATCTGAATATTCAGTACCAAATACTGACTGATAATTCTAGGTAGCTCAAAACTGCATCTTCGGAGTTACTGCAAAACAACTTCCGGGTCAGCTGTAAATGTTTAATCAACATGGAATAACGGCGGTATAGCGAGGTCAGATCTCCTACTGTCTAGAGCCAATTTGGTACAAAAATTAGGTTGCATTTTAAAGTTTTTGTACATTATGATGAATTCCTGTTTGATCTTGATCTTGATCTTGACCTTGATCTTGATCTTGATCTTGATCTTGATCTTCTTCTTCTTCTTCTTCTTCTTCCTCTTTTGAGGAAAATTGTTGACAAATTTGACCGTAACATTTAAATAATTTTACCAAATTTTCAAGTCCTAAAAAGAGTTAATTGATTTTTACACAATAATCATGATAATGTTCCAAAAATTTATTTTAGAGTGAATATTAAATCGTTTGAAAGTTGTTTAATTTTAATTTCTATGGGCGAGTGAGGTTTCCACATTAATTTAAGACAATTAATATCACCTTTGGAAATGCCTTTAAAAAGCTGCGTGTCTGTGAGCCCCAGGAAATTAGAAAAACTTTTCGCCAGTTTACATTCTTGTTATAAGTCAAACTAAGCCAACAAAAAAAAAATATCAAAATACCCAACTTGGCCGACGTGATTGGATGTAAAACAGATTGAACGTAATACAGATTGGTGTGCATAATACAAGCATTCAAATTGAGATCTATATTATACATGTTATATGGGGACTATTAAAAAACAGTTCAATCTCGACACGCCCAAAACGTACAGGCCGTAACTCTTTTATGAATAACCACAATTAATTGCTTCAAACGCATAAATTTTAATGATGTGACACTTGCAAGGGTTGATTCACATATCTAAATCATTTATCAGCTTTTTTTCCACATAAAAAAAAAAAACTTTTATGTTGATAGGTATTTTGAAATATGATAGTCCACCGGCGTAATATGAATGCTCTAGTATTATAGCAAATGAGGGTAAACGCAAATTGATCATGATGATGACGGTGATGGTGATGATGATGATGATGATACTAAATTCTAATTTAGTTTCTTAAATTCAGTTCTTGATGACATATAGATCCATCATTTTGTTGCTAATGAGATAATTATTAACAACAAGCTTATATGGATATAGAATCAGCTGCTTTTTTGGAACATCTGTTGCAGATGGTTAACATATACGGAGACAATGGAGAGCTTTAAAACTGATGATATTCTGCTATAGCAAGAACATGTCAAATTGAAAATTGATAAATAATATATGAAAGTTAAAAAAACTGTCAAATGGCTGAATGGGTAATTCCGATTTAAATGTGATATCTGTACTGTATTTCGTTGTTTTTGGTAGATGGTTCTTATCTCTATCCAGTGGTTTGTAGGTGTCATTGTAACAAGGTATATTGGCTTGTCAAGGCAACATTAGCGAAACAGCATTAGCAAAATTTATATTGAAAACCATGAGAGTTGAAAGCAGAACATCTGATGAATAGCTCGACATATATGTTGTGGCAGGTTATAATGATGAATTTTAATCCCGTGTCATATGCTGGAGTCATATGCTGAGGCCAGATATAATGGTGGGGATTCTTAGTAGTGGTTACCCTAGATTAATGATGATACCCTTAACTTATAGGTAGTTGCTAATTATAGATGGTGGAAAACGGGAATGTGGATGATTGAAGCCATATATTATATAGAAGAAGTCCATCTTGAATATCCAATTTTCCTATGAGAAAAATGTGTAGCTAAGATTCGAAGAGCAAGTAAAGGATATAATGAAAGCACACCAATACATTTCCCATACGGCATAATATATTTGCATCAAATCATCAAGTACAGAAGACATTGGAATATGCAAAAAAGTAGGGGGTACATTTGTTATTGTGTCCCTTCATCTCAAAACTGATGGAGGGTCATGTCATCCCTGACCCCATCTCAAAAGTGAGGAATGGTCATGTCCTCCCTGACCCCCCCCCCCTGATTGACGCCCATGCAAAGAAGTCAAAATTAAATGACATACGATTCATATTAACCTCAACTCATCTTGCATTTGACAACATGAACAGACACACTTAATCTTCAGTTAAACTGCTTCAGCTAACTTCTAAACAAGGCTACAGAAATTAGGAATTAATTCATACTATAGAGCTCAGCTTCATCGATATTGCCATTGTGTTTAACCTGAGGTATGTAATGAAATCTCACTGGTAATAAGGTCTCATGAGAACTCCCTACAATGTATATACATACAACAAATGGAGCTGCTGTGTTCTTCGGAAATATTCGATAACGGCAAGACCCGCAAAATGAATCGTGTTCCTCCGAACTGCCGAACGTGTTCGGGATTTTTATGGTAAGTTTTGATACCAAAAAAAAAAACCAGGCACACCCAACTTCCCCTAAAAGGGAGGGTACACAATGATGGATGCATGTTAGCCAAACATACCCATAGTCTACTGGTCTAGAGCAAAATCTCAAAGAAAACATATAGGAACACAAGCGAATGTATTCTCTTGTACAAGTCATTCTATTAGTTAGTTCAAACCCCGTAAAGGAGACTGAATCAGTATTTCGAATATATACTTTGCACGGGGTGTTGAGCTTAAATTCGTCATTATTGATAATTTGTCATGCCTGACAGAGAACCTTGATATTTTCTTGGGTAAATCCTTTAATTTATATAATTGCCTAATGTAAATCAAGAATTATCTGAAGCAGAACGGCAAATAAGTCACAACTCTCAAACTAAAGAGTTATTTGCGAAAAGACTTTTACCCATAGTATAAAACACGTTCGGGCATAGCCCATAGACTATCTGACTATCTAAAGGTCATAGCAGCAAATATCGTGTAAGTGTGGAGATGAAGATACCATACAATCCAACGTTTCTGCTTGGTCAAATTATTTACAGAATCCCCAACAAGCCAACCTATTATAGCCGCGGAAGTGACGGTACTAGTATAATCAAGCATTTTTCTTGAGAAGAGATTTCCTCTTCATTATAAGTGTGAACACAGCCTTCCATCCTTATTAGTTTCTTCATTATCTTCTACAACACAACATATGATCTTGCTTGTCGATAAAGTTGTATACAGAGTTCTCTTAAACTGTTAAAGGACACTCTTTGGTGTAATACATTTCAGAGAAAATGCGAAAATTTAATACCATCGGATGTACGAATAATAATTAGTGTTACAGCAACTCAACGCAAATCATCTCAAATTTCAAAATATCGCTGGGAAAGTGGATAAACTTTCATCCCTGATTTTATGTAGTCTTTTCTGACAAGTGAACTTCCATTTTGGATTGAATCAACGCCGTCCATGCACCCTTCCGTTTGGTAAATATGCCCGCAAAACAGTGGTATAGTGGTATTGAATTACACAATTAAACTGTCGGATCATCAGGGATCTAGGTAACAAGGGAAGCAAAATACATAACAGTTAGTAACAAGTTTTGTTTCAGTGAAAAGTGTTTCGTACTTTTGTAATCACCGGTCACCACAAGATAGCAAAGTGGAATAATAGACGTTGGAACAAACATTAAGCGCGTGAATATATCGTCGTCTGTTGAACCAGGGAAGTGCCATTTAGATAAGCACCGCATATCTACAGAAGACCGTACATTTCATTTGTCGCAACCTTCCAGCTGAGGTGCTCACTAGGTCATAGTGCCTTTATATACGATGAGACCGAAGTGTCATGTTATACTCTTTTCTCTGCATATTTTGAAGCTATTCCAGTTGTGCATCGCGATACCGATTGATGGATGGGGCTGGGTTGCCTCACTTGGTGGCCAGGAGGGCGCCAGGTCGCAACTGGTGAGTAGGGATGGCGGATTCCATTTTTAGCATAGCTATTGAACTCAAAAAATAATAACGATGTTTACCATGTTAACTTACTGATTTCATTTTTAATGTCCAGTTTAACTTTTCTAAATGTCCACTTATCAGTTCGGGTGAACCCCTCCTTTTAGCCCTCGGTAAAACCCTTCGAAGGAGGGTTTTTTTAGCCCATGGAGGCAGCCATTACCCATCATGCAATTTCCTTCGCCCATACACTTTGTACAGAGTGACCAAGTAAATTTATTTTGTGAACTACGACGGCGTTTGCTGAAGTGTGAGAGGTACATGGAATTATGGGGAAACATGCTAGCTAACTTTTATCCAGTACCTTTTGATATGTTCACCAGTCCGAATTTGAAAAAAGAGCCAATATATGGCACGACCCATGTTTGAAATGCTTAGGTTTGTTGCGAATAATCTGTACTGTGCTAACATCTGCGTTGTGTTGACTAAGCATTGACTTTTCTTCTTTGACTGCGATTGTCAGTGTTCAATAAATTACAAATTAAAAGGGTTATTTTATATGCATTCTTACATTAAATTTGTTCTTCGCGTAAGTTGTGTTGTTATTTACGTAGCCTCTTGGAGAACGCGTTCAATTAAATCATTTTAATGCAGTGAATTATCAGTTCCTTTGTGACTTTCGTATGTGATGTTCTGTCTGAACAGTGAACGTATTCTAACGTAGGCCTATTGACCGTAACTAATGCTAAGTTACAGCCATCATGTGCGTAGAGTGTACGTTGGACTGTTTGCATTGCAGGCTTGTGTGTAATATATATTGTCATTCGTTTTATTCTTTTTCACCCATTGTCTGTACTGGCGAGTAGCGTTCAGACGTTAGGGCCTAATCAAATCATGAATAAAACTTAAGCAGTTAGTTTAGTTAATCTCAAATTGCACTGTTTATTCCTTTACGATCTGTCAGTCAGTAGGTGATCGCATAATGCATGCCTGAAATAGACCAAATTGAAGTTAGTAAGCAGCTGAGATGTGTGTGCGATTCGTATGTTTGAACTGTCGACTGGTTGCTGAACTGCGCGATGGTCAAACCGTGGAAGCAGGGATTAGCATGAAAGACTCTTTTCAGGGGTTCACCCGAACTGCTTATAAATCTCAGATGTATGAATGGGCGAAGCGCTCTATTCTCTTTCCTGCTTACGTTGATGAAATTAATTCAGCCACAATTCGTGGTATAGGTGTCACATGTCAAACATGGTAGCCGCTGATTTCGACAAAAAGTTGTATCATTATCAATGAAAGAAAATACCATACTGATATGTTTACCCGTTCATGCATTACAAATTAGGCTTACATATGGTAATCATCAAACCTTGATCAGAGGGGCAGAGAATAGCACTGGGCTCGACCATCATTTATTGCATTGTCCCGGAAGGTGAAAGAGATATTGTTGCAAAATGGTAATTTGTACACTGCAAATTAAAGTGTTCAATAATTGAACACTATTTGAACACCAAAAGTGTAACAGTTTTAGAACGCGTCTTGGTGTTCTAAACACTAGTTTTCTAATAAATAAGCACTAAGTGTTCTACTTCTGAACACCAAGCGTCCAATTGTGAACACATTTACATGTAATTGGCATGTAACAGAAAGAAAACATCATATAGTGTTCATTTGAACACCTAGTATTCAGTGACCAGAACTGTAGTTGAATGAGATACATCACAGGCAAATCACCGATTAATCTTATCCTGAAATTATAGTATTTGTATATTTTGTTGTTATTTTGTATCAAAATAAGCATCATTCAAATGTATAAGCAGACGGAAGTGGGAACAGATTGTGTTTAGCTTTCTCAATCTGAAGTTTACAGTCACAGTATCCTAGCCTAACGATAGAGGCCTATCCATTACCCTAAACCTAATCCTAACTCTAGCCTGGGATAGGCCTATAACTTATCGGTAATTTACCCACTATGTATGTCTATACAAAGCAAACTCCCGGTTCAAAAGTTTGTACAAAAAGCTGAAGGGTCATTCTCTGGCTGTTCACATACGTAACGTAACAGAAAATGACCCCAGTGTACCCCTGCGGTATCCCAGGAATCCACTGGGTCATTCTTTGGCCCGTCATACGCGTAAAGTAACAGAGAATGGTCCTTAAATGTGATCACTGCACTGTCTGGATTTAATGATTGCCATCTTGTTTTAGCCAATCACCGCACGATTTTACCTAGCAACAAAACCTGCACAACTTAAGCGGGGGCAAACATCCTACGCGGTACTGGTATTGTACAGCTAGCTTACGGCGCGCGCTCATGTAGTCAATGCAACTTATTGTACAAAACAAATTTCTGCACACACAAACGAGTGACGGCAAAATGGTGAGAGAAAAAAATGCTGCGGGCTTTGTAAATCTGATTGCTGTCACCCAGAACATTTAGCAAACTAAATTTTGTTTATCCTATTTGCTAAAAACTCTAAAAATCCGGAAAGGTGCCGCAACGCATTGGTAATGTACGGTTGCGGATTTGAGTTTTGTTTGCCCCACATATTTACCGCGTTGCTATGGTGGGCGTGGCCTATTTGGAAACCTGGAAAGGTTAGTTTTTGTTGAGTTTAGCGAGCGCGAAATTTGTTTTCGCGGTGAGACAATAGCGGGAATCATAACACATAGTGTGTAACTTCCCAGCACGCAAGCCGCCGGCGGCCCGTCGGCGAATCGCTAGCAGCAAAGTTGGCGGACCGCCGGCGGCGAGGCTAGCTTTTGCTAAGTGGCCCGCCAGCGATCCGCGTGTGCTGCCCGCCGGCAGCAAACGGGCAGACCGTTGACGGCATACGGGCGGACCGCTGGCGGCCTATGGACCGCTCGCCGGCGGCACATTGGCGGTGGCCCGATATAGGGTCTCATGTAATGCAGATCATATAAAAAGTATTTGCTAGGAAATATTTGATTCTATAATCACAATGTGATATTACTCCTCTTCAAATGCATGGCTTTAGCAACGTTGCTATCGCTCAACCATGCTTGAAGTAATAGGTACTCGCATTATTCAGTAATTTAACATATTTATTTTTTATACAAAGTATGAGGTAAAGTTCCATTGGTATATTTTGTATATTTATCAAATAGAATATGACTAACCAATAATGCCCGTATTTGTATATCAACATATTTTGTTTCCCGAAGTACCAGAAAGTCATTCTGCCTATATAACATATAGGCCGAAGACTGAGAGACGAAACTTCGAAGAGAGGGCAGAAGATATGGCGGTACATTGAAAACTGTAGTCAATAAAAGATAGGCAAACTATAAGTTTAACCTAAAAAATAAAAATAAAAATTCTTTATACAATAGATTAAGTATAATAGTACTTTTAATCATAAGTTATCTTTTTAATCAAGAGATTAACACTCCTTTTTTTTTCTAACAAAAACACAAAAACAACGATTTCTTTTTATAGTACATGCAGGACTGTTCATTAGTTGCCTATTAACAGAAGAATTTTGCCAAAATTAAATCCACCGATAGTTTGTTGGTCGCCATATTTCAAAACTTTTGTCGAGTTTCACGACTGCAGTGGGCATTTGTACTCAGGGCTTCTTCATTGTTTTAACGTGTGGATTTTTTTTTTATTTTTATGTGCGATATCTATGTGTCATCTTTAAAATCAGCAAATAATTATTCAACCGTTTTCTGTTTTAGAGCTTTTTTAACGGTAATCCCGACCCTCAAGCTCTTTGCTTCAATAAAGCTTTAGATCCACATTATTTAATATTACATTGCAAATCTCTAGGACCACAGATGTCTGACTACGTACGCATTTGGCTAGCGTTTATTAAATGGCCGACAGCAGTCGTCACAAAACAGGGACGTACAGGTGGCTAGGCACATCGCTAACGTTAATTAATAGGCCTAAGGTGTTGGTCGACCTTCACCAAGTAGGCGTAATGCATCGGCATTGATAAGGCTAGGCAGTAATTCCTTAAAAATGCTTCAAGTTTAACGTTTCAATCTGTCATGTTCAGACAAACAATGAGTAATAAACGCATAGACATGATACCGTACTTAGGTACCGGTATCGCGAAAAGTACTTGCATGCGCTGTGTGCATGGTTTGTCATTTCTTTTTTTTCCACACTTGATCCATGGATGACGTCAAAATTAAAGTTGTTACATTACTGACATATAAAAAAAAAAATTGTTTAATGAACTAAAAGTGCACAAAAAGTAACGATAAAATGAACTCCTTAATAACAAAATTTCAAATCAACAATTTGCGTAGAATACGTCATTTACAAATCTCTTTGTTATTTTCTATTTTTCAAATGCTTGACTCTCTACTGCCATCACTTGGAACCAACATGGGTCGGTGACTAAAAAGTATCACGATTTTGTAATACCATAGGTAGAAGAGTTTCGTCTCCTGGCCTTCGGCCTATATGTATATAATTATTGTAAATTTAGCATTATTATCTAGATATTAAGAGGGAGTGCTCTACTCGTTAAGGTGTTTCAGAGCACTTTCTTTCACAACTTTTGTATTGTTATTATAGATATTTTCCTATTGTTGTAATGTTATCATAATATATCAATGTTGTGATGAAACAAATAGATAAATGAAATGAAATAAGCAATATAGGCCAAATGACGTCACGCTCTCTGGTGGTAAATATACGCAAACATTTACAGAAAAAATTCCTGTACTTATATGATTAAGGATATAGATATGTCGGGCCTATGAGTTAGCTTTTTGTGGAATATCGATTTGGTTTTTTTAATGTTTAAACTCCGCCCCATGTATGGTTATGGGGACACGCCCATATACTACACGCTGCCGTTCTGCCGCCGGGATAAAGTCAGCGGGCCGCCGGTGGCTAGACGCTGCCGCCTTGCCGCCAGGATAATGCGAGCGGGTCGCCGACGGTTTGCGTACTGGATTGAGAACATACCGGTTGTTCTGTTACATATAATCAGCGTAAAAGCTGGTAATTAGAATTGCATCATGTTGATAAGAACACATTGACGCATGGTGTTCAACAAAGAGTAACGCTAGTATTAAGACAGAGAGTGTGACGTCATTCAGCTTATATTTCATATAGGCCGAAGGCCGAGAGTCGAAACTCCTATACCTCAGACATGTCAGAGCATAATACTTTTCGGTTCGTCCTCCACCCATGTTGGTTCAAAGAGAGGGCAGCAGATATGTCGGTACATTGAAAATTGCAGTCAATACAAAATAGGCAAACCGCAAATTTAACCTACAAAATCTTGAAATTCTTTACTCACCAAAATTAATTATGTTTATATTAGTTTTAATCATAACTTGTCTTTCTAACCAAGATTAACGTTCATTTTATTTCTAACAAGAACACACAAAAAACGATTTCTTTTTACAGTACACGCAGGACGACAACACTTTAGCCCAGCGTTAGATCAAAGAGCTTCTACACAGCTCTTTGGTTAGATTGTAGACAGGCATGTACCGCACTTACTAACTTAGGCCTAACTGATAAGAATATTTTAAGAGAAATACTAAGCAACAATTTTTCTGATAAGGGATAAATGATTAAAACTAGTAGATGTCTTAAACAATTTCAGTAAACCTGAAATGATGTGCTAAATTGTGCCAGCTGCTGTTAAACAGTCTGAAGTCAGCTAACGCCGTACGTACGCCGTTAGTATAACCTTAACTGACCGACGTAAACGCTGACAAATATAAGTAGTATAACGTGACATGTTAGCAGATACGTGACAAGTTAGCAGATGCGCTTCGCGCTTAGCTTCACACAGAAATCAGCTACCTCTGCAAATCTGCTAACTTGTCACGTATCTGCTAACTTGTCACGTTAGGGGGTTGATTTTGAGCCAGACTCCATTTATACGTTGTTTTTTTTTATAGATTTATTTAGCAAATTTTACAACATTTTCGTACATAAATCATAGAAAAATTCTACGTAACATTGGTTTGCCTACAAGGAAGTAAAAATTATTATAACTTAATATCATTTAACTTATTAAATATCACATAGCATACAAGTGAGGTTTCAATTTCCAATAACAAAATGTACAAGCGAAGTTTCGAATGTGTTATGTTGTCTTATACATATACAAACATTCCACAAATATACATGAAGTCTTATACAGCTGCAAATCATCAGATTTGATAATGTCAGTAATAATTAGTGATGGTAAAAGTTTCAATGTGGTTGTAGCAATGTTACATTTTTACAATGCTAAAATGATGCACAACATTTTCACAAATGAAAGTTATTTCACAGATCACCACTTTAGTGTAATAGTTACCATACCGTGTGGAGCCATTAATTGGTCGTACTATTAAATCATTTCGGATTCTCTCTGAATAAGAAAATAACTTTATTTATTATGCAAAATCTGCAAATCAGAGAGAGCAATCAGTTGCAGTCCCAAAGCCTTCCACAAATCCTGTTTACTAACCAAACAAAGATAGCGAATGTGCACAGGACCAGCGCAAAAGTACAACCCCTATCTACCCCATTTCATTGTATTATTCTTGCGGGTCTTGAACAAAGTTCTTTACCCATCGGAATCACACTTTTCTGCTCTTGGAAAATAATCTTTCACACTTTGCCGTTAAGTTTCAATAAAACTCACAGCACCAGCATTAATATCACCTGGGCTGCTTTTGGTAGGGACTCTTTCAGGAAGTGCAGAAGTGTGAGGCAGCTTTTTTAACTAACCGCTTCTAGGAACAAAAGCAATTGGTTCACGCATTCGCATGGTGGTAACGGGGGTATCGTCAAGACCATTTAGAGAAAGGAAAACCCCACTTTGGTATAAAGTTTTTGCAACATGGCAACAAACCCGATAGCAAATCTCAGGTTAATAGATATCTGTTGCATCAAATCATACCAATTCGACTTTGCGTCCTCTGCCCATTGGGTGTACCTACCCTCTCTTGGGTAATGGGGAGGGGGTGGAGTAAAATCACCATGCAATGGTAAGTTGCACCCAGTTTGTACCTGGTCCAAACGTTCAGCACGATTAGCGCTAAGTTTCTCTCTTGTCTGTAAGTCAACATTTTCCATCCCCAAAATTGATAAGCCCCAATTGAATCACACCCCGAACTAGGGCAACAACTGCTCAGTAATTGTTTCAATACCTTTTGACAATCTCTGTTTTGCCACTGCACCCCCTCAAGATATCGACAAATGACCAGCATGTTGTCGATCAGCTTACTATCACAAACTGTCACAGGTTGGGTACCGGCGGCCGACAGCAAGACAGGCTTAAATAAGCTTACATTACAATGCCAAAAACAACTCTGAAAAGAGAATACTATTTGCAAGTGTATAATTTCTTACTTGCTTCATCAACATATAATAGACGAATGACATACATACATAAAATATACAAAAAAAAAATGATAAACCAATATTGTGACCCAACCCCTACGTCAGGTGTCCCGTGTCGCTCAAGGACTACAAGTGTATCCAAGACTTTTTGTTAACACCTCTCTCTATGATTGACAGCAGAAGTGGGTGGAGTCATAGATTTGATGGTTGAAATTTCCCTATCGCTACTAATGGTTCGATCTTTGTAGCGTCTTAAGGATTCGCTCAAGAATTGATTAATTTATCGGCTTCTCTTGCTAAATCGAAGCACTTCGGATAATAATGGTATGTGTTACTGCCTCGCTAGCTAAACTTTAGATGCAATAATTCTGTCGGACACACCCCTAAAACAAAACACCCCAACATGCAACTCATTCACACCCATATTGATACATTCTTCAATACGCATAATTAACTCCTAATTCTAATTGCATAGAATTCTGGTATCCAAAAACCTTGTCCCTACAATCTCAAAACCACACCACCAACATATATTTGAAATTCACAACGCATATATTACAAAATTAGAATAGTAATTCGTGACATCATAACTTGACATTCCAGAGCGTAGCTCACAAACCACTACAAACCCTCTTACTTTACCATTGGACCGGGCATTCATGGCGTCGCCCGTTATACTCAATTTTTGTCCCCATCCCTTATTTGGTGCAGTAAAATATAGTCATGCATTCTAGGTATACCTATACTATCAAGTTTCCGATATATGACAAATCAACAATTTACCTCCTACATGACGTCATTATCTCTAACCATCTTTTTAGCAATAATTACCCCCTATATCTTATCATGCAAAATCCCATATCTAGATTATACAAAAGTTACTCACGGAATAATGAAAACAGGATGTTTCTTATGCTATGTCTGGGCGTTGAACATTAGGTGCCACCTCGACTATCGACGTCGAAAAATTATTCTCGTGGAGTTATACGTCCTCAACGACGAAATTACAAAATACTCTAACGTTACTCATTTTCAGTCTTCAGTGATAGAAACGGCAAACTTTATGTCCTTAATGACATTATATTAATGTGCCCTCAATGACACGAATTGGTTGGCAAACCTCGGCACTACCTCACGACACACAGACACACCTTCTCGGTTGCGAGATGTTCCTTTAAAATTGACTGAAAACAGAAATAGTAACATTTTTCATGAACTAGTATTTTCGTATGATAGTATGGAATCCTTTGCTTTTAATTGTCTATTTCTATAGTGGAGTACAGCAAAAGTGGACCAGAAACTTAGAAATCTTTACACATACCCCAATTAATTTCTTGTAAAAAAAATACTTTCTCAGCATTTTAACATTTGTCATGTTTTAAAAATTTCTCGAACTTTTCTCAGCCTACGGAAGCGTATTGTTGCTAAGAATGTTTTTTTTTTATCTTTTTACCAAAAAAAAACTTTGTTTATCTTGTTGTTAATAAAAAAAAAAATTGTTAAGAAAAAATTAAATTTTGTTGCCAAGAAAAGAAAAAAATAGTCTGATACAAATGGGTGCGTACAGACATGTTGTTAACGAAGCTTAATTGCTTTATTTCTTACCTTGATTTTGACAGAAACAGTAGTCTGATCTGAATTGCAGGTACACCTGGTCTGATAATTACTAACATTGTTACTAAGACTCGACTAAGAAGATATCGCGCGCAGCGTTTACGATCCTATCCTTGATACGCTATATATACAGATGTACGTACGCGACTTTCGAGTTTCAGTGACCTCGAGGTCATATCTAGGACAAATTTGCTTCCGAATATGAATATTCTGGGTAACTTTTCGAAATTACGAAAAGTTTTCGGCCAACTTTTTAATATTACGAAAAGTTACCCCTAAACGAAGAGGACTGAAGAGGACGAAGAAGAAGAAGAATAACCAGAACCTAATAATTCAAATATGTTATAAGCATTTCATGTTTGTAATTGTTTTTGCTCAAAACAAGTCCTCTGTACAACATTTAAGAGTATACGTCGCGATAACTGGATAACAATTGTAGCTGACATACATCTGTACATGTAGGATTCCAATGGTTGCAGCAATAAAGTCGTATTTCAAGCTGAATTTGATTTCACTCCTTGTGTTGCTCGTGGGATAGGAAAACGAGTTGAGTTTCAATGGATCGATGACGCACTAGACCACCGTGCACACCTTTCTCGGTATTCCATATGTAGAACCGCCCATCGGAAATTTATGATTTCGCAAGACTTTACCAAAAGAGCCATGGAAGGGAGATCGGAAAGTCACTCACTACCACTCATGTGCTGACAGGTACCTTTTGACTCATCTGTTTCACCCCCGCAGAATGAGGACTGTTTGTTCCTAAATATCCATCCACCAAGCATAAAAGTAAGGTCAATACTCCAACTTGATCAAATTACATCAAGATCTATGCAAGAATATTTTCATTTCCTTCTTACCTCTTATGTCTTACTACAACTAAGAATCGTGAAAAACCTTTAACAGTTTTGTGATGTATACATATTTCTTTTGCTGGCCTAGTTTTATGCATCATGAGCCCCTAGGTCTTCCAACATTTAGCGAAAATTGTTCACTTCACCAGAAATCAGTACCCTTTATATACTTCTAAATAACGAATCTTTGTTAAAACAACACATATATTTCTTCATATCATAAGGAAAAAGTTGAAGATACTTAAAATCACAAAACCCCAAAACAGAACACACATGCACATAAAAAGAGATTATGAACATGTATCCATGCAGCCATGTGCAACAGACAGACAGAGGGCAAAAAAAGGAACAGAAGAAGTATATATACCTCGAAAATTGTCCCGTGCAGGAAATATTGTTGGAAAATCTTTCATGTTGAGAGACTTTAAAGCATGCCATTTACTGTTTTCTTAATGAAAATCAGTTCACAAATATTTTAATACAATTAACGTGCAAAGATTTGTGTATTGTGACACGATGCCACTTTCGTATACTATTCTGATACCAGTCACTTCTATATCAGTATATCACCCTCTTAACTTGGGCAGCTGGGGTTCAAACGGAAATAACGTAATAGAATCATAAACATGTTGAAAATTTTACTCACCTTTTTGTTCCTTTTATTGTCCAATATATATGTTTTTATAACACGATACGGATGCAGTTAATGGAAAATGAAAATAAATTGCAAATGGTATCAGAAATCGTCAGCAGGGTGTTATATCCCACTGGTTATCTTCAGAATTCTTTTTATGATCCGTTGGAATTATAGTTCGCACATGTGTGTGACTGAATTACTATAGGCTAATATGGCTACATGATAATACCAAACAGAAAATATATGGAAGATGGACATGATTTAAAGCGTAAAGCATGCCAGGTGCCATTTTCCTCTGTCTGTCTGTGATATATAGTACATGGCCTGGGCTGATGGGTGTGAACCGTCGTTGACTTGTAATATTATATCTTTTATGGAATTTGATACTCATGACTTCAGTATTATTGTGCTTATAAATTGGTATAACTAAGCCATATCATCGGAGAAGTAAAGTTACTTCTAAGATACTCTTCAGTCTCATTGAATAACATTTCTCTGCATCAAACAAGACTACCAGAATTCATTTTGGGTCCTATGTGTTCGGCTCTGGCTTGGGTTTTCACTTTGATGGGACTGCTCTAACTGCAATGAACGATGTAGTGGTGGTCACCATAAACTATCGACTTGGTTCATTTAACTTCTTTTGCGCAGGTAGGCATGGAGAAGGTCTGATGAATACGTCGAAAGGCATAAATGATACGTATTTTGGTCAGACACGATAAACATGTGAAAGGACCATGAGGCAAACTTTTTGTAAGTTAAGTTCAATCGATACTCATTTATTATATTTCTCTTTA
This sequence comes from Chiridota heheva, assembly GCA_020152595.1. Lineage (NCBI taxonomy): Eukaryota > Metazoa > Echinodermata > Holothuroidea > Apodida > Chiridotidae > Chiridota > Chiridota heheva. The sequence goes on along the minus strand of JAIGNY010001275.1, from coordinate 426,343 downwards.
ATTTTATGCATTAAAAGAATTATCCAAAGTGATTGAAATTCTAAAATTGAGGCTAATGCCGTTTATGACGTTCCTCAATTGAACGCATAAACCACGAACAAGTATACAAATAACAAGGTTTCAATGCACAAACACCATGGTCTACCAGCCTCCAAAGAGAGTCGACATGTCTCTCTAAATAACCTTGTAGCAAGTTTTCCTCACATTAAGATTCCTCAGCTTCTGGTACAACATTTTCTCCTTCAGCTTCTACAGAAACCACTCACACACTCTCTTTCTCTCTCTGGCTGTTTTAACCCCTCTCAATTTACACAGCTTTTCTTCAGTTCCATCTTTCCAGGGTTTACAGCTTTTTAAACACGTTCGAGCTGTTTGAGCTAGCTTGAAAATAGTCAATGTGGTATATATATATATATATATATATATATATATATATATATATATATATATATATATATATATATATATATATAAATATATATATATATATATATATATATATATATATATATATATATATATATATATATATATATATATATATATATATATATATACATATATATATATATATATATATATATATATATATATATATATATATATATATATATATATATATAGATATATATATACATATGTATATATATATATTATATACATATATATATATATATATATATATAAATATATATATATATATATATATATATACATATATATATTGATATATATATATATATATATATATATATATATATATATATATATATATATATATATATATATATATATATATATATATATATATATTATTATTATTATTATTATCATTATTATTATTATTATCATTATACCGAATATTATCGTACTCAAATTCATGAAAAAACATGCTCATAAGCACTGTACATGAAATATAATATAAATAAATATAATTAGATATTATAGTCCATATGCTAACTTAAATAGATGTGTTTTTAATAAAGATTTAAAAGTGTTCAAATCTGAACAGTCTCGGACATCACTTGGAAGGTTGTTCCAGAGTGATGATGCTATTGTTCTAAAAGATTTGTCACCATAACTGACAGTTTCTGTTCGTGGTACCACGAGACTTGAAGATCTACATGACCTGAGTGCACGCGCTGGAGTATACAATTTAAACATATATATATATATATATATATATATATATATATATATATATATATATATATATATATATATATATATATATATATATATATATATATATATATATATATATATATATATATATATATATATATATATATATATATATATATATATATATATATATATATATATATATATATATATATATATATATATATATATATATATATATATATATATATATATATATATATATATATATATATATATATATATATATATATATATATATATATATATATATATATATATATATATATATATATATATATATATATATATATATATATATATATATATATATATATATATATATATATATATATATATATATATATATATATATATATATATATATATATATATATATATATATATATATATATATATATATATATATATATATATATATATATATATATATATATATATATATATATATATAAATATATATATATATATATATATATATATATATATATATATATATATATATATATATATATATATATATATATATATATATATATATATATATATATATATATATATATATATATATATATATATATATATATATATATATATATATATATATATATATATATATATATATATATATATATATATATATATATATATATATATATATATATATATATATATATAAATATATATATATATATATTTCTATCCACTGTTAATCGATGCAAAACCTCTTTCATTATTAACCAACAATTTTAACTTGCTTCGATGGGGCAGAGTGATAGAATGATATTTTCATAAAAATTAGAAAATACAAGGGTGCTGCATCGGTTTTGTTAGTTTGGGAAAGAAACCAAACAAACACGACTTCTATACTATGTAAATTCATTTTTCATTACAATTTTTAAAATATTTCTAATTTTCCTGCTGAGAAGTTGGTCAAAGGTTCAATTAATGAATAATGTCTACATTATCATCTGAAACACGGTTTAGTTAGACCAGGGAGATCTCCTCGGTTAGATTATTGCATCTTCGTGTGTTTCTGTTATAATAAGCTATATTGAATTGGCAACTACAAACGGTTTATATCTTGATAAAAAAATTATATTCTCTTTCTGAGATCATTTCGGGAAGTCGATATCGAACCACACGTAACATTGTTGTTCTCATTTTTAGTAATCCGAACGACGGTGTACCTGACGAAGAGGTCGAATGGAAAAGGTTCACAGTGCCAGAACTGAAATTGTTAAAACTCAAACACACTCCTAAAGCGATTCGCTGCTTATGCTTATTGTCACTTCTAGAATGAACAACATTCACTGGTGGGTAGGGCTACGTTGTGCTACTTCTTCATCGCTGTATATCCTTTCCATAATTGTGATGCCCGAAGCTTCGCAAGAATGTGCTGCGATCGCTTTACCGATCACACCTCTAAAACATTGTTCATGCATTTATGATATAGGCCTACATTACATCACTTAATCTTGCTTATTAGGCCTATACATGATGATACTTATTTAGCTATCTAGAATAGAACTACAAGATCATCGGGAGATCTCAGAATTGGCCCGATCAGGAGATCGGGACATGCGCAGTACGAGTCTACTCAATAACGAAACTTCGCCGTAGTCTTTGGTGTAGTCGTTTTATGTGTGTATCATTTCTTAACACTCCATTTCATTGAAACTGAAATAAATAACGATTTGACTTTTATAATATTTATTCCCAAACAAAATTTAAAAGTTTTTTTCTTCAGAAAATCGTGTTAAAGCGTGACTGCCTAACGGTAAAACATATCAGAATTCACCAGTTTATTTCTTCTTTTTTTTTCTTCAAATTTTTCAAAAATTTTACGCACGGTGAAAAAATAATATGCCATTATTTCGTATATTGAAGAAAAATTGTAAACCCTTCGCAGTGGCCGAGTTTTCCGCGCTCGAAATTTGTCTGATTCTTATAAGATTCCTATTACAAAATTTGAATTTTGTTAAAATGCAATGGGGATACTTCCGTAAAGTATCTCCTGATCGGGAGACCAAAACTGTTCTCCCGATTGTGAGTACGAACCGAACTGGTCAAACAGAATGTAAAGGAAGCACCTGATAGTTCATTTTCAGTCTTCTGATGTTTAAGTTTTCATGATGACAGAAGATGAATGTAACAATTTATATTTTCCATAGACTGATAATCAAGTGCTCTACAATAAAAGGTATGGATTCTACTTCCAATCAAATTGTTTAAGTCCGTTGCAGCCCCAAGCACTTAAAGTGTTTTTGTTTTATTTTCCAGATTAATGAGATCTTTAAATTTTCATAAATGGAATACTCTTGACACACTATCTGACTATTTAGTTTTTATCCAGCAAAATTGTGGAAATTAATGTGAAATCAAAATCATGTATATTGCTTATATTGTTTATACAGGTTTTGATTGACATTGGCTTTAATCACAAATCACCCTTCCTTTTGTAAACAATGTATTGCTTGGGTTCCATTTCATCATTTCCATTGCAGCATTATACCAACTGATAAGTATATGCGAGAAAAAAAACCTGATATGGAGGAGAGAGCGAATATATGTCCATTGTCCAGCGAATTTCCATGCATGATGATCAACTTGGTTCAACTCATATGCAACTTATATACAAGCCGCCGATAGTCCCGACGTCCAGCGGTAAACTGGACTGCAAAACCCTTTTTGTTGTTGCTTTATTTCATTATTTTCGTATAAGCTATGTTTGTTTTTGTTGATAAATGTATGTACAAATTTCTGGAATATTAAGAATATTTCTAAATGCAAAAAAATTAATATGAATCCAATTATTTCGGCGTAAAGTACTTTTTCTTTTATCGTGTGGAGATTTGATTGGGTTTTTAATTTTAAGTATCATTATACAAATGTTATGCTAATATTGAACGAATAATTACTTAAATATTCCTTGCGTGCAGTGAGTTTTTACCCGTGCAGAAGTTTCTTTCTCGGGATGAAAGTGTTTGAGTGTTAACCATGGGCGTTTTTCATATACTGATATAGGATGTATGATATTCCAAATGTTAGAGCCAATTCGTCAACCACTAAGCGCGAGATTTAAGGCTTGTAGTCAAGGTAACCGATTAAGGTGTGATTCTCTGGTAAGAATAAAGGGAATCTCATTTTAGGGCTAAAAAAGCAATCTTCAAAACAATAATGTGTATATGAGGTAAGATTTCATTAGAAATAATAAGCGACATCATTGGTACAATGCAGTGACGTACATAGCTAAAAGGAGGGGCTGGAAATTTCCAAACACCTGGAAAATTTGTGCAGATTCTAATTTTCAAAATAGAAACTCGGTATGATTTTTGGTAATCCTGATCAACAGGTGAATGAAATCGGACTTATTCTGTTATTAGTATTCATGCAGTTGTACCAGTCATCTCGGGCAAAAGGATTGCGAAAACCGAATTTCTAAATAAGGTTTTCCTATTTTTTCCTCAAAATATTCGACTTTTTCCTCAAACTTTCCAGTGTTTGCTAAAAATATAAGACATTTTCCTCAAAATGTATTACGTTTTGTTCAAAATATTCTACTATTTCCACAAACTCAATTGTTTTTTTGCTCAATGAATCAGTCTGAGACTATTTTCCAACAAATTTATTAAGTTTTTGCTCAAATGTCCGACATTTTTCTCAAAATTGTCGGTAACAGTTAGGGGTGAGGAGAGGGGGCGATGGGGAGGGCTAGGTTCGCTACTGGTACAATGACACCCTCACACATTATTCACTTCATACACCTTGTATTTCGTACTTTAAAGAATATAAAATGTAACACACTGCAATTTGTTCACTTTATTTCTTTCTGAGGATATATAGTGAGGCCCCTGTTGATGCTTCGAGGTCCCAACCTTCAGCTTAATTAGAGTTTGCCTAAATCCGGCACAGAATTAACTCACATATCGTAATCAATATTGTTTATTGTCACTGTTTTCTTCTCAGCTCCAGATGTTACCCATGAGGGAAAATTTCGACTATGACTTGATTTCGTCCGTGACAAATGTTCCAAATGAGGTACGGAAACTTGAGAAATCTTCACTGTTTCACAAGTATTTGTCTAATCAGTCTGATGCAAATTATGTCAAAAAGTTTCCAGTGAATGTTACCCTAAGCTTCTCTTTATGTTTTAAGTTGCATAAAAACTTGATATGCGTCTCCATTGGACGATTTTTTTATCTGAAGTTTACTGGGCATATTAGTGTAGTGCCGTCCAATTTGTGACAGTATCGTGATGATAGGCTTCAACAGATCTATGCTCAAGTTAGAACAAAAAGTAGGAGGTTGTCGAAAAGGACGGACAGAATCCTGGAATAAGACTTTCTATAAATTTCGCAAATAGTCCTCAACAATTTATTTTCAGAAATTTCCATACGGGATTATTTGTTACAGTTTGCCCCTAAAATTCAGGTAAACACCTTAATTAGCTAATAACTTAACAAATTTAAGTGGGGTTGGTGCACTTGGAATACATGGTAATGAACATAAGGTTTAGATGTACAGAAGCCAGCTGCGTTTCTTGTCTAATCCACCATTCACATACCAAGAAATCTAAATGTTTCTGATAGTGCATGCGTATAAACTCTAACACTCGCAGATTGTTTTAGAGGTTGCTTTCTCCTATCAAAGGTATATTTTAAAACAAAGTTTTTGGTTGAATGATTATTTCTTCAGTTTCTTGGAATTGGGATTTTACACTCACACACGATCATACAAGGTCGCAGAGCAAGAACTGACGTCAGAATCAGTTTTGAGCACAGTGGTCAGCAAGCACAATCTGTTTCCTTCCCGATGAGGCTCGGAGAAAAAAGTTGGATAGAAGGCTTTAGAATGTTTGTAGTAGTTTAATATTTGTATAATGCTTTAAAATATTGGTAAAGTTTCCTAATGTTTGTAGTGCTTCAAAATGTTTCTATTTCTTCAAAATGTTTGAATTGCTTCAAAATGTGTGTAACTCTTTAAAATGTTTGTATTTCTTCAATATGTTTGTAATGCTTTCAAATATTTGTGGCGCTTCAATATGTTTTTATTGCTTCAAAAGTTTGCATTGTTTGCTTCAAAGTTCTCGTATTGTTTCAAAATGTTGGTCATACTATAAAATGTTTGTAATGATTGCTTCAAAATATTTGTATTGCTTCAAAATATTTGTAATGTTTTAAATGTTTGTAATGCTTCAAAATGTTTGTATTGCTTCAACAAGTTTTTAATGCTTGAAAATGTTTGTAATGCTTCAATATGTTTGTATTGCTTCAAAATGTTTTTATTGTTTGCTTCAAAGTATATGTATTGCTTCAAAATGTTTGAAATGCTTGAAAATGTCAGTATTGCTTGCTTCAAAATGTGTGTATGCTTTAAAATGTAATTCTTCAAAATGTTTGAATTGTTTCAAAACGTTTGTAATACTTTTAAATGTTAGTAGTGCTTCAAAATGTTTGTAATACTTTTAAATGTTTATATTGCTTCGTTGTTTTCTTTTGAAGAAATATAAAACGGAAATGAGCAAACTAAAATACATCACAATTTTATCGTCCAAAGACGGATCTTTGTTGATTCAACCTCACAACTACGAAATCACTGTGTATGACTGTATGAGATTGTGTCCATTGGAATAATTTCGGGATAAGTATGGGGACCAGCGATGAAGAACAACTTGCTGATTGGGGATTATTTAGTGTGCATGGGGCAACCAAGGTGAATTATTGAGCGCCTTTGTATGACATACATTTGAAATGGCTAGACAATGGCTACTAAATGCATAAAACCGACACAAGACAGAATTACAAAATCAAAATTTTTCTTTTGAAAGATTATGACATATTTTTGTCATTTTGTTACCTAACAAGTAATAGTGTTGTGCATGTCATTCCTTTCAGTTATGATCACAGTGGAAGAAAATCTACAGCACAGAGGATGACTTCGACGCAAGCTCGTGATCGATTCTCCGAATTCGCGTTACGAGGAGAGGATGCCGTCGCACTTATACAAACGTATGTAAAATTTCAGTAATGCTTTGTGACGTCCTAAACATTTACCTTCGTGGGTGTAGCCAGCCGTTCGGATTGGGGGTAGCCGGAGGGAAATGAAATGGTCTGAAACATTCGTCAAAATAGCATGCCTATCACTGTGGTCGCGGCTTAATCTACGGGTCATCGATTCAAACTCCTTTGATATTTTCACCTTTTAACTTTATTATAACTTTAGTAGCCGTAACCCCCCCCTTCCCACCCCTGGTTACACCCACGAGCTTTATCTGTTGGACCTTCCGTTGTTTCGTGTGTTTTCCAGCCCTGATTTTAGACAATGCATTTGAGTGGCCTACAGGCCAAATGCACCATACTGTCACTTAAATTTAGATTTCGTGAGGAAGATAAATTCATAATCACATATGCATGCAAAAAAGATTTTAATTTTAAAAAACCTTGAAAAAGTACAGTTGGTATGTGACCGAACCATTTACATTTGAATAAAACAATTTTCTTTTTAAAGAAAAGAAACGCGTATTCATTTAAGTACACAAAAAAAACTAGAGCCTTTTAACAGTCCTGCAACATACCTATTAATGGGAACATTTTGCTACATGGAAGCCGCTATTTTGTGATATTTCCCATGATCTTTTGCTATCCTAACGTTAACGCCTTATGCAATGTTACATTTTTCAAATTTGAAATACATCTGAGAATAATATCTTTGCTAGGGGAAACTTAAAACCTATGAAATTACCTTCATTACTGTCACGGCTAAAACTTTTCCACTCCCATATGATATTTTCACCACGCCGTTTTCGAAATATTATAAATGATAGACAATACAGCTAGGCTTTTAGGCGCTAAACAGCCATTTTGAAAATTCAAATGTTTTTCAAACCAATGATTTTTAATATTGAAAGTACATGAATTAGAAACTGCCCCATTTTATAGCAACATCTGAACAATGTGGCTGCATGACTTCAATATTCTCGTGTGTTATAAATGTTCCTATTAATAGGTACGCTTCCGGGCTGTTTAAGTCAAAGTCAAAGCTTTCCTCGATGTAAATCATTCCCCTTTTACGTTATCTATAGCTATGCTAGCGATAACATAAACAGATAACTTACGAAGTCATGATAATTGTCCATGTATATTCCCCAAGCTTAAAGTTAGACTATTGACAGCGTGCAGATCCCTATAATTCATAATACCTTGGTCACATAGGCGGATGTAAGCAGTGGCGTAGCTAGGCATAGAATGTTTGTTTGTTTTTGCAAAATTTTAGGGGGGGAAAAAATTGATGTAAGGCCTTTGTCTATTTAATCAGTAAACAATATAAGCAGCAGGTGCAGACATTTCTATCTGTTTAACAGGGACTGCGGAGACGGGATAAAGCCCTTCTCCCCTCCTCCCCCTGAAAAACTAAACTGGCCTGAGAGGAATTCATCTTCTTGGTTTTCTCGGTCAGGAGGTCAAATTGGGAAATTATTAACATGAAATTAAAGGAAAATTATTTCAAAGTTTAATTACATTTGTCAACATATTACCCGAAAATGTATCAAAATTTCCTCAAAATTGAAAGAAATTGCTTAAAAACGAAACATTTCCCGAAAATTGTCTAAGATTTCCTCAAAATTAAAGAAAATTGCCTAAACTTAAGGAAAGTTATAGAAAATTGATGAAAATGACCCCAAAATAAACGAAATTTTCCTACAAGTGTCAGAACAATCACCGAAATTTGAAGGAAAGTGCTTGAAAATGAACGAAATTCCCCAAAATGGGAAAAAATTGGACATAAATGAACCAAGTTTCCTTAAAATTTATCGAAATCTTTAGGAAAGTGCCCGAATATGAACGAAATTTCCAGAAAATTAAGGAAATTTCCCGAAAAAAATGTTCCGATTATTGCAGCAACGTCAGCAGGTCAGTGATGGAACTTAATTTACCAGTGCAATTTGTCTACTTGTGACAGGGATTTCATTTTGGGGCACAAGAGGTGACCCTACCTAACTATACCAATATGGTTGGGAGTTAGTGTATACAGGTATAGAAGTAAATATCAATGTGATGGCGCCTTTTATTTCGCCACTTACTTCTTTAGCCCACCCCCCCCCCTCCCCTCCCCCACCCACTTCAACAATTGCTTCGCCGATCCCTGTTTAAGAAGGTTGACTGAGATAACGTAATTCTGGTTATGAGAAAAAGTTAAATGATAATTTAAAAACTTGATGAAGTGGGCTAACCGACCAAAAACAATGTTGTCACAGTTTGTAAATATCATTGTTTGAAGTTTCAACAACACTCCCTAACAACAAAAATAAGCCTACAAGTCAAGACACTTGATATAGACAGGTTTCAGCTCCTCATTTTCGATCGTTAACCAAAACATGGAATTCCCGTTTATTTACAGAGCGCGCACATCGCCCACATAACAAACAGGGGCGTAACTTGACTTCGAGGACAGGAGGCGGAAAATGGGGGCGAGGGGGATATAAGTCAAATATTCCCGACAAAAATTAAACAGATTAAATAAAGACGACAATCCTGGTCGCCCAGTGCATTTTACCAGAATGGTCGGCCACTAAGTATGTTACAAAATTCACTGCGGAGTGGGGGGTTTGGGTTGTTAAATTATTGAAAATAGTGGTAAAATTTGGCACCATTTTTCAAAAATTGAAGAAAATTTCCCGACAATGAAGAAAACTTTAAGAAAATTTCGCGAAAATTGAAGACAATTTACCGAAAATGAATAAAATTTCACGAAAATTGAAGAACAATGAAGAAAATTGCACAAAAATTGAAGCATATTTCACGAAAATGAAAGAAATTGGGCTAAAATAGAAGCAAAGTTCACGAAAATGAAGAAAAGTTTATGAAAAGTAAAGGAACTTTCCCGAAAATTTAGAGAAACTTTTTGAAAATTGAAGCAAATTTCCCCAAAACATTATGACATTGAATTTGACTGGACTCGTCAACTGGTCAAAATCAATTCGTAATAACCTTCAAGTAAACAATTTGGCGGGGGGAGGGGGGGGGAGGCTTTTCCAACTGGCCCCCGGTTCCTACGTCCCTGCTTGGAAGCTTGGGTCCAGGGGAGAAGCCCCGAAAGCTCTGAAGATTTCTTTATTATGATACCCACAAAGGTTTAAAATCAACACAACTTTCCAAAATGTAAGTGATGAAAGAAGACAATTTCAGTTTTTATTGTTAATATTTACTAGGATAAAAATTACCATTTCGAAACAGGCAGAAATTTGCCCTGAAAATAGACACAAATTTGGTCAAAATTGTGGACTCTTGGGCGAAGCCTCGAAAGTGGTCCAGGGGCGAAGCTCCGGAAGCTCTGAAGAGTTTTTGTTTTTAAAGTGCGAAAAATGATTTAAAATCAACACAGTGTTCAAAAATGTATATGAAAAAATCTACTCAGAGAACTGGGTAAGCAATTGGGCTACCATTTCTAAACAGACATATTATATGGCAATAGGAGAAATTTCTCCTGGAATTGAGAAAACAAAATTGCGCAGGGGGTTTAAGGACTAAGCCTTGGTCTGAAAAGCTCTTGTTTTCAATGCCCCAAAATGGCTGAAAATCAATGCAAAGTTCCAAAATGTCAGTCCGGGCGAGGCAAGGGCAAAATTTAGCTTATAGGCTCCTGGGAAGTCACACACCCACCCCTTAAGTCATGCCCCTTGCAACAAGGAATCATGCACACAACACTAGGTAACTGAGGGCATAACTTACACTGAATTATCAGTTATTACGTAATTAGTATATGATATGAATAATCATGTCTTAAAAAACGGTTGTGAATTTCCTTTACTCTCTTTTACTTTCACAATTTGGGGCATGTATTTTGTCTGAAGCCAGAATTCTATTTGGGGTGCCAGAATATTATGGGGAGAGGGGGGGGGGCGCAGGCACCCCGGGTCCCCGTGGCTAAGCCATTGGTAAGAGATTTTAGTTGGAGGGCAAAGCATGATGGGGTGGGCGGGAAAATGAACATCCTTTTAATTATGCATATAACTCCAACATCTTAGTATTCTTCTTTATACCTAAAAACATGATGATCAGCAAATCTTTGGGGAAAAGTCCACGCCTTACCCTTATAGCAAGCCGCCCATAGTTGAGAATCCCACCAACATCCTCACACCCATCCCATGATGCCCCACCTTTCACACAAAAAAAAGTGCAAAACGCGAATTTTTGCTATAGTACATATCGGCAGACTATTGTTCTGTTTTTTCTACAGATCTCCAGAGACAAAGGAGTATGAAATTTATGTAACCATGAAAACAACATCAGCGATGAACTTCCATATGAACCACCAAGAGCAACTCCAACCATTTTACTCTTCAATATATGAGCACATCACCAGCATTTATCCGAAAGGGGTATGAAGAAAATCCTCAATTCTTTTTACTTGTATATTTGTTGCACTTAACATCAAGCTGTAACTTAGGTAGTGGGAATATTACGGGGTGAAACGCGGCATTTGCCTCTAGGCCACATTTAGATAGTTTCTTTGGCTTAATTCGGCCCTGGTTTTACGCTTAAAATGCCATAAAATCTTGTGCAATCTTTGCCGAGTTCTTTGTTATCTCATCACCCACATATACATATATGTGGGGACGAGATATTGTAGTCACTTTGCTGTATAGGCAAATAAACTGCCTATACCTCCTACACTATATGGCCACTCCTCTTGATATTAACCAGAGGGTCTCATATGATGACCTCATATTAGGGGTTAGTGGTCATAAGTTTTTGGACCGGGACAAATCTTAGTGATTTTGTACGTCTGTGTGTGGGTTTGTGTGTGTAAGAGGGGAAAGGGAGGGGGGGGGGGAGGAAGGAGAGAGAAAGAGAGTGTGTGTGTGTGTGTGGGTGTGTGTGCGTATGCAACAATTATTTTGTACACACATAAACCAAAATTGGTGAACGGTACCCCGAACCCGGAAATTTTGTCTCCAAGGTTTTGGGTTACAAAGGTCACAGGTCGAATGGGACAAGCTATTGGTGATGGCTGTATCGTTTGAAGGAATTACTTGGTATTTTTACAAATTGCATAAGTGGGTAGAGTTTAACATTCTAACAAAACTCTAAGAAAATTCGAGGTCAAAAGGTCATGGGTAAAAGGTCAAATAAGTGCTTTTTATGCACAATTTTGCAACATTTTAAACTACAGAAGTACAAGACATATACCGACCCTATGTTGTACCATGATACCTCGGTACATGAATTTGTGTCCCGCAGACTCTGGGCTCAAAAGGTCAAAGGTCACAGAGCTATTGACCACTTTTTAATATTTATCCCTAAAATTATGGAATGGTACGTGTGACGTGAGCATAAATGGTGTCATACAGTAGGGTACGATACATGTGAATAATGCACATAAATTATGTGATTTTATGGTGTAATTATGTATTAATTTGTACATTTTTTTGCCACTTTGAATTCCGAAAGTGCAATACCAATACCAATCCTATGTTTGTGTCATGATACTGTGGCACATGAACTTGTGTCCCGCAAAGCCTGGTGTCAGAAGGTCAAAGGTCACAGAGAAAGTAACCCCTTTTATTATTCCCTCCCCACCCCCACACCCCCGCCCCCTCACCCACCCCATAGTTTTGGAATGGTAAGAATGATCTAAGCGTGGGCGGTGTCATATAGTAGGGCAATATAAATGCAAAAAAAATCAGATGGTGTTTTGGTGGTTAGGGTCAAAGGTCAAATATGCGATTTAAGGGGGTTATTATGTCTCTACGGTTTTTAGGGCACAAAGGTTAAAGGTCAAGTAAATAAGTTTTTGGTGATGGTTGTATCTTTTAAAGGAATTACTTAGTATCTTTACAAATTGCATAGATGGGTAGGCTTTTATTCTAAAAATAATAATAATAATTGGAGGTCAAAGAGTCAAAGGTCAAATAAGTGCTTTTTATGCAAAATTTTGCGGCTTTTTAAACTCAAAAATTACAAGACCTATACCAACCCTATGACTTTGTGTCCCATAGACTCTGTGGTCAAAAGGTCAAAAGTCACAGAGCTATTGACCACTTTTTACTATTTCCCCTATAGTTATGGAATGGTAAGTGTGACGTGAGCATGAATGGTGTTATACAGTAGAGTTTAAATGTTAAACATTTCAGAGGTTGTTTAATTGATTTTAGTCAGAGGTCAGAGGTCAAATATGTAATTTTATAGGGTAATTATATACTAATTTGTACATTTTTGTGCCAAAAGTCACAAAACTATAGTGACCTTGTTAGCTATTGCCCCCACTATGCTGTATGCTTACGGTGATGAGATCAGCAACTCCATGGATTGCTTTGGTCTTTTGGTCATTAGCTGGGCTTGAATTTGAGCCCAATGGAACCTTCAACATATCCCTTCCTCACATCCAATGTTGGAATTTCTTTTCGATAACAGCACCCAATTGCTGTGCCCGTTTATACATTTTTCTATAAAATAAACTCCAGGCTGCAGTGTCGGGAAAAATTATGCCACAAAACTTTATCTGAATAGGGGAAAATGACGTTGATTTGATTTTTGGTTGTTGCTGAAAATTATCTTGTCGTAGGCTACCATGTGTATAGCCACAGACAATCAGACATGTTACATAGTTCTGTAGACTCATGCGCTCCTGAAGAAGTCCGAAACCTGCACTGTCAGACTGTGTACACAACAGAGTTGTTAACTCGAGTCGGTGACTCGGACTGAAGTCGGACTCGAGTCACATTTTATTTTTTGACTTGTGACTTAACTTGACATGCGAACAAATGACTTGTGACTTTACTTGACTTGTAGATATTTTCATTGTACAGTAATACAGTTGTATATCTAATCGTAACATGATAAGCAGAAACTGGACGGACCCGTATATCTTTTATCAGAAGATTCGTTATGCAATACAGTATTTATACAAAACGGACAAAGGCTTGCTGCATTTGAAGGTATAGCAAAAAATGTAAAAGGAGCTTAATGATTGATATAAGAATGACTGGATGAAAATTTAGAGAATCAATACTTTTGTCTATCTAAAATATTGGAGAAAGCTGTGTGAACAATTCTGTATAGTGTTATGAAAGATGTTTTAGTGTGATATCTCTTGATTATTTCCTTCATTTTGAACTTTTCTCCACATCCCCTTTCCAATCCCCCTTTCCTGCCAATATTGGACTGTTCGAAGCTTTTGTATTTTAAACTGTACGTTGGAATAACCCAAACATGCAGTCAATCTTGAACGGGGTATGGGAGGAAGGGGGGAGGTTGTGATAGTAAGGTATAGGTTAGAGGAAACTCTCTGACTATGGACAACTACGTGCGTGAAATAAATTACGTCTCGAGATGAATCTTCATCCGTCCCTCACCGTTCTCGGACAATAAGATGCTGACAAACTTATCTTTTTTTCTCGCCTGCGAAGCAGGATTAAAAGACATAGAGATCATCCTGTCGTTGTCGTCGGCGGCGTCGTCGTCGTCATCGTCGTCGTCATCATTGTCGTCGTCGGCGTCCACAAATATCTAACATAAGCTCATAACTTAAGTTATGAATGGTGTACATTCTTGTAACTTGGCAGGGAAGAGGATATGGGCACTGTTCAAATGAGCATGATTGGGGGTTGTGTGTACATACTAATTAGCTTATTTGCATAACAGTGCACATATTTGTATCTATGATATTTCTTAATTTAAAGTGGATGCGAGGATTTTGTTTGGACAAATGATCATATATGTGAGGAGCATTGTCTACACTTAATGGCGAGGTGTAGTGTGCATATTGATTAGGTTATTTGCATAACAATAGTTCGTACAAAATGTTTAACCTGAGATCATATCTAACTTATGAATAGTGCACATTTATGTAACTTAGCACAGAGGTAGAGGACATTGATACTGTTCAATTGAGCATGATTGGGGGTTGTGTGTGCATACTAATTAGCTTATTTGCATAACAATGAAAATGTTTATATCTATTATATCTCTTAAATTAAAGTGGATGTGGGTAATTTGTTTGCACCAATGATCATATATGTAAAGAGCATTGTCTACACTTAGTCGCCAGGTGTAATGTGTATAATAATTAGGTCATTTGCATAACAATAGACTCGTACAAAAGGTTTAGCCTGAGATCATAACTTAAGTTATGAATGGTGCACATTCTTGTAACTTAGCACAGGGGTAGAGGACATACTATTAAATTGAGCATGATGGGAGGGGGGGTTGTATGTACATACTAATTAGCTTATTAGCATAACAATGGAAATATTTGTATCTGTGGTATTTCTTGAATTAAATTGGGTGTGGGGATTTTGTTTACACAAATGATCATATATGTGAAGAACATTATCTACACTTATTGGTAAGGTGTAATGTGCATATTGATTAGGTTATTTGCATAATATAAGACTTTCGTACAAAATATATAACCTGAGATAATAACTTGGCACCTATTACAATGTTAGATGGCATTGGTACTGTTCAGTTGAGATGATTGAAGGGATGTGTGTGCTTAATAATTAGCTTATTTGCATGAAAATGAAAATATTTGTATACATGATATCTCTTAAATCAAAGTGGGTGTGAGGACACTTTTTTCTAATCTATGTCACTTATAAAAAACATACATTGTTACTAAATGTAAAATGAGAAAATCAAAAACATATGACAGGCGAGACTTAATAACTTCACATTTCTAGTTTTAATGGAACAGTTTGTATGTCATATAATCAGTGGCGACACGAAAGAGGGAAGGAAATGAGACAACGTTCCCACAGGTCCCATAAATTGAAAATGGCTTGCAATAACTGACTAATCAACCACTTCATGGTTCCCTTTTCGCTTTTTGAATACAGAAATATTCTAGCATAAAAGTGATTATTATTAGGCGAATGTATAGAAATATTCTTAAAAGCACCACATTTATTTAATACTTTTGCCGATTACCTTTTTGCTCTTTATAGCATGTCGATTAATGTCAAGTGCCCTGAATTTGTCAGACTGTCTGCAATATATCTTTGTGCTCACACTTCCGGAAAAAATGGTATTATGAGTTGTTCACCTCGGTTAATATTTCGTTTTTTGTTTTTAATATTTTTCCATGTTGATAACGTTTTACGTCATACATGCTGTTTTAGAAATCTCAGATCATAAAAAGATATAATATCATACCTAAGGAAAGGTTTGAAGCAATACTGTTTGAATAGATTAAACGTTTTTAAAGGCCAGTTGTCGAGGTAACATGGGCAGTAATATACAATAAATTAAACGTTTCTGATTGGTCATACACAAAGAAGGTCAGTCAATCAACCCGGCGTGGAAGTGACTAGCACACTGTACATACATACACAATACGTACAGTGCAGAAAAGATCCACAACCGCATGTGACTGACGTGAAGGATGAGGATATCGCAATTTTACGATTTTAGCTGAGACGAGGTTCCCTCTTTAAAGGAGACATAAGGTCTGATATAAACATCATTTCGTATGATAGAGGACACAAATGTTAAAGGATACATAAAGTCTGACACAAACATTATTTTGTATGATAGAGGATACACCTCTTAACCAACAACCAAAAACAGCAAGTCAAAATCTTATTTCTATTTCAAGTTATTCATGTTTGAAATTGACACATGGACGCTGGCAGCTGCCATTTTATTCAATTCTGTATTGAAATATTGTGCATGATGACATAATTTCCCCAATCAGGAAATAAGGAATTTAATGTATTTCATTATAAATGTGATTACAGTTTTTATTCCAAAATGATGTAACACAAAGTTTTAACAAAATGTTTTGCTAATTTCATGTGTACACAAAAAATTCCTTGACCCTTACATAATATTTTTTTTCTCATAACCTAGAAATCTTGAGGTAGATTATAAAGAAATACAAAGCATTCCAACATGCTGCTGGGCTGATGACATCATAATCTGCATGTTTTTAATCAAAATGGCGGCTCCCATAGTACTATTTAGTAGTAGAATTAAAGGTTTTATCATTCTATTAATGAGGCCAGAGATCACCTTCCTTGAAGTGTACAAGTTTCTGCCGATATTTAACGCTGGATGATCGTTGCGTCAAAGACAATCAGCCACAAGGACTGTTTTTTTTAAATATTTTTAGTCTTTGATATTTCTATAAGGGTTGCCTTATAAAAAGATACTCTATACATTTTATAATAATTATATTTATATAATAATTATAGTAATTATAAAACAAGTGTTTTGAAGCTTTGTCAGCGAGCGGTAAGGATAAGATGTATGGGCACATAGCGGCAACATTATAGCCAACTTGCTTTAAAATCTATTAAAAACTATCATAGTAGCAAAAACTTTCATAAATATCGGCTAGACATTGACCATTTTATAACATTTTAGAATATCACGCACCAATTTGTATATTTTATGCAAATTTTACATGGCGACCTTGGTATTTTCTAGTGTAAATCCTTCGTTTTGATAGGTTTATCATAATTCTTCAAAGTGGTGCGATATGTCTATCATAATTCTTCAAAGTGGTGCAGCAAATTCGGAGGAAAGTTTTGAAGTATTTCCCATGCCCGCCAATACGATTCTTGCAGGAATAGACTTTTGATCAATTCGCACTCTGTCAGTGACTAACTTTATGGTGGAAATTTTAAAACTTACATCAAGATTTTAATTTTTCAAAAACTTGATCTGCTTAGGGCGTTTTGCTCATTCAACAAATAAAACGCTACATGTTTATAAACCTTTAAAATAATCTAGATGTTTTCTTTCTGTAATCGTTGTAAACGTTCATACAATTATATTATACCATAGTAGAAAATCGCAACGCCTTTAGTTTGAAAGTTTGACTTGTGACTTGACTTGACTTGTCGGAAATGACTTGTGACTTGACCTGACTTGCGAACAAATGACATGTGACTTGACCAGACTTGCGAACAAATGACTTGACTTGACTTTCTAACAAGTGACTTGCGACTTGACTTGACTTGCAAAAATATGACTTGGCTACAACTCTGGTACACAATCTAGGCATACACTGCTTTCTGATCCAGTATCAAATTAATTAATTCTGATCGCTTTTCTTCTATCTCATGTCTTCAGGAAGTTAAAGAATACAAAATGGAGGTTGTGATACTTCATTCTTCCCGTGCAGAGATAAGTGAGGTATCTGCGTATTGGGATTGGTACAGCGCCACAAATATGGACATCAATTTTAATCTCCTGCAGAACAAAGTATTAGTGGCAGAGAAATTTCAAGAAGATAATGTCAGGGTGATCCTTACTCCATCGTCTGAAGATCTCCAGAGACCATCATCGATGAACTCTGACCTCCTTGTTGTAATAACATATGTGGGGCTGGAGGATGGTTTTGAGGAAAGCGTGGTAAATTTTGGATCAAGCGTTTCGAGTGAGGTATGAAATATGAGAGCATACATCAGATTTTCAAAGAAATATAATTATGGTTATAGCGAGAATACCAACAAAAGATTATACCCTTCTGCCTTTGTGATAAGTGTGTATGTGACGCAGTGCTGCAGTGTTCACAGAGCCACACTTGTATTCAAAAGGTACTGCGTTCGATTCCCAAGACGAGCTATGTGTTGTGGCCTATAAGCGATACATAGATGTATCTAGTGTACCATTGTAATTTAACAATCAAAACATTTCAATTGAAATACTTTCATTTCCACCTAAACAAGGCGCGTTATGAAGGTTTTGAATTAAGTTCAACCGCTTTTTTTTAAACAGGGTTATGGTATGGGTGCAGGGGTCATCTAAGGAAAACCAACTCTTTGCAAGCAGGTTTTGTATTACGAAGACAAAATAACCTAAAAATGCTTACTACCTTCGCCAACGAAGTTGGACGGAGGTTATTTCTTTGCCTCTGTTTGTTTGTCTGTCTGAGTGTATGTATGTTTGTCTAAATATATCTCATTGAAGAACTGATAATTGAATTTTGATTCAATTTGGTACTGCTTGAAGACGAAGTGACTACAATTTGGGACATATTAAAATAGGGGCCAAAATAAAGGACTGTTTTAGGGTGTAATCAGTCAAGGCTTAGTTGTAAATTACCAATGGATGCTGAACAATGAATTCATGCTCTGACAGGGTCTAAATGAAAATACCCCAAATCCATTATCTGGACTATCTGACTGTAAAGAAAATTAAATCAAGTAGTTGGGTATCAAACAAAGTTGAATCAATTGGTTTTGGCATGAAAAGAAAATCATGGAATATGAATCTTGACTGAAAGGAACTCGAACAATGAATGCGTAGCCTGAATAAAACTGAAAACAATTATATGACCTTTGAAGAAATCAGTCAGAAGGTAGATAACCGTGAAGTGTTTAGAATGCAAATAGGCAATACCAATTATGAGGAAGAGATTATTTTAGAACAAAATTTGTTAAAATCCCTTAGGTAGATTGTATGGTGTTGGTAGTGGTGGTAAAGGAGGGGGGGGGGGGACTCGACAAAATATTAGGCATATTGAAATTGCAACGCAGGCGGAGGTATGCAATCTATACAAAGTGCTACAAATCTAGTTTAAATTGTAATCAGTATGTCAACCACCCAATAGTTATATGCAATGAAAGAGGGTTTCTGCAGTATGACATTGTGGGGGATTCTTAGTCATGAAAATAAACAGATGAATGTGGTTAGTGATACAATAATTGGCGAGTTGTGATTCTAAGATATGACAAATATTAATTTCAAATAATAAGTCAGTATTCTTTCTAATACCCACATAATTCGAGGTCCATAGTGCGAAATAATGCCTGAAAATGATTTAAAAAAATTATTAAGAACATTGAAAAGTAAGCTGATCGAAGCAACACGGAGTTGATTTAAGATACAAGCTTCAAATTTAGCTTTTTAGCTTTCGAGAGATGGTTCCTTCAATTTTCAAGTCTTTTTTCCGTTTATATATTTTACGTTTCATTGATTACTTCAAAGCCTTTGACAAGGTCAAACATGAACATCTCTCTAAAATACTCAGTAATTTGAACATTGACGGGAAAGACCTAAAAGTTATTAAGAAACCTATACTGGGACCAGGAAGCAGCAGTCAGACTTGAAGGAGATTACAGTGAATTGAAAGTAATCCGAAGAGGAGTCAAGTAGGGGTGTGTTTTGGTACCAGATCTTTTTAACATATACAGTGAAACAATACTTCGTAACATCAACAGTCTTGATTGGCTGACAGTTTGAGGCGATAATATAAATAAACTACGCTATGCAGATGACGAGGTGCTTATAGCAGAGTCAGAATAAAAACTGCAATTTTAGAGGAAAGTGAAAAGAGAGGGCTGTCTCTAAATGTAAAGAAAACATAATGTAGCCTATGGTGGTTTAAAAAAAAAAGCCATCAACCTATTATGTAGTATACGAAGCAAAGGGGATATAATCAAACAAGTACAACAGTTTAAGTATTTGGGCTACACATTAAACCAGATAGTCGGTGCATTAACGAAGTTATAAAACGCATTGCAATTGCCAAAGACATGTTTACAATAATGAATCCAATTCTGAAGAATATAAATATTGGAATGGACACAAAAGTCCATGTCTTGAAGGCATATGTATGATCTGTTCTTTTCTATGGCTGAAAATGCTGGACAATTACCAGTGACATCAAGAAAACTTTATAAGCAACAGAAATGGGGTTCATTAGAAAGATGTTGAAAATATCTTGGACAGAAAAGAAAAAAATGATGATGTCCTGATAGTTTCAGGCATGGACAGGTGCTTACTCAATGCCATCAGAAGAAGACAGATGGAATTTTTGGGCATGTTTATCAGAAGGGTGGGTTGCAACAGCTTGCAGCTGTATGTGGGAAAATTGAAGTCAAAAGAAGCAGAGGAAGGCAGCGAGTTAAATATGTCCAAAGATTAAACAACTGGGCAACCAACAACAGCCTAAGTAAGAGCAATTTTATGCGCTTAGCTTTAAACAGAAGTGATTGGAGGGCCATGATCGCCAATGTCTGTTCCAGACTCGAAGAGAGAGAGAGAGAGAGAGAGAAATACAGAGAGAGAGAGAGAGAGAGAGAGAGAGAGAGAGAGAGAGAGAGAGAGATCAAAAGAAATTTATGATTTAATATGTTGACGACAGTTCAAGATCTCGTATAGTCTAGATCTTTGATTATTAACAGCAATCTCAAAGTCCAGCCACTAATTACTTTTAGAAATGTCTATCCTCATATTTATTGATTATATCGGGCACGGCTATAAGCTGAGTCAGCTGCATTTGTCAATTATTCTTGCTATGTAGAAGAAGGAATATTTTTATATTAGAACCAATTGTTTGTTGTCCTCTGTTTTTGTGCCTCACAAATTTGACGTGACTGTCGCCTTCTCTCACTATATAGATGACCTTCACCACGCCCGTAGGATCCACCTATTCAAGTGACCAGGGTTACGTAGAATCCTCGTATTCAAGTGACCAGGATTACGCAGAATCCTCGTATTCAAGTGACCAAGAATACACAGAATCCTCGTATGCAAGTGATCAAGAGTACAGTGGATCCGAGCCTTTTAGTTCATCCGGTGATACATCTTTCCCGTCCTTTGAATCAAACAGCTGGTTTGAATCCAGCGAAGGGGCCGGGTCTGCATCAGGTGATGGGTCAGGTGATAGCATATACGAATCCTCGACAAGTGATGGTCCTCTCATTTCCAGCTCCAACGAAGGCATTCGTACATCTTCATCTGTATTCTATGATTCTGCGTCAGACGAAGACGATATTCATTTCGAATCTGATGGAGATATGACGGGAAATGAAGTAGAGGTACGTAGCAGTCGTAATTAGATTTCGTACGAACAACATTCTGAGGCTTCCTCTCTTTGAACAAGGATGTATGAACACATTGCTCTGGCGGAGAATATTTGGCACTAATTTGATTTTATTCTTTTTTGATTCCTTGTGTAACTTAGTTTCCTTATGTAAACATCCCAGAATAGACCCCGTCATGCAGTCATGTTTACACCGTGGATAGGGGTTTGTACCATAATGGGGATGGGCACTATACATTTTGTTGACTATTTCGTCGGGGAAAAATGGCCCAGTATTGAAAACAAATTGTACAAAAATTGATGTGGTTAGAGCTTTATATTTTTGTTTCTTCGCAAAAAGACAAAATACTGTTGAAAATTTTCTGGATAATATTATAGTTGTTTTGTTGGTCGGACCCGGATCGTAGATCGTAGAGAATCATCAGATATATTTATATTATATCAGAGTATATCTCAGTCATGCCCGACTCATCTCAACATCAAAAGCATGTCCTCCCGACCGCCGACTCGAAATGACTGTATGATGCTGAAAACATCATACTTAGATACTTAGTCGGGCAGAGATGTAAAATATCGGATGTACTGTTTAGATCAGGGATACATTTCAGTCATATATATATATATATATATATATATATATATATATATATATATATATATATATATATATATATATATATATATAT
This sequence comes from Chiridota heheva, assembly GCA_020152595.1. Lineage (NCBI taxonomy): Eukaryota > Metazoa > Echinodermata > Holothuroidea > Apodida > Chiridotidae > Chiridota > Chiridota heheva. The sequence continues at coordinate 403,691 of JAIGNY010001275.1, read as the reverse complement.
ATATATATATATATATATATATATATATATATATATATATATATATATATATATATATATATATATATATATATATATATATATATATATATATATATATATATATATATATATATATATATATATATATATATATATATATATATATATATATATATATATATATATATATATATATATATATATATATATATATATATATATAGTATATATATATATATATATATATATATATATATAAATATATATATATATATATATATATATATATATATATATATATATATACATATATATATATATATATATATATGTATATATATATATTTATTAATATATATATATATATATATATATATATATATATATATATATATATATATATATATATATATATATATATATACATATATATATATATATATATATATATATATATATACATTTATTAATATAAATATATATATATATATATATATATATATATATATGTATACATATATATGTATATATCTATATGTGTATATATTATATATATTATAAATAAATATATATATATTATATATATATATATGTATATATATATATATATATGTATATATATATATATATATATATATATATATATATATATATATATATATATATATATATATATATATATATATATATATATATATATATATATATATATATATATATATATATATATATATATATATATATATATATATATATATATATATATATATATATATATATATATATATATATATATATATATATATATATATATATATATATATATATATATATATATATATATATATATATATATATATATATATATATTAATGATAACGAATATAGACTTCCTACTTAAGTTCCACGCCCTTTCGCGTGTATCAGGCAAGTGCAGTACTAAAAATAAACCTAGCTTGGCTCTCTTTGCACGAAAACTTAAAATTGTCTTCTTTTCATCAATTAAATTTGTTACGCATTTGGACTTGAGTATTGTCAGATTGTTCCCCCAAGCCAACATGTGTGGTGATGCCACTGCTTGGGGGAGGGGCGAGGCGGGGGGATATTTTCCCAATTGTTCTACGTTGTGTGATGGTAGACACACTCTAAAATGATCAAAGACCTATTTGACATGGTCAACTATGTACCGATCTATGGTCAAAAACAAAATATGGTCAAATTTGACCGTCATGGTCAAATTTGACCATTTTTTTTTAGAGTGCACATGTATATCGTTTATAAATAAGTCGGGCAAGTGAAAATTATCGCTCGGGAAAGTTTTTTCCCTTGCGCTCGAAGTTTAGTTACGCCCCTGCGTGGAGGACAGTACCGCCGAGAGGTTGTGGTAGAGAGAGCAACTTTCACAGGTGCCGTCCTTTAAAGGCCCCGAGAAATAATCAAACGGTTGCCAAAAAAGTAAACAAAAAGTCATCGGGACGATCTGGCTCTGTGGTCAGCTATATGATATTTTTTTACACGGGAAATTGAAACGAAAGACAATGTTTAGTCCTTGACATGGCGTCCATATCTGGGTTGGTCCTATAACTTTGTTTGTAAGTATGGTCTGATGGTCGCGGATTCGCACGACGCGACGCTTGATCATTAAAACCCAAATACATTTTTCCCCCCATTTTTTTAATTTATCAATGGTTTTAATTGTTGCCTTGACTCATACTCGCTCGCACTCGGTGATCATGCAGGATGGCGACTATTGACTATCTGCTAAGATGAGCGGTCTTTCTTTGTGTTAAATTGCATTCCCATCTCTTTACAAAAATTGTTGATGTTAGGTGAAAGAGATTGAAATTAGGGCGAGGATTTATTTCGAATAACCTCATGACTGCATGATGTCTTGTTGCTTGCAGATTCATCATAATGTCAAAGGATTCAAAATTAACTTCTACCAAAAGGAAACCAGGATGTCAGTTGAATTTCCATCTTTACAAAACCATTCCAGCGAAGAAGACACAAACAACCTTTTTAAACGTCAACTTTGGACATTTCTAAAACGGTAGGTAATTGCGTCTGATACAAGCAAAACCAAATTTATTAAGATTAGTAGTAAATATCTAAATGAATACTAGAATAAATAGTTGCAAAGCAGACCACTTTAGATCCAACTGTTTATCAAATCCGGAAGGAAAAGGAATTTGTTACAGTTGATCAAGTTTTCTTTTTTCTTTTGTATATAATCTTCTATGTATAGCTATTCATTTCTGTTGTACATTTGTATCAGCGAATACGATGGTAATGTTTTACAGTGCATGACATCGAATCAACAACTGTTTGTTTAAGTCAGTCTGCTACAATGGTATAGGAAGCGGGAAAAGATTGAATTTGCCACCCAAATTACAACTATAAATCTAAAAATTGCTTATAACCATTAAGAGGTTATAACTTGGCTATTTCCTGAGATAAGAATGTGGCCCCAAAAATTGCCATACATGGTTAGCTGTTCGACAATTTGGAAGACTAGATCAAAATATATAACAATTAGCATGAGAAAGCGGAGATATTTGTCTTTGAAATCAAATTCGCATTCGAATATCATAATTCGACGTAGATATTTAAATTACAAATGTGGCCAATTTCTAACCAATTTGATGAGATTCTTTTGGTATTATCATGGTGCTTTATAGATTGTAAAGTACTTGAGCTAAGATTGTACCTGTACGTGTTCATTGACCTATATGTAGAATATACGGTACTTTCTGTGTATATATATATATATATATATATATATATATATATATATATATATATATATATATATATATATATATATATATATATATATATATATATATATATATATATATATATATATATATATCTTATATATATATATATATATATATCTTCGGACAATCTTCGGACAAATTCCAGATCTTTTTGGGCTCCCAGCAATAATAATGCGACATATTTTCACATGCCCATTTCTCAATGGGAGAAGGGTGACCCTTTGATAAAAATTCCATCCAGTCTCCATCCATGCCATTGGAACATTGTATTTTTTCTCCACAAAATTGGCACCCATAGAATACTTTATGCAGGCTCTACTTTATTCGCCACTGTATCCAATCAAAGTTCTATTAAACTCTGGCGGTCAGACGTTTGTAGTGAAAATCATCTGCTTTATTTTTTACAGGGAAACAACTACAACGAAAAGCGCAATAAGAAAATATTACATATTGATCCGCTCAATAACATATTCTCATATTCAGACATTTCGGAATATTCTTAAATGTATGTAGTTTCTTCAACTGATAAAGAAACTTTATTTCATGCCAACTAAGTAATTGTATTCCCTTTATTGTGACTTTGTATAACAGGTGAAATTTTACTTTAAGTTTCTATTATCACTTACAGATGTTTCACGACACTTTTTAAGACGTCTTCCGGAGAGGAGAAATGATAAAAGCTACTAATGTGTGCCATGCGATAGGATAAAAGTGCTGACCAGTTAAGCAGAAATAACAATCAATTGGAATGGAAAACTTCTCAAGAAGTCAAGAAAATAATCATTTCTTTTAATAAAATAAGCTTTAGACTTTAAGTCCTTCGATCCGGGTAATTAGTAAAAGGACTTCCGAAGCAGTTTACCAGTTGTGATTTTGAGTTCGGATATATTTGAGAGGACATTTAGGTGGGTTGATAGACTATTTTGATTGGGGAGGGGGTAATATATCTTGATTTATCGACGACTGGAAAGTAACAAACATAAATATCAGGCTATATTCATGGGGCAAGATATTAGTATTTCAGATTATTCCGAAACCTGATCGAAATATCAGAAAAGTAAAAAATGCTTGTTAGAAAATCCCCCTCCCTTTCCTCTGCCTAGCGCCCACACTACTGTACTGCAACTTATTCATAATCGATGACTCGGTCAATCGGTCATGTCGTATTTATAAAGCTACTAACGATTTTGAGCAAATTTAAAGTTAAACTTTTTCCTACGAGTTAAAACAATGATATGGTCACACACCCGTGAAATGTTATATTTACATAGTCGTGTCGGGTACTTCTGTTCTTTTTCAAAACCATTTTCCTTTATATCGAACCAAAACTTCAGTAATTTTCACAATATCAGGAGGGTTACACTCCCTCATCCCACCCCCACACGTTTCAACACAAACAAAATAACAGAAGACATGGACTTTCAGCTATTCACTATTCAAGTTCTACACATGGCAAGGCGTAAGTAGTCTGATTGTCTCATGCTACAGTCGCCTCTTAAGATCTCAGTTCCAGTATAAGTAAGAAACTACTCTTGTCGAAGACTCTGTATAAGCAGATAAGTAAGAAAATACTCTTGTCGAAGACTCTGTATAAGTAAGAAAATACTCTTGTCGAAGACTCTGTATAAGCAGATAAGTAAGAAAATACTCTTGTCGAAGACTCTGTATAAGTAAGAAAATACTCTTGTCGAAGACTCTGTATAAGCAGATAAGTAAGAAAATACTCTTGTCGAAGACTCTGTATAAGTAAGAAAATACTCTTATCGTAAGCTCTATATACAGATATAAAAATTTAAAAAATATATGAAATGGTATGTTCAGATTGATGAGGTTTTGGGACACTATCAAAAATGACTCAGATTCGAAACGTGACTTGGAAGATTTTCACCTGGACACGGATTTTACTTACAAATGTTGTAACTGAATCGTCAAAGACTTTAACAAAACAAATCGATTTTTTTTCTTCTTCTGCGATAAGGGTCTTTCAAATTTCATATCGTAGAGATAGCACCAACAGGAGAGTTTGAAAAGTCGAATAGAATAACATGTTCTATTTTCCGTCTTGATTTGTTTATTAAATTGTCTACAATTAAATCAAATGATCCGTAAGAGAGCAAATAGAAAACCACATTTACGTTCAAATGCCTCAATATTCCCTTTTTTCTGATGGACAAGAACTTCTCTGAGCATTAAAATCATGGCATTATTTAGATACTATTGTGATCTTCTAATGACTGAGTTGAACGTTCAACAATTAAAATAGACAGTCTACACCGGAAGGGTGACGATTATGGGGAGATTGGCCCGGGTAGATGTGTGTGCTAGTCGGGCAAAGGAAAAAGGCCAGGTGGAAGACGGGTAGGGGCAAATTGGTCCCTTGGGAACATCTACCTTCCAAATTCGGTTTGCCTGGGTTGGGCGAAATCCGAACTTCCTCAAATAAAAGATATATATATATATATATATGTATAATCTTTTTAATTGAAAACTTTCAATATATGGAAGCTGCCGTTGTATTAAATTTCTCATTATTCGTGCACTCATAGCCTTTCTAAAGAAATTTTGAGATGGCGAATGTTTCTACTCTCGTAATTTCAAATCATTTATGCATTTTAGATTTAAAACATTTCTAGAAATATTTTCTTGCAATATATCAAGATAAATTTTCATTTCAAAGTCATGAATATTTCTTGATTGCTGTCCTTTTTCACCACACAGTGTGTTGGTCTGGAAATATGAGTGAATTCAGGCAATATTAAATATAGAATCTTCGGTTTTAAGTATAAAACAGTCATAACCTTTTAAGTGTACATGTAACATTTATACAGTTTTAAGACTGTAAATTTTAACTTCATAAAGTGCTAGTCGTAAAATCAGTCTTGTTTGTGTACAGTCTTGTTTGTGTACCTTTCTATATATGATATATTTTTATCTGCAATTTTATCTTAAGATTTCAACAAACGGCTGCTTAAGAGTTGTTTAATGTCGGTTGATATAAAACATATAAAACTAAAATTTGTGTATGTTTAAAACAGCTATGATGCTCTTTTCTATACAAAATTCTAAATTAATAAAAGAATGGAAACTTCCCACTCAAAGAACAAAATATGGAAGAAAACAGTACTTAATATTGAATGAGAAAATTAATACAACTCATTCTGCAATAAAATTTAGCTTCTCAGTGCCAGGTTGATTTATGTTACCATTTTCTACAGATTGATCTAATGGGAATTGGAGCGCATGAAATGTTGTATTTCAAGTTAGTTTACTGCTTGCTTTTTGACATTAGAGTATTCTTTATAAAAGTCAATTATGGATTTTACAAACAGCAATGAATATGACATCAGAGAACTAGGTTTATGATATTTGAGATAATATTATTTACATTGTAATTAAGATAACGTTTTGCACATCGACCACCAGATTACTGATTTTGTTTAGTTAATCAGTAGGCCCTATTGCTTTTTGATATCAACTTGAATATTATTCTTTGATCTGTGGCTGTTTACTCGAAGTTTTTGATGATATAAGCATCATACGTTTGTACTTGTTTTGCTCAAAACAAGTCCCTCTTTACAACATACCAGATTAAAGATTATGCGATAGCAGTTGTAGCTGACATTCATAGGGAATTCCAATGGTTGCAGCAATGAAGTCGTATTTAAGGCAGATGTTGAGTTCACTCCTTGTCTTATTCGTGGTGTTTTCTCTGGTCCAATGTGAAGAACTAATCAACCTGAATCTTACGTTAGGAAACTTGATAGGAAAACGAGTTGAGTTTCAATGGATCGATGACGCATTAGACATTAATACCACTGTGGATACCTTTCTCGGTATTCCATATGCAGAACCGCCCATCGGAAACTTGCGATTTCGCAAAACTGTACCAAAAGAGCCATGGGATGGAGATTGGAATGCTACTTATCATCATTCCATGTGCTGGCAGTTTCCCTTTGATGTTCCCGATCTACCCTTACAGAACGAGGACTGTTTGTTCCTAAATATCTACACACCAAGTATAGAGGTAAGCAGGTAAGGGCAATATCCTGAGTTTTCTTAAATCATGTTAAGATCTTAGCAAGAACATTTTTCTACATACCTCTTACACTCTAAAAATATTGTGTTGAAATATTTACACATGTCATATGTAACGTCCATTCTACACAATGTTGGATTAAAATCATACAGCTAAAAATGAGGAGGATACATCTGAATACATCTTTTATCTAAGATTTGTATTAATTTGCTTTGTATAAAAAGTTTATTTTTGCACCAAATTAAAACAGAAACTATATTTTACTCAAACCAAACTTATTTAGTGGAGATTTGAAACAGTAAAAATATTAATTCAAGTGTATTTTTGATTTACCACTACATTTTTTAGTCAAATGAAATTTATGACCTCTTAGACTTAAATATTTAAAACTACACTCGAATTGCAAGCTTGTCATGTAATTCAATAATAGTCTCTGACATACAGCGGGGAGTTGTTATAAGGGTAATTAGACTGTTAGATATCATTATCAAGTAGGCTTGGAGAGATTCTTAATTGGATTTCATTTGAGGCTCCTTCACATCAATTTAACAATTTTACACAACTATTAATTACCTTATTTATCATAGGTATTGGGTTTGCTGTGCACATCAATTATTGTGTTAGCTATTAAACACATAGTTGTGTTGTTTTTACACAAATGAATGGTAAGTATTATACAACAGTGTTGTATTTTTTTACAATCTACACAACGCTTGCTATGCTCACAGCTGTTGTTTTATTTTTTACACAAGTTGTGTAATTTGTTTAGAGTATACTACTACCCCAACATTTGTTCAAAGCTTCAGAAAAATAGTCTAAAGTTTGTGTTTAATATATTTTGCTGACCTATTACACAAACAATTCACTACAATTCAGTATATTTTAAAATTGTAAATAACAATAGTTTGTTAAAATAATAAAGAACATATAATTTAAAAAGTAACTCGTAAGTTTAATAGTTTAAAATATTAAGGATTCGAAGCCAACAAACATACATTTACTAACATGCAAATTTTTTAAGTGATTTGTTAAATCTCCATATACACCAGACTGCCATAGGACAAGAAGAGAAACAGAATTGTTACAAAACTATACCTCGATAATTGTCCCTTTAACGCCAATTTTCAACATAAGTTCTGAATGAAAATCGGTTCACAAAATTTTGATAAAAAGTACAGTGATTGTTGTTAATGTTACATGACGATGCCACTTTCGTATATTAGTCTGATACCAGTCATTACCCTCTTAACTTGAGTTCAAAAGGATATATCACGTAATATTAAGTGACTTTGAATAATTTACTTAACGTTTTGTTCCTTTTTATCTACTGAAGATGATTATATACCGTGATACGGATGCATCATTTCCAGTATTATTGCCAGTATACTTTCCAGTAATTTTGAGGAATCCAGTACCTCAATGTACTTCACTAGTCAGCTAATGCTCATATACCCAGCCTCTTATATTTCAATAGGAAAATTTATTACCCTAAAACTTTGATCGTAAAAAATTGATCCAACTATATGCAGACATCTGTTATAAAAAATAATAATAATAAGTAAAAACCTATCAAAAATGTGTCCCAAATAGTATCTGAAATCGTTTCCAGGATGCTATATCACACTGGCTTATACATCTTTAGAACTGTTTTCATGATTCAGTGGAATAGTCACACGTTTTTGACTGAATTACCACCTGAAATGTTAATATACTCACATGATAATACTAAATAGAATGTATATGGAAGATGCATAATATGATTTAGAGTACATGTGCAAATTTACTCTGGCTGTCTGTGATATATAGTACATGGATGCGGACCGTGGTTAACGTCTCTAGTAATCGTTTAAGGTTGTCGATACTCCTAACTCCAGTATTCAGGTTTTTGTGATTATACATCGATATAATTAGGCGATATTATTTCCGAAGTAATTAATTGATATACTTCCCGTTTCCCGTTAATATTATTTATTGAACACTTTAATGAAATTTTTCTGCAGCGAAAAGGACTACCAGTTCTGATGTGGATTCATGGTGGCTCTTATGTGTTCGGTTCTGGCTCGGGGCTATACTATGATGGGACTGCTTTAGTGGCAATGAACGATGTAGTGGTGGTTTCTATAAACTATCGACTTAGTTCCTTTGGCTTCTTTTACGCAGGTAGGCATGGTCGAGGTTTGATGAATACAACTGGTCGAAGGTTGGAATAATTGCTTCTCTTTAAAAGCATAAATGATAAGATCATTGGTCAGACATGTTAAACATGGTAAAGGACAATGAGGCAAATTCATTGCGGACTTCAAGAAACTGCTATGATCCTATACGGTTCAGAAGACATCGAGGTTTATAAACCTTAGAAGGAGGAAAACTTTACCATTCTTTTGTTTGTCATATTTTATATTAGATGAGCATTCTTTACTACTAACTTTCTTTTTTGAAAGCTTTAGCTTCCTTTTATTGATTCGTTTTGAATGTATTTGTCATTTTCCAACTACAGGAAAAGCAAGCCCGGGAAATTATGGCCTTTGGGATCAAAATATGGCACTGCGGTTTATTCAAGATCACATCGCTGGTAACTGTAAAATCTTCTTGTCTCATATAAAATTAAACTTTCTATATGAGCACAGCTCACCGAATAATAATTTATTGCACAAATGAAGTAACTTTTTTATTACTTTAAAATAAAAGAAGTTGATTCCGCCTTTTCTAAAATGAAAGGAAAATGTTGACATTTAGATGGAGATCAGGCCTGAAATTTCATCAAGTATGGACATTCCACATTTTCTAATCCCGAGTACATCTATCTTTCCTTATTCCCGGTGTCCATGGGGCATGCAGATGAGAGCACATGACTCCTCGTGAAGTCCATCAGCATTTTACAGCTGAGTGGACTGGAGCAAGTAGAGTAAAGTTTATTGCTCAAGAACACGATGCAGCGCCCTATGCCGGAGTCGAACCCGGTACCTTTCGCATACAAGCAAGACTCATTAATCACTGGCTGACTGGGCTCTATGTTGATGCTCTTTAACAATTAATTATCAATGCAATTGTCATTTTTGTATTGGTTTTGTTCATTTTGTATTCTAGAGTTCGGTGGTGATCCAAATCAAGTCACCGTATTCGGTCAGAGTGCAGGAGGGGGCAGCACGTCCATGCACCTGCTCTCTCCATACAGCCGAGACCTCTTCAAACGGGCGATATTAATGGTACGTAAACATATATGTCTGCTTGACAGGATAAAACAGCAAAAACGTTTAGGTCGATAACAAGATCCTCTCAATTTACTTTTGTAACACCATCTGTACTCTTGAACAATCATCTATACCTTTTGTTATTTCATTCAACACATCATTTTAACACTTTTTGTAATTTCGAACCATTACAAACATAAATAAGGTTTGGGACTTCAACATTATGTTCATTCGTTAGTGATGTATTTTGTGTTCTTTTTTCTGCAAGTGAATCTAAATATTTTAATAATTGAACCGATGATTAAATCTCCATCATACACCATGTAATAAATTGTTTATGTTTGTGTCAAAAGGCCTATGGCCTACAGCACCGAAATCAATTGTATTGCACTGTATTGTGTGTTGAAGACGGACCCTCCAGTACATATGTTACCTGACATCTTTCTGTTTATTTAAAGCCAACTATCTAGTAGACCTTAAAAGGATTATATGAAACTGGTTTAAAATTCAAATTGTGTTTGATTTTAGTCTTAGTATGAAGCAAAATCATTTTACCCTACAATTTAACAGATAAGTACATTGTTTAAGAAAGTCCCGGGAGTTATTATTTGGGAAAGAGATACAAGTAAAACAAGTCTTTATATGAACAAAGATACCAAACAAAGCCTGCAACAAACTTCGAAACTTTTTCTTCACATAATGATCAGCACATTTGTCAAGGTTTCCTCCAACTGAATCCGATTTTCACATGAGACTGAACTTACCATATATTTCTAGTCAAATAATGTTATTCAGGTAAATGAATATATTCCTAAAACATAAACAGATAAAGAATACGATGTGATGTGACGTGATATTCTTCTTCTTTTGATCAGAGCGGTACGATGTTGAATCCATGGGCAATTGAGCTCAATAATGCCAAAGCATTAAGTGATTCTTACGAGCTTGGTGAATTTGCTGGTTGCCGTGATATGGAGAGCGATCAGCAACTTACGGATTGTTTGCGGGTCGTAGATATTGACACATTAGTTCGTGCAACAGACAGGGTGAGATTTTTTTTTCTTTAATGACGCTTATAAATTTGATTTGTTAGAATGATTGTCACATTTTGTATATGCCAAGTTGCATTTTTTTTTTATGGGTCAGGAATATCAAAGATGAAATTGGTAAGGTCAAACAGTAATATCTGATACCCATTTATTATATACTTTTTAGAAATTAGAAAAGGTTTTTTTTTTCAACTTGGTGGAAAATTTGAAATCGAGGTTATTGTCATAAAGCCTGTTTTGAAAATTTTCTGAATTATATATACACACAAACCTTTTTGTTGTTTTGTATCGGTTCTTAAAACGAACAACTTCACACATTGAAGTCTCCTTGCGCGCCACCAGTAAAAAATTTTAGGCTAAAGCTAGAGTTGGCGCTATGAACTTGACTTGACCGGGACAAACCACCCAAAAAGTAAACATAACAAACACCATCAAATTCTCATCCTCCACAGCAGTCTTCATTATTTATCTCTATATATCATCCTGGTAGCAACAAGTTCAATCAATCAATCAATGAAATTTATTTAGAGCCAAAAACCAAAAGTTTGCACTAAGGCACTTTGAAATACAGGCAGTCACCTCTGGTAAACTTGTTTGAATAGGTAGGTCTTTAAGCGTTTTTTTGAAATGGTGATAGATCTGTAGATGTAGCATTCTTGATAAAGGATGGTGGAGCATTCCAAAGTTTTTGGCCGTAGCAAGAACAAATTCTGTCTGCGAATATAACATGATGAGTTGTGGGGACATGAAGTAAAGTAGAAGATGTTGAGGATCTGAGGTGTATGGGACTTTGTAGGACTGTAAGTAAATCTGAGATGTAGGTGGGAGTGAGGTTGTGGAAAGCTTTGAAGATCATGATGAGGGCTTTAAAATCAATGCGTTGTTTAACAGGGAGCCAGTGGAGGTTTACCAACTCAGATGAAATAGGGTCAAATTTTCGATCAACAATTTCCCATCAACAATGAATAGTCTAATAGTCCAATTTGGAGGTTACAAGAGTATGAATGGCTAATTTAGTTGCATCCAAAGTAAGCATTTTTCTCACCCTATTTATATTTATTATGTGGTAATTGGCAGATTGATAATATTAGTCACATGAGTAGATATTGACATGCCAGTGTCAAACATCACACCAAGATTACGAACATGGCTAAATTTGATGGGAACATCAGTACTAGCAATAGTAATAAAGGCCTAATTTAATTTTGCAAGTTGCTCTCTGAACCCTCACTTCAGTTTTATCGGCATTGAGTTTAAGAAAGTTTCGTGACATCCAATCTTGAATTCTATTTACACAGTCTTCTAATTTAATTACTGCTGCTAGGTTGACACCTTCCATAGTCTGTGTGTCATCAGCGTGCATATGCAGATCAAGATTATACTGACGGATCAGTTGTCCAAGTGGCAAAATGTATATGGCAAATAGCAGTGGTTCGAGCACTGATCCTTGTGGTACTACAAAATGCGATGGTTGTGGGGATGAAAATTTGCCGTTAACAACAACCCGCTGAGATCTTCCCGAGATATAGGATCTAAACCAGGAGAATGGAATATCATATATACCTAAGACATCTCCTAATTGCTGTAATAGTACTTTGTGATCGATAGTGTTGAAAGCACTACTCAGGTCTAAGAGTGCAAGAATTGTGACACCTTGCCTCTCCATGGTCCACAGTAGATCATTATGTCCCTTGATTAAAGCAGTTTCTGTACTGTTAAATTGTTTGAACGCAGATTAAAGTGTTTTATGCAGATTATACTCTGACATGTAGTTTGTCAACTGTTTTGCTACTAGACGCTCAATCACCTTTGAGAGGAATGGTAGATTACTGACAGGACGGAAATTCTTTAGGATGTTGTGGTCTAGGCTTGCCTTCTTTGATAAGGGCATGATATTTGCCTCTTCCAGAGAATCTGGTACAATATCGGAACTGGGTGATTTGTTAATAATTGCAGTAATGAATGGCAAAAGAGTGTCAACAACAGATTTAACCAAGCAGGTAAGCAGAGGACCAAGAATACATGAAGGGCTGGGTGAAGTAGATATAATCTTTAGCATATACATTTCATCAACTATGGCAAATGAATTCCATGAGTAAGAATCCAATAAGACCACAGGGGTATCTGTATTTTGACAAGTGAGGTTATATCTGATGTTCTGTATTTTGCTAGTAAGGTATGAGGCAAACTGATTAGCTAAGGTAGTTGTACACTCTTGGTCAGGTAACTTGGTGGGTATCTTATTATGTAGAATGTCATTGATAGCACGAAACATAGATTTAAATTCGTTTCCACATTCAGTTATTTGGTTGTTGAGGTAGTGACATTTTTCACAGTACAATTTTTTGCTATAACTATTTCTGACTTCTTTGAATCTGTCAAAATTAGTACGAAGACCACTTGCTATCCACTTTCGTTCAGCCTTTCTGAGTTCTCTCTTGGTTTTATGTAGTGTCTGTGAACCAGGGCTGCTTAGGACGAAACGAAACTGATTGAGTAACATGTGGAGCATATCTGTATAAAAGGTTTAATAGGATATCATTAAATTGATCAACCAGATTACATATATTGTCAGATAGAGCTGTTATTAATTTTGATGAGGCAATATCTTCCTTGGAAGCAGAAATATTAATGGACCGGTATTTTCTAGATGAAATAAATTTAACAAACGGAGAAGGTTTTGCAAGACAGTTTTATCTTAACTGCTCCCTATATTTGGTATGCAGCTTTCCGTTAGTTCCACCTCTCCAGGATTACATTTTAAAACACATTAGAGCTGTTACATCGGTTCATTCACTCTGAAAATAGTTAATACATATATTGTACTCCTTTTTTTTTTTTGACTCCTGGCTTTTCAGATATAGGGTATGATAGGCCGATTGAACCCACACTAGTACAAGCATGGCAAGAGGTAGAAGGGATGAAATCAATGTTTATTTCACAGTAGATGATATTTGTACCCAAACAATAATGAACTGCACATAACAGCTCAATATAGGAACCTTTCTCTGGTCCGTATATAAGAGTAACATTGAGACCGATACATATAACTTGACTTCTAGCTGTAAAAGACATCTTAATCAGGGTTTCAAATACCAGATGCAATAGAATTCGTACACATTTTTTTCCACATGTAGAGGATTCTAAAGTGATGATCAGGCTTTCGCGGAGTGAGACTAACCTCCCAATACCAGTCTGCCAATGTCTGTGACGAACAAAATAGAAATCAAACCACGTGCCTATCAAGAGAAAAGGATTCAGTGATAAATCATGGACTTAGTCCTGCTTAATTCTTAGTTCGTCACACATTGCATCTTGATTAAAGTGAATTTATGAAGACATACATCATACTAATGTTTAACAGAACAATAAGAATGAGAAACCATATTGGTTTTGTATCCTTAATCAATGTTTTTTATTTTTACAGATTATTGTAACTAAGACCGAACATATCCTTCCGTTGGTTCCAGTTGTTGATGGCGATTTCGTTCCAGACAATCCGTTTATTATGATGGATCAGGGTCGGTTTAAACAATGTGACTTAATGCTTGGAACAACCAAGGATGATGGCACACTCATTGGGCTCCGCGCTTACATCGAACTGGCTGTAGATAAGACCCCCTATTCGGACTATGAGAAGTATCACCAAAAACTGATTGATTTCACGTATACCTACCCCAATGATTATACCGTTCATGCAATCGAACAGCAGTATGTGGACTGGACGACGTTTGATGATCCGGACTCTAACTACTTCGACACATATCAAGAAATGGCGACTGACATGTCTTACCGATGCCCGGCTGACGCAGTCGCCCGACATTATCACAGGAACGGCAACAAAGTGTTCGTGTGGAAATTTTCACATTATCCTCAACGAAGTATTTACTCTGTTTTTCCGATCGTGAAGGAACAATTTATCTGGCCCTGGAGAGGTGTCGCCCATGCGGAAGATATCCCCTTTGTGTTTGGACAGCATTTCATGCCCTACTGGCGAAACAATAGCACAAAAGAAGAACTTGACGTATCTCTTGACATGATGAGATACTACACCAACTTTGCCAAAACTGGGTAATTATATTTTTCGTTAAACAAGTTGAAAATGCACTCTTTAGTGGAATTTTGTAGAAATAAATTGAAGAGATATGCTCAGCAGAAATGAATATAATATTTTGTATCTTGTATAAGGAACCTTTTTGCAAGGTCTATTTTGCGATTATGACGGCTTTGGAAGGTAAAGTGTGTTTACTACGTGTAATGTATCAAAATTAGCAAATGATTAATATCCTTCAATGCCATTGTTAATCGATGCATCATACCTTTAATCTTTAACCAACAATTTCAACTTGCCTCATTAAGGAAGAATAACAGATATTCCCGAAATAAATACAAATCAAGGAGCACCGCATCAATTTCGTATTTTGGGAAAGAGATGAAATATTATGAGACCACGACTTCTGCTTTGTAAATTCAATTTTCACCACATTTCTCTCATTTTCCTGGTAAGAAGTAAGATAATATTCAGGTTTGGAATGTTTCTTCGAATTATAATTATTGGAAAAATAGGAGGAATAATGCGTTGGTAGGTTCCATGTTCCCGTCAGAAGTATTCTTTAAATTTTCATGGAGCAATATGAAAAAAATATTTGAATGTAACCCTTTTTTTTTTAGAACAGCATTCCCCCGTCGACCAATCATGGCATCACCCCCGCTATGAAATTGTTTTTGCTGCTGGTAAAATTGAGAAATCGGAAATCTTTAATTTTGTTTAAAATGAGGAAAGAGCACAATCTTAAAAAAAAAAAGGGCACATATGTTACGTAGCATATCAACACAAAATTAATTACAGTTACTTTCTCTGTCTTTGTCAGGTGAAAAGTTTGAGCGAAAACCAAATGTCTAAATTATCATTTCAAACATGACACTACAAAGTAAAACAATTGCGTCTTGTTTTTCCTGATATGAATGAGTTGTATTGAATTGGCAACTATAAAAAGGTGTTCATCTCAATAAATTATTTATTCCTATTTCTCTTATTGAGTCAGCTATTTCTTAAAACAGTTTAAACAGTTAATATAAAATCAGAATCCATGGAGAAAAAACATTTCGGGAAGACGATTTCGAAACACACGTAACGTTTTTATTCTCATTTT